>VXBL01007574.1:26799-44947 GCA_013400195.1 Aramus guarauna
TGAAGGACTGTCTCCTGTGAGAGGGACTCCATGCTGGAGCAGGGGAACAATGAGAGGAGTCCTCCCCCTGAGGATGAAGAAGCGACAGAAACAACGTGTGATCAACTGACCGTAACCCCCATTCCCCGTCCCCCTGTGCCGCTGGAGGGGAGGAGATTTGAAGCCGAGAGTGAAGTTGAGCCTGGGAAGATGGGAGGGGTGGGGGGAGGTGTTTTAAGATTTGGTTTTATTTCTCATTCCTCTACTGTGTTCTCTTTGGTAATAAATGAGATGAATTTCCTCTCTAAGTTCAGTCTGTTTTGCTTGTGACGATAATGAGTGAGTGATCTCTCCCTGTCCTTGTCTTGACCCACAAAGCTTTTCGTTATACTTTTTCTCCCCTGTCTAGTGAACAAGCGGAGTGATAGAGTGGCTCTGGTGGGCACCTGGCCCCCAGCCATGGTCAGCCTACTGCATTTATATAACAAAAACATCTCTAAATTATCAACACTTTTTTCAGCAAGAATACATAACAGCCTCATACTAGTTACTGTGCAGAAAATTAACTATCTATCTCAGCTGAAACCAGGACAATGCCCCATCTTTCAAGGTAAGGTTGGATGGGGCTTTAAGTAACCTGATCTAGTGAAAGATGTCCCTGCCCATGGCAGGGGGTTGGAACTAGACGACCTTTAGATGTCCTTTCCAACCAGCACCATTCTATCATTCTATGAGTTTATGATTCTAAATAACTGGCAGCTAAGCATTTGAGCAGATATTGGGTAACAGTGCCAAGGTGCCAGCATTTTTGTTTCTGAAAAGCTAAACCACAACTCTTTGAATGCTAGAACAGACTCCGTTCTTGGAGAGATTGAGTAGGACTTTGATTTGTGTCAGTATTATCAAATGTCATAGACTCAAAACCTTTAAGTCTTTCAACGGAAACCTAATTTTCATAGGGAAAAGTGTAAAACCTTGCACCTGGAGTGGAACTACATCAGTCCAAACTGGAAGTGACTAGTTGAGTAGCAGTACTGCTGAAAAGGAGTTGGTGGTTACAGAGGACACAAAGTTGAGTAAAAGCCAACAATGTGCTCATTATGAGTAAAATTAACTGCACACCATGCAATTTTAGGAGAAGCACAGCTAGCAGTTTAAGAGAAACTTTTATTACCACCTAGTTGGCAGTTGGAAGGACACAGCTTGAACACTGCATTCAGTTTTGGGCAGCTCAGGAGAGATGTAAAGAAACTTGAATGGCTCCCAAAGAAGGTTCTAAGATTGTCAGAGGACAAGAACATCTGTGAAAGGCATGGGGTTTTTTTGAGGGCTTTTTTGTTGTTGTTGTTTTGGTGGTTTGTTTGGGTTTGGGGTTGTTTTGTTTTGTTTTGTTTTGTTTTGTTTTGTTTTGTTTTGTTTTGTTTTGTTTTGTTTTGTTTTTAAGGATGAGAAAGCTTTTTGGTCTGGCAAAGAGTAGGCAAATGTATGATCTAGAGATGGCACAGGCAACTGGAAATGTTGTGGAGTTTTAATCTCTAGAGTTTTTCAAGATTCTGCCAGACAAAGCCATGGCTGATCTGATCTTATCATGTAATCATAGAATATCTCAAGTAGGAAGGGACCTGTAGAGTCCAACTCCTTGCTCTTTGAAGGACTACCTAAAATATTGTTAGTGATGGCTCTTCTTCAATGGGCAGGCTGGATTAGGTGACCTTGAGACGTCCCTGCCAGACAATGTTTTGTGATTCCTGTGATCTCAGTGAAATTATTGACATGAAAATATGCTGGTTTAAATGAGCTTGTATACAATCACCACAAATTTATGAATAGTTTAGCATTTCTAGTTATTGTACAAGCTATACTGTTATGTGTATGTTTCTTTGGTAATACCTTACATTGGTGTTTCAGTAATTTCTGCCCATTAGAGTGCCATAAAACCTCTTAATTTCTTGTATTCAGTAATTCAAAGGCAGACCAAGAGTTATGCATCAGATAACATCATATTTTTTACTATTTTTTTAAATATTTTTAGTGATGCCTATGTAGCAGTAACATATATGTATGCTAGCAGTTCTCCAGAAATAAGTTAAAAAAACCAAGTGGGTAGTGCCAGTTTCTCAGGGCTGATTTTCCTGTGGAAAAGATGGTACTTGTAATGATTTGACCTTTCATTCAATGTAGTAATGCGCTTGGGAAAGACAAATAAATAATGCATTTCATGCATATGGATAGTTGTGAGTAGGGAAAACCCTTCACCACCCAGGGACTTTTTAGGTCGTATTCAACCTTGGCATTTGGCAGCGTTTACTGGGAAGATCTATTAGTTATGCACTAGAGCACAGATAAAATCTTGGAGAGAGATGAAAAGTACAAAAAATCACATCCATAGAGTCTGTAGTTGCCTGATGCTTGCTTGGGGATCTGGTTCCAGATGGCTATGGCACTGATGCTCTCTGTCATGCAAAAGTTTGTCTTGCTGATACTGGGTGGTCCAGAATGCAGATGTGGGTCTGTTCTCTAGACATCACCTTGTAATATATGTTCTTTTAGGTCTGAATGGCTTCAACTTTTGATTAATTCAAAAAGCTCCTTATGAAGATTTTACTGAGGACTGATTTGTGCATGCTACTTCTTCAGAGAATTTCTAACCTGTTCAGATTTCTCTCGGGGATACCTTAAATCACAGCACAAAATCATCTAGAATACTGGCCACTCAAAGAACCCAAAGAAGGTGAATACAACCAAAACCATCCTCTGAAATTTAAGTTGATTTTACAGTTTAGCATCCAGCTGTCCAGGAAATAAAATGTCATAAAACTTTGCACTAAGTAATTTCAGGAATTTGGACCTCTAAGTGTTTGATCTACTGATTGATTTTGCCAGAACATGGGGAGAGCTCTTCTTCAACATATGTTTCTAGAGGAAAACAGAAAACAAGTTGTGTGTTTTCAACTCAGTTGCTGAGACACTGATACAAAATCTGTAGTATTTATTCAAAGCATACATCCTAAAAATGAGTGGGGTGTTCAGTGGAAAACATGGGTGAACTCTCTCATTTGTAATTCCAGGGCAGTGAGAAATGAATAAACTGCATAGGACCCAAGTTAGATAAAATATATTTTATTGTGTTTATGCTTAGTTCTATAACCAGTTATAAATAAGTGAGCTTAGATGTCCTGAGGCAAACTTAACCTGATTAAAGGTAATTGTAGTTATACTTGTGTTCTGAAAAAGGAAGAGAGATTAGCAAATCTAATGTGTGGAAAATATGTGTCCGTGTGGTATATATTAGTGTGTTAGATTCTGCAGTCCTCTAGCTTACTTTCTTCCTCTAAGTAAACCAGTGCTTATCAATCAAAGTCCACATAAACACAGTTTGCTGATTATGAGGCCTTTCTACAGTCTGTCTGTGCTCACAAGCATCGATCACCTTGTCAGCCTTTAAGTGGATGCTGTGGTAAGGACACTGAATAAATGTCTGGACAGCCAGTACCTTCCTCGCTGATTACTCTCGTTGCTCAGGGCAGTCCTGGAGTGCACATCGGTAAGATCAAGAGGGACTGATACTCAATGGCATAGGAAATTTCTACTCCGACACATGCCTCCTGTTTTGGCTTGCAAACCATGCTGCTTCAGTACAAAGGTTTGCTCAGGATGAGGTATTATGGCTGCTTTCTGTAACACTTTTTGTGTTGGTATATCCACATTTTGTCAAAGTTGGGAAATTGTGCCTTAGTCCCTTTTTAGACCATAGGGACTCATAGGCTATGAAAGCTGATCTTTCTTTATCTAACTTTTTATTGAACAGAACTTGCACTTTTTTTTTTTTTTTAATTTCAGCTGTCACTGGTATTAGGATCAACCTATGATTCAAATTTGAATTAAAGGCTTAAACAATTTCTCAGGCTAACCAATTATCTTTTTACCTTGGGGAGTAGGGGTAAAGCAACCTTTTGAAACTTAAATTGGGTAAAAAAAATGAACACGGCTCATATAAAGGCAGATGAAGTGTTTAGTTAAGACTTCAGTTTCATAGTTAAACTAGTATAGTTTTAATAAAAACAACTACAGGTTTCTATTACTACTTTTAGGGAATTTAGGAAGACAGGATTACCCTATGAAAGAATGACAGATAAAGACTTCTTAAGATGACATTTGTATTAGTGTGATTATTAATTTTTGCAACACATTATGCATGCATATAGTGTTCTTACAGTTTACTACTCACTTCATGATTTAATATTTGGATATTTAATTCTGAAGTTGTCTAATAGGAAATATATTGGTGTAGAAACAACACATCTCAAAGAGGAAAATGATTGCTATTCAGAAATGACCAAAATAGTTCTCTCTTTTTCAACAATCAATTAATCTCCTTTCACTTTCCTGAACTTCATAACTATCTTGCATCATTAAGCTGCCTATGATTTCCTTTCTTCAAGTTTTGAAGCAAAAACTTTTCTACATGCATTAGTGTGCCAAGGAAAACATTCCAATTCTATTCATTTTGGTCTTCCAGGAGCTTTCTGTGTCATATTGACCAATTTAACATTTAGTTGTCCTTGATTATTGAACTTTGAATGTTAAGTTCTCTGAGACTTGGAGCTCTTGTATGGAGTATGTAACGGGGCTGTGAAATATCCAGATACTTCTGGAGTGCAAGTCATCTTTTGTTAAGGAAGGTGGGAGCTTCAGGGGTTCCTTGAAGCTAGAGGTCACTAAGATTTTGAGATCATTTGTGGCAAAAACATTGAAAAAACCCAACAAAACCCAATTTTAAAGTGCAGAGTGGTTGATAGAATAAAAATAAATGTTTTAACTATTACCAGTAATCATTTGTGATAGTTTCCTACTGTATATTTTGATGCACATGATGAGGACAAGACCCTTGACTGTCTTGTAGTATCTCAAATCCTGTGGTAAATCTAAGAGATTGGAAGTTATTCTGTGAGAAAGCTTAATAAGTACTTAAGAAATCCTTTCCTACTTGGGGTTTGGGTTTTTTTATTGATATATCTGGAATATCTCTATCTTTGCTTTAATTCCTCTGGAACCAGCCCAGCTTCTGGTAGTTCTGTTGAGACTTTTTATTGCTGCTGCTTTTGAGAAAGAACCTGGGATAAAAAAGCCTTGCTGCACAGTTCTTTTCAAGGAGATAATTTGGTTTGTGCCAAACCAAACAAAGTGGAAAGTGACACAGTCCCTACCAGCTGCTGAGCTCATCAGAGGGACACAGACCATGTTCCAGATTCAGAAACTTGTGTCTACCAACAAAGGCTCTTAAAAGCAGAAGAAGGAAGGTAATAATACTAGATTCAATTTGAAAATAATAGCGACATTACTTCTGCCGTTTTTACACTATCCAAGACATCATTTTAAGGTGCTGTATGCTAGCACACAGCACCATCACAGGTTTATAATACAGCACCAAAGATTTTCATTGTTTCATTTTAGAAAGATGGTTTAAAATAATAAAGACAAACCAAATTCCTTGCTCTTCAAAATTTCAACTATTGCTGCTATGCTCCTCTTTTTTGCCAGGCCGAAGAACAATTTCAGTGTTTCTGGCAGCCCCTGCATACTCTGCTGTGGTGCAGCAGGATTTCTGCTTAAGCCTTACGTCTCTCTCTTCTGAGAGAGGCACTTGTTTCTTCTGTGAGACCTGCTGCCAAGCAGCAGTCCTTCAGCCAGAATTCCCTTTTGCTGCCCTCTCCATTGCATTTTTGTGGACCAGAGTTATTAATATTTTCACCTTCATCTGCTATTCATGGAAATCTGCAGGAAGACTCTTGCGCACCTTGTGTGAGGTGCTTAGTAATGGTACACAGAGTGTGATAGATTCACATTGCATGGCATGGAGATGTATAATTCTGTCATAACTATGGTAGTTCATCCACTGAAAAGATGTACCTGTTTTTTGTGAAGATTAAGGAATAAAAATTCCTCAGATAGCATGAACTCGTCTAAGATAAAGGTAATATAGTGCTTACAGATTGAGAAGATGATCAGAAGAAACAGCAAAAGCTAATCCACTTATTCTCACAGAAGAGACCTGTGTACAGCTTATGGCACTTTCACAGTAGGAAAAGATAGGAAAAAAAAACATTTTAGCTCAACTCCAAGTAAACAATTCTCCAAGTATGTCCCAAAGGACATGGGAAGGGAAGGGATCCAGATCTGGTCACTGTGCTACCAAATTGGAAAAATACTAACAGATAATATAGCATAGAGGGTTTATTCAACTCTTTGTGAAAAGCAGGAAGGAGAAAAGAGAAGCTAATTTTTTCTAAAACAGTAAAAAAAAAGAGAATGTAGTTGGATATATATCTTTTTTTTTTTTTTTTTTTTTTTTTTTTTTTTTTTTTTTTTTTTTTTTTTTTTCCCCAAAAGGAATAGCTCTCAAACATTTGACTAAAGAGAATACTTGAACAGGTAACACTCAAATATAGCAGTATAGCTTTAAAAGAGACATCATGCTTAGCAAACATAATTAGTGTGATAAAGAAGCAGTAATGAAACCTGATGGTATAGAAATAGGAGACAAAATATTCTGAGCTCCTGAAAACCTAGAAATCAAGTTACAGTGGTACTGAAATTAAGAATTAATTTGATAATTTAGTACCTGGAGAATGGGAAAGTGATAAATGAATACAGCATTACTCATCAAGGAAGTTGTAAGTGCTACATTAAGATCTGTGATCTGGAGTATGAATTTGTCATCTATATCTGTACATATTTCCATAACATAAAGTGTGAGGATTTATATTGGTCAGTCACTGAGAAGTGGACTGGGACAAAAGAAGATAAAAAATAATAAATAAGGATTACACAATATAATGGGCTACATGTAGCCTGGAGCAGTCTCATAATAATAATTAGACTATTGTATGACAGAAATCTTCATTCATTTATTGCTATTATGTCAACAAACAGAAATGCAAAGAAATAAGAATTTTTAAGCACATCTTTCTATATTGTTTGTTACAGAGAATAAAGTTTATAGAAAGTAAAATGTAATGCCTGACCTTGTTTGATTCATTCTGCCTGAAATATCAGGCCCCTCAGTTGTCATGAGGCTGATCATATGGGGTTAAGTCTCCTCAAACCATGACTAGAATATCATATTCATGTACATTACTTACTTAGTATAAGACTTTTCAGATGTGAAAGAGCATGTAACATGTTCCATTAAAATGTTCTGGCTCTTTTGTATAAAGTGGTATAATGCTCGCATATTTCCCACAAGATGAGGAGGCCATGAAATGTAAAGGTTAGATTGCATAATATACAGAAATTCTTGTGGAGAGCTTAATCTTTGCAGTTTCCCTTAGTCATGATGGGAAAGCTCTACGTTTGAGTCAATAACAAAAAAATACTTTTGGAATTCATGACCTCCAAGCATCATATATGTATGTGATAAAATAACTTGCATCTTCAAGTGTCTGCAATAACTGTAGAATCATAGAGAATAAAAGAAACATCCATGAGCAACATCAAAAAAAGCCCAACCCTTTAGCTAGCTCTAAATTGCTGAAACGTCTGAAATTAGCTAGCTTTAGTAGTGTTGGATGAAGAAATTCTATATACCAAAGCGACATATAGAATAACAGGGGCTAGTCATGCAACACATCTTGATTAAGCTTTGACCTGCAGCTATACTGGTGATGCTAGCCTGAACTACCTAGCCAGAAACTAACTTCAATACTTTATGTTGCAGGTGTAATAAAAAGTAGGAGGTATTCATTTATTCAAGTTTGTATATTTTTAAAGGGATGGAATGGAAACAGCAAATGGGCCCTTAAATTAATGTTTTAGTACAGACAGAATACATCTGGAACATACTTTGTATGCCTCATCCAAAGTAATTTTGAACACTTAAAAGGAAAATAAAACCTTCCAGAATAGTCTATGTTGGCTTTACTTAGAAAAGAAAATCCTGGAGAAATGAAAGATGATAACAAGGTACAGTGGGATATGTAACTTATTTTTATCTTTTGTTTGTAAAAGCATTTATCAAATTAACATCGTAACAAAAAAGCATTTACAGATTTGGTTATGTCTCACGTGGTTTTCATATTAAAAATAGATGACAATTTTCCACAGGACTAGGTGAGGTAAATCCAATATTTAATAAGTGAAGACTAATAATTTTCTCTGCAGTCTTCTGATAACATGAGGGTTTTTTAACTAAGCAAATCACTCTTTGCTTTCTCTTTTTTTTTTAACTTATAATTTAAAGAATTTTTGACAGAAACAGAATAAAAAGGAGTTGCTTAAGGAGTAGTTAAAAAAGCAGGATAACTACGATTTAGAGAAAACAAAAATGTATTAACGTATTAATGTGATTCAAGTAATAGAATTACTTGCTTTGTCAGAAACTATAGAGTTACCACTAGTATGAATATTCATAAGCAGACACAAATGAGAGTGAGAGCAGACAATAGAATAGATATTGGACACTAGAGGCTAATTTAGTACTCTTCTCATGCAATTGTTTTCATTGGCACTCTCTCCTGGTGCAGGACACACACCAGTAATTGTAGCATCAGAGCTGGGACTTCAGCAGCTTTAGAAGTGGAAATATGATACCCAAGGCAGAAAGGACAGTCCTAAGTCTCCTATTCCTTGTCATATCCCAAAGAGTGCAATAGGAGAACATATGAGAACTAGCTGAAATTTGGAGGAAAACATCTGGAAAAAAATTCCAAGTGAAATATATTCAAGATCTATCCAGAAACTCATTAATATGAGCTGATGAAATATAATAATTAAGAACACTAATAAAACTAAAATGCAAAACCATCCTCCAACAAAATTGCAGTTAAGATTTCCTTCTTTTTAAACAGAAACAATGCCCACATGGGAGAAGTACATGAAGATATTAGAAAACAACTGCCAGAAAATTAAAATAGTTTGGGGATTTACAAAGGATAAAGAAATTACAGAAAACATATTAAAGAAAGCCTCTCATTCACATTTTGGATTTAGCAGTTTATCTAGAATACCATTACATTACTTAAAGGACAAGATAAGGCACAATGGTCCACACAGATCTTTGCTGGAAAATAATATAAAATAAGCTAATAAACTATAAACTACAAAATATAAAATAAAATTTCTTTGTAAAGAGAGAGATTAATTTCTTTGTGAAAGTAAAGCACAGAAATTGTTCTGAAAACATGAGCACAAACTTGACAAATATTTAAGTAGTAGATCATAGAAGTATAGAATTATAGAATGGTTTGGGTTGGAAGGGACCTCAAAGACCATCTAGTTCCAACCCCCCTGCCATGGGCAGGGACACCCTCCTCTAGACCAGGCTGCCCAAAGCCCCATCCAACCTGGCCTTGGACACTGCCAGGGAGGGGGCAGCCAAAACCTCTCTGGGCAACCTGTTCCACTGCCTCACCACTCTCAGTGAAGAATTTCTTTCTAACATCTAATCTAAATCGACCTTCCTTCAGCTTAAAACTATTACCCCTTGTCCTATCCAGTGTCTTAATCAAAAAGAGAACATATTAAATTCTTTTGTCAATTTCTGTCAAATTATGACTATTTATCTGTCCTCCAGTGATAAGAAAGAAACAAAAGAAGTAGTATGAAACTAAAAAAGAAAAAAAAAATGTTCTTGAACTAGATATTAGCAGCTTTTACTTTACTGTATTGGTATTTTTTTTAAACTTAATGGGTCCTGTAACTCAGTAATTACGTGAGAAACTGCATGTATTTTTGGTTTTAATAGCCATTTTATTTTTAATACATTAATAAGAGAGGAGAAGGCACACATGAATTCCAAAACATAAATAACAAGCAGGCAGAAAAAACCTCAAAAGAATTATCTGTTTAGAAATGTCATGAAAAGGAGGTGGATAGTAGGCTGTGATTTTTGAAAGCTTAAAATTAGCAATGCTCGGGACAGCTCAGACTTAGCTGCAGGCATTCCCGCCAAGCAGTAAGCACTGCATTTCAGCCAGAGGGGCTGCTGATTGTTCCCCCCGTGAAGAGAAACACGTCAGTGAAAAAACAGAACACAGGATTTGCAAAGTTGTTGTGACACCATTAATAACCAATATTAAAAAAATAAATGCAAATCCCCCTTTACTTTTCCTTCTTCAGCTTTTAGGATCATTTGAGTACTGCTCAGTCTGCACAGTCTCCTGGAGCCTCCCACGACCAGACTGGCTTTGCTTACCTTTCTTCTCTAAACTGATTAGGAAGAAAGCTTTTCTTCTATAAAATTCCAGTTCACTGTTATCTCTGACAGCTGATTTCCTTCAGTGATTTCAAATACTTGCTAGGCATGACGCGGCTTAACTGACAACTCCCTTACGACACTGGGCTCCTCTAGCACTCGAAGCTCACTCTTTGATCTGCTTTTGTCAAGTTGCAGCCTGTGGACTCTCCTCTGTCCAAGTTCTGTTTCTCTAGCGGATCTCAAAAAGTTTGCGTCTTCTGTACAGCAGTCTGATTAATTTCAAAGGTTCACAAGCTGAAAATGGTTGAAAACTGCTAGAGGATCATGATTCATATAAGATAGTGGTGCTTAACTCTTGATTATGCTCTCATATGCCATTTGGTAGCAATGCTGAGAGTCACTGTTAAAACTCAGAGACGGAAGAAAAAAGCTTTAGTTTGATCTAGGTTTTCATTAATGTCCTCTGCTGTGTTTACAGATCTGAAACGACACTGACATACCTTATTCTGAAAATCAATTTCCTAACCAGTGATGCAATACAATTCTGTAGTAAAGTAAGGAACTCTTTCAGTGGAAGCTGCAGCTTGTTTTGTTCATTTCCTCAGACCAGAAGAAAAAGTACAACTGCTAAAATCATCTTAAGGCTTATTGAATTTGCAGCACAAAATGCATCTATTTCAGTGGTTTGTCAGAAACAGGACTTTATCATTCCCTAAATAGTATCATGTAGTCTCTTGATTGTACTATTTGGTGGAATTAATTTCTGTCATTCTAATGGTAAACAGATCTTTCCATAAAAAAGCAAGAGGTATTTTATTCCATATTTTAGTGTAGTGCAATATCTGTTACATTCCAGAAGTACTGGCATCCTCTCAACATTAAATGCTGTCACCTTAAAGGCTATTAATTTCAGATGACATTTTGGTTCTCCATTTTGAATTCATTGCCACAATTTTTTTTATTTTTGTCTTTCCTGAGATCACATTTAGAAATAGGTTTTCCCACTTGAATCTTTAGAGTGTTTACAGCTTTTACATGCCAGTAATATTATTTGATTTATAAGGGGTTTAATATTAATGTCGGATGAGCACAATTCCTTGGTTCTTACTTGCTTTAACTAGTCATTTTTTCTCCTTGAGAAAACTTTGTTTTCCTGATCTGTTTCTAATAGGATTGCATAGAAGGATTGTTCAGAAGCACTGAACTGTATTTCTGGTTTTGCCTGTTGAAGAGCCAATGTAAGACAAAAAATCACCTTGTCATTTTTCTCTTCCTTTTGACCATGTCTTGCTACCACTCTGACACTGCCTTTCACTATTGAATTCTTATTAATGAAAACAAATTCCTTCACCTTCCCACGTGTTTCTGAGCCCATGTGGTTTTGTTTTCTTTCTTCCATGTAACCCTTGGCACAAATGCTGCCTTTTGTGTAGGGGCAAGGAAAGAAATGGCAATAATTCATGGGCAAAAATAGCACCAAGAATTAACTGTATCTATAATTTTCAAATCCTTTTTGCTAAGAATCCATTCAGAGATGATCTTGAGTCTCAACAGCAAAAAAAATTTGGAAAAAAAATACCTCCTGCTGCTTTGGGTCACGTGACCCATTATGTGTGTACTTGGTTTAAGTCTCATTCACAAATTATCAACATAAAAAAACCTATTGGTTGTTTATTCTGAGATACAGCTACTCTTGCTTCAAACTCTGGAAATTCCCAATGTAGTGTGCTAGCCATTACAATGGCTGTTACATTAGTTTCTTTATATTAGGTTTTGCTCTTTTTTTCCCATTAAATTTACTTGTAATACTATGAAAACAAAGTTATTGGAGAAATGCATGAACGTAGTTGTATTTTGAACATCATATTTCAGTAATTAGTTATGCTACACAAAGTATTAAAAGCCTAATATTATTGCTGTCCTATTTTTATGCTTAGCTTACAATCTAACGTTAGCTGTTTTATTAAAACCTGTAATAACTTCATTTCTTAGTTTTGTGAAGGTCAAATAACTGCGTAGAAAAATAACATTTTACAGCAATAAACTTCTTGCATCTACACAAAAGCTTTCACTGAAAAGCAGAGGTTTACATTTGTCACATGTAAAATACATTTAAAGACTCTAATACTGATACTGCAAAGGACAGCTTCTATTCAGAGGCCTAAAATTAACTGACCAAATCAGCTGTCTGACAAATATTGTTCACAGGAAAATCATTCCATTACTGTGCATGACAATGCTATTTGCATAATCAGTGCTTTTGTAAATTGATGCTCTGTATGCAAATCAGAATCTGGTGGATTTGCCTTCCATTGCGGTGAGAGTAATATTTGACCTCAAGTACAGAGTAACTTACTGAGTTTAGTAGTGTACTTGTTACATATCAGATGTGGAAAGCAACATTTACAGTACATAATAAAATCATGTTGAAGAACAGGTATCGGGATTTTTTTTGCTTCTGCATGTTACTAAATTCTCTTACATCATTTCCTGAAGCGACTCCCGAAACCTTGCATAAAAAACGAGCAACTCTAAGTTAACTGTTTTCTTGGATATGTGGAAACACTTAAAGGCAATTTCACATTGCATATTTCTTGCCTACTAGAGCAATTTCTCTGCAAAATAAGTCCAGTAATGTCAGTTCAGTAATGCATTTCTGACATTCTTTTCATTCACTGCTCACAGAAGAAAACAAGTGTTGTCATTGCCATGCTCAGCAGTGATCAACAATTTTTCATCAAAACTGTCTTTTTAAGATAAGACTAAGCTTTTTGAAAATCTTTTGCAAAACCTAAACTGTTCATGTGAGAAACATTAATACAAAAAAATATATTCCAAAATGACTTTATTGTTTTGGGTTTGGAAATCAGTTTCTTATTGAGCTCTTTCAGACTTAATTGCATTTAAAAAGTATTGTCATGGATGTTCAAGAAAGCTTTTTCAAATCAGTTGAGTGTGGAAATGAGAAGAACATACTCAACATGTCAAAGTAAGATATGAATAAACGGTCAGTTTGCCCCATCTTACTGCAAGGCAAGAAGATTACCTGAAATTGAATTTTCTATGGAGAAAGGATGTGAGCACAAGCAGCTGCTATGAAGTAGGTAATTCACTGTAGGGTTTTTTTTGCAGTTCCTGTAGTCCTGTGTAAAGTTAAAATGCATTAATCGCAATGTAGACACACATTGAGAATTAAAGTGGCCCTAATTTAATTTATCTTAATTCACTTTGAAGTCTGAAGTGGACTACATTGCATTAAAGCCATTGAAAATCTGAATAAAAGGATCAATACAGGGCTTTAATTCATTTTAATTAATCCACTTTAAAAGTTACTTCAGATTAACTTTCTTAAGTGTTTCTGCATTGATGAATTCAATAGGCCTTGAGTCTTTAGATGGGAGCTTATCATTAATTATGGAACAATCAGCTCCTTCCTCCACAACCTAAAGAGCTAATGGCATAAGATGTAGCTATTCTGAGACCAACACAAAGCGCATGCAATGTAAGCACAGAATTTGTTAGTCCTTGATACTTATTTTTCCCTGGAAGCCTTGATAATCATTGAAAGGACAGTACATCTATTTGACAATTAAAAAGTAAACTGTTATTAATTGGGATGATGCAAACCACCCAAATTGTTTATTCTATCATCCTCTAAAATTGGCTCTGTTTCACATGAGCAAAAGGCAATATATATAACAATATGATATTTTTGATTATTCTTTTCCAGATTAGTTCATTTCTTAGCTTATGGTGAGGATGCATAGTTGATTAATTAAAAGTAGTGTCGATATTTAGACTTGGGACTATTTTCAAGTACACAAGAAGTTATTCTAACATTCCACATGACTAAATTAGACTAAAATATGTGTTATTGAAGTGGTGTCACACAATTAGCTGAAGAATTCAATGTCATATCCATTTTTAGGCTTTTCTTCAACCATAAATTTGAGAAAATACATTTTCCCTTTATTTTCATATATTTGAAATGTCTCATAATTCAGTTAGCTGACATAGTCGAAGTTTTTGGCAAGTTATATCTAAAGCCATTAATATAAGCATTTGTTTCCCTTAAACCAATGTATGTCTCCAAAGCAATGGTTTCATGGAATTCGGAAAGTTATTCTTCAGTTTTCCTTGTTGGATAATTTTTATCTTTATTTTAATCATTCAAAGGCATCTTTTCAATTGCTGTCCAAATTCAGAAATTTTTTTTCTTCCCTTGGGCTGCTAAATCTTTGCTTTCCACAGTAGCATTGCAGTTTAGATCTTTCACTTTGGTTCTTCATTCATCTGACACTGCTGTGAATTAATTTATCGGTATGAATAACTCAATGCTAGCAGCTGTCTTCTAGTACATATTGCATATATTACACAAATTGTATATTGCATATGTGATACTATACATACATCCTTGTTTGTAATTTCTAGGGAATGTTAACAGGATTTCATAGTTGATGGAAGTTAATGATTTCTGGGGTATAACTCTCCTGTTGCTCAGTGGTCAACGGAAGAAGCAGGGATGCAACAGCAAAGAACTTGAACCTGGTAAAGATTTTTCAAATACTTTTTTTTTTTTTGGTACACAAACCTAGTGATAGGTTGGAAGAATTTATGCATTTTCTATTTCTTTTCTAGCTGCAAGTTTCATGCTGTCGCTCAGGTAAATTATTAAAACAACAAATGTCAGTGAAGAATCATTTTTATTTTACACTAACAGGAGATGATAGTAACCAGATAAGAAAAACATACAACCTAAGTTTTTTTCTGTTAAAGTGAAGAAAATGAGATAAAGGGCAGGGTGGCCCTTGCAGGTCCTTCTCTGAGCCACTGCTATAAGCCTGGTGCTCTCCAGAGATCTCAAGGCAGAGCACAACCACCCGAGTTAACCTTTAACTGAGGTGTGCACAGCTGCGGCAGAAGTTCAGTACCATGTCTCTTTTCTACGGTGCTGCTGTCTCCCCACTCGGGAATCCCTGGTCTAGAAACTTTTTATAGATAATGTAAACCTGCCCTCATATTAGCTGAATCAATTTGGAGTTTAGTGCATAACTGAACAAAAAGCACCTTTTCAACAAAGCAAGAGACAGCAAATTTTACAAGACAAATTGTGCGTGCTTCCACTGTTAGCATAGTGGCATCACTTCTGAATACTGCGGGTCAAAGCACCCATTTCCCTTCTTGATAGGAACCATGCCACTGATTTGGAAAGCAATTTAATTATATCGTTAGTTAACTCAATTTGTTCTTCAGTCTTTGATTTCAATTTTGAATGTTTCATTCCAGCATGCGCTCTATCCAGCCCTTGTTCTCGCATCTCACTTTGCTAGCAGAGATTCCACCACTGAACGTTAGGACTACATAGCTAGCACAGGGTTTACTCACATAAATTACTTGGACAAGGTATTATGTAAATCACACAGAGTAGTAGTATCTATGTATCAGAAATCATGTTCAAAACATAATTTGCAAGGTAGTTAAAGGCCATCATAGTAGCATGTGTTGTTCAACATGTATTTTTTTGTCAGGGACCCCCATGTAAAATCCATTTGGGTTTCATTTTTCAGTTTAAGGTTTGAAGAAGTTTCTCTCCATGTATGTCTCATCATCAGAAAACAGTATATGGATACTGGCTTATTTAATTCTGATGGTGGTGATGTATCAGCAATGACAAAATCTGTTTTATTTACATCTAGCAGCGTTTCCTCCATGCTGAAAAATAGCAACTGGTTGCATTCAGCAGAATTGTCTCAGTGTTGCTAAAGGGTGACAAAGACCCAGTTCATTCATGAACGGTAGAAGTATGAAGTCCAGCTCTGTATGGATTTGTAAATTCCCATCTTTTATTTTTGCATTGCTACAGCACTCTCAGCCCTCGCATGTCCTTAACACCCACCATCACTGCGGTGTCCTCAGCTCTCCTCTGCATCCTTTGATGTCTGCCAGGGGAGTGGCCAGATGTGTTATGGTCAGATATATATGTTAAATACTCAGATCCAATGCAACTTCTGGTTATGTAGCTGACCTCTTCCTCTCACCGTGTATAAAAAGCTTAGTTATGGCTTCCTTTCAACCAGAAAGGGAACGAACTTTGTTCTTTCTTTTCTATCCATTTTCCAGTTCTCCTGGTACTTGCAGGAGCTTGATAGCTTTGAGTATTCGGTAAAAACTAATTGCGCTCAACTGGTAGGTTCAAAAATAGCAAGACAGGTGCTAGCCAGAACCTGATTTCATTAGGAAATGAAAGTGAAATTCAAATAAAATACAAGTTTTTAAGACAATAAGATAAACTAGCTATTCTCACTAAAACAACGTAGAATTTAACAATACGGATCATTTGCTCACTGCTTATATCAAAATAGCTCTTACCAAGTAGCCACAGGCAGAGGGGAGGGGAAGGATCTGGGAGCTGCAATCTGATCTTTCACTTCTCCTTTGTGTGTTGTAAGCAGCCCAAAAGCAGTCTGTGTAGACATCTGCATTGCACTGAGATGCTTAAAGATGTATTAATGGTATAAGACACTTCAGGACATTTACAGGCATGCAGAGTCCTCCATGCTGCAGAGTGACCTCTGTCTACACTTTAAATTCATTCTCAAACTTGAGAGCAGCCTTGCAATGCTTGTTCATTTTTCATTTACCTTTTTCTGCAAGTAGAAGCTCATCCAAAGATTGTCAAGACTTATTTTCTGCAGCAGTGAAGATCTTGGAAAGAACTATTTAGCACCTCACTTGTCCTTTTCACTGAAGATTGTAGCCTTGCTACAAACAAGAGAATAGTCTAACGGAGAGTTTCAGGCACCAGTGGGACCTAGTTAGTCCCAACAAGCCTGTTCTGAATATTCAAACATAGCTATTTGGGATTTTAATTAACTTGTATGAGTCAATATTTATGATGTCAGTCTCCTATCTTGCAAAAGAAGTTTTTGATCTGGATGTTTTAATTCGAGATCAAGATCATGTTTTAATTACCATGGCAGAAAGACTTGCATGACTTGAGTAGTATTGTAAAGGACTATGTTTTATTAGCATCAAACCTGGCTCAGTTCTAAGTGGCAGGTCAGGTAAGATGGCCTCTAGAGGTGCCTTGCAACCTCAATTATTCTATGATGCTGTTCATATTCAGGAAAGTCAAGTAAAAGAATAAGAGAGGAGATGCTACTTTACATAAAGGATGAAGTTTGAGATCTAGACTGTAAAGAAAAATAGACCTGCTGAAATTCTCTAAGTAATAGCTGAAAGAGTTTTGAGAACTGTCATTGTATTGGTGGAAAACAATAAATTTGGAGTATATGTAGACTGGGCTAAGGTCAAAAGGAATTAAGGACAGCTGGCAGATATTTAAGGAATTGAAAGCAAATTATTCTAATATGAATGCAGGGTAAGTGCAGAAGACCAGCACTGGTAAATCACAAGCTTGTAATTTACCTTGAGTAAAACACATAAATAAAATATAAACAATTTCTAGTACAAAGAAAAAAAAATGCCCCAACCAAATGTAAAAGTATAGTACAGTTTTTGTAAAGAGAAAATCAGAAAGGTTGGACTATAAAATGTGATGCAACTTGCAAGAAGATATCAAGGAAAGCATTTTATTGCAGTGTACATATATTATTGTGCATTACCAGGAAAAAGATTTCCAAGGAAAGTATAGATCTGTAACTCAGTGGAAGGAAAAACTAGAAACAGGAGACACGTAGAATCTCAAATAATTTTCTTTTAATTGGTGATATTTAAAAGGATCATCTGTGTCTAGCAGCTAGCATAACTAATATTGGTAAAAAAGAGAGGGAGTCTCAGTGTCGACTAGGAGGAAAAACACAATATAAAACTTTAAAAGTATTTAATAAGTCACATGTCTTCAGATTGCCTAATAGCAGTAGTTATTTTCAGAAACTCAAGGAAATTAAAAGCTAACTGTTAAAAAATGTGTAAATGCATCACTTACCAAAAGAAAAAAAAAAAAAAAAAAAA
>VXBL01007574.1:45019-77800 GCA_013400195.1 Aramus guarauna
AAGAAGAAAAAAGAGTGGAACAGAAAGAAAACTCAGGGAATTACAGGCTACTCTGAAAATTCCTTGAAATAAGATAAAGCAGTGAAACTATTTCTAAGCACCTGCAAAGTAATAAGTAAATAACTGCCAACATAGATTTGCCAGGAACGTCTTGTTACCAGTTGAAAAGCTTTGTGGAGAGGAAAAAAGCAGCAGGTATCACAGATCTTGACCTTAAATAGTGCTTCTGAATGTGTCTCAGATGACATTCTTCAAGAAAGGATATTTTATATTGATTGGCATTATATCACAGATGCAAATCTTGTTGGAAAAAAAAAACAAAACATTTCCAGAGAGTTATAAGGATTCGCTGTCAAAAGAGAAGGCTATATCAAATTCATTCTGAAAGAAAACCATCATTCTGGACACATACTATTCTTTATTAGTATTAATGGCCACAGTGAAATATAAATGAAATATAAAGTATGCTTACTAAATATGAAGTTGAAACAAACATGGAAAAAGCTGTAAGAATGGGAGAGAACAAGATTAGAATTCAAAGTGATCTGGAAACCTTGGGAAATGTCCTAAAAAAAACAGAATGAACTTTGAGAGAGACAAGTGCAAAGTACTGCACATAGGAATAATTAGCTGTACGGAAGCAGAAATGGGAACAATGGCTTGAGGAACAGTTATTTACAAAAACATCAAGAAGTTAGACATCACAGAGAGGAGAATGAATGTCAGTAATATTGGAAGAGGTATACAGACTGTATTAGGATAAAACTAACCAGAAAGATACTCTGCAAGAAATTTGAAATAATGGTCCTACGAAAAGGAGCCTGTATGTACAGCCTTTCCAGAGATACGTTCTGCCTTCAGAAAGGCCCCTTAGCTGCTCTCCTCTCTCATCCTGATGGCTGTGCTCGTGGGCTATCATATCAAAGAGTGATGGTTACTGCTGTGTACATTGTCTTTTGGTCTGCTCAGGGTTAGTACAGCTTTCCTGGAAACACTGTAGCAAGTTCTGGGTGCTGCCCTTTGAGAAAGTAGAGATTTGGATATTCCCTGGAGAATGCCCAATGAGCTCAGTGAAAAGGATCAGGGCTTGAGGAAACATGAGGAAGGATCAAAGGTGTTACAAGACTAAAAAGACTACAGAGGGGATGCAACAGTCTTCAAGTATGTAAAAGGCTGTTGCAAAAGGGAAGGAAATAGTCCGTTCTCCACATCTGCAGTAGCTAGAAACAGGAAATAAAGGTTTTCTGTTGCAGCAAAGTCAAGTCAAGTAAGGTATTAGAAAAAGAAATATTAGTGAAACACTGGAAATGCCTGGGGAAGGTGCAGCGGCATCTCCATCACTAATCATCTTAAGCACAGGCTACGAAATCATCTGCAAGTGCTATCAAACATAGCTGATGCTGCCTCATCCGCTGTGGAGGAGAGAGTAGTGCTGCCTCATCAGGATGGGAGGAAGGAGTAATGCACTCCAGTCACGATTTTTCACGGCATTTGCTGGAACTTGCTGATGCTTGTTTTGAAGTATAATCCAAAAGTTTGCATTATTATGGAATTATATATATATATATATAAAGGATTTTTTTGTTATCATCACGAGTAGTTTTCTTAATTTATTTTTCTTTTTCTTTTTTTCTTTTTTGTTTTACATTTTTGGTGCTTGGGATACATTCTCAACTGTTTTGGTCTTTTATATAAGGTAAAGATATTAGTATAACATAAAAGGATTTTCCTCCAGCAGAGTCATGCATGAGAGCCATGAGGTTACCTCTAGGCTCTCTTTTGAAATCTTTAGAGGAATCCAAGAGAAACACACATAACTGTAAATTTAAACCAGACACTGAGAGACCGTATGTTTCAAAAGCAGAGATCTTCTGCATCTTTCTCACTGAGTTTTCCCATCTCCTTTTAGATACTTTAGATAATAAATTGTCAGCTTTATTTATGGAATCCTATGGCCATTGAAACAATTGGGATTTATTTTTAATTCACAAAGTGTCAATGTTTGGAATGATTTTGTTTTGGCTGAAGTTGTTCAAAATATGCTATTGTTAATTTCTTGTGTTTGGATGCTATTCTTTGTCTCCCTGTTAATGTCATTTCTCAAAATAACTGAAACATTTTTAACACTAATGACCATATTTCTTCATCTAATTCAAAATGTTTAAAATCCCAAGACCATATTTTATTGAAAAAAAATATAACTAGACAGATCAATGATGATTTTAAATACCTTTGCCTGAATTAACTTTATATAAGTCATAATTTTAAAGATTATTTACTTTTATTAAAAGTATTATGATACAGACAATGCAAACTGCATTTAACATGTGCAGTTATGGGTCACCTGAAATGCATATAGTTTAATAAAGGGTATAAAACACTGAAGCTATTTCTGGTAGCTCTACAGTAAGTTTTGTTTCTTCTGCTGTTATCCACAAGGTGCTTGTTTCACATGAACCTCTAATAACAAAACGGAGCTCTTTTTCTTTATTGAAAAGGTGTATCGGATCAGAAGATCAGAAATACATGGCTACAAGGCAGAGTCCTCTCCCCAGTACTCTTACATTCATTTTAAGGTTAATGCAGATCAGTTTGAGCAACAATCTGAGTCACAGAAGCTTTAATCTTGTGTATGTCCTTTACTTTCATCCAACACTAGATGCCATTTGTTCATGAAAAAGACACTAGGTTTCTAGCAGTTGGAAACCACAATGATATGTGATGAGATTATACAAATAATTTTTGGTCCTAGCTTTCCAGAAAAAAGAATAAACCCAAAACCCCAGCCACAGCCCCCTAAATATAAAGTAAATATGCTGCTCAGTAATGTATTATACAACACAAAGTAACTGTGGAATTCATGTCCTCGTATTTATATTTAGGAATCCATATATTAATAAGCAGCTTTGGTGACAGCGTCCATGCATCCATTCCCAGCCCATGAAATTGGGATATTGCCATCAATTTATTCTTTCTTTAGCAATGAAACTCTAGAGTTATGTGTTCCTTGACTGTGAATAGAAATTTTGCACAATCATTCACTTGTGGGGAAAAATGGCATATGATCTTTTAAGTTGTAACTCGTGTGCAGTTCCTGTGGAGCCATAACTCTGTCACCTTCTAACTGGCATTTCTTTTGAGTGTTTGCTCTATGTCCTCATTGCTCTGTAATGTTTTTGTATTCTGAGCTGGTTTAGTAACATATATAAACTGAAGGCCTGCATACTGTTAATACCTTTTGAGACTTTTGCATGGAAGATACTACTCTGGGCCATAGAGTTATAATTATCAGTGTTTGTTTACATCACTTTATTGACATTTATCATTTGCTTCATTTTGTACTTCCTGCAGGCACTGGACACAAAACATTTTTAATTTAAATTTGCTTTACACTGGCTACATACATATAGCAGACTACTTCTGTAATCAGATGCTAATATGCATTGTCTTTGTTTTTCTATAATTCTTTACACATCTTGAAGTTGAGCACTATATGAACCCATGTTCTTGTATTTTTGATTCATGAAGAATTTTTTCCTGGCATATCTTCCCATCTACAGATCCCTCCATTCTGCCAGTAGCCAAAAATACAATGTGCAGGTCACTCACTGGTAGTTCCTTACATTTTTTCTAGTAACCAGTAGGTAGCCATGGATTTTCAGGATCTGTACTTCCTGTTATGCTTCTGTAAGGACATGTATGTCATGAATGATGTTAAAGTGAATGAAGGGATATGAAAATTACTTCAGGAGCGGTTGAGTAGCTGTGATCTTCAGAGTAAGAAAATATATATAAACGCATACTGATTTCCAATGCAGACCTCGAATACAAACTTCTGCTGTAATCTAAGAGACTTGTTGCTGTAATAGCTTTGATGCTGTGCCATGAGAGGAATTAAAGACCACAAAAAACGCGGAGCTACTAGACAGGGACTGGAAGTAGGTAACTTTTCTGGGCTGTTTATTATCTTTTTTGGTTGGGTGAGATACAAAAAAGAAATCACACAACAAAGACCCTTTCTTGACTGTAAAATACATTATGCATCTTTGATATGACTTTTTCCATAGAATAAAATCATCTACTTCTAGAAAAAGATGTGCATTTGGATTTGTTCTTTAGGTCCTACCACACTGTATAGTATATATAGATATATATTAAAAACATACATTTGTATTATACACATAAACGGAGTATATAATATGCAAAAATACATCATGTATAGTATATATAATATATATATTATCTGTATAATATATATATTAATCACTTTGTGGTTGTGGTTTTCTTTTCCGCTTGACTAACACTACCTTAATACTGTCTTCCATTTTTCTCTAAACTTAGTCAAAAGGTCTTGTGCTGATAATTTTGAGATAAAATTTTAATTTATACTTGTTGCTACTTGCTAAAACATCTGTGTCCTTGCATCTCTCAGCAACATTTTGAAACACACAAAGCCAAAAATGATAATTTATTTATTTATGTACGTTGCATGAATGTACACTGCTGCAAGTTTCATTAAAATACCAGAGAACAAAAAGCCAAAGACAATTTTATTCACTTCGACAGCTTGCACAGAACCAATTGTTCCATGGACATCAGAATTACTGAACCATGGCTTCCTTCAGATTTCAGTTTTCCCACCCCCTCAGCAGTCCCCTTCAGTAGTCCTCGCTACGCTATATTTTCCCTAACTCTTCTGTTAACCAAGAACAAGATGCACTTTGTGACAACTCTGAAGCAACTTGCAAGTCGATGGGCTTGTGAGTATGTCTGTGTTGATTATTGATAAGCATGTATCCTGACTGAGTCCATCTTCTCTTCCCTTTGGTGGGCAGTTTTCCATCCAGTAGTCTCTTTTCATAAAAAATATAATTTTATGTGTGGGGGTTTTTTTTCTATGTGCTTTTCCACTATCATTATAATCAGCAAACATGAATGCTATGGGAAGTGGATGGATAGGTAGGCCTGGGTTTTATTAAAGTACTTGGGGTGGAGGGAGGGGAATTTTCATATTTCTTTTACAAACATCAGTTGGTGTTATTTTTAATCTCACCAAGCAGAATATTGGATCATAATGTATGCTTTAAAGTGAGCTGCTTCTCTTTTTATTATGTACATCTCAGAAAAAGTAAAGATCCCTATTAACCTTTATTTGTCTTCTCTGGTTCAAAGTGAGTTTTCTCTAATTTTCAGTATGAAATTCCAAAGTGAGGAGAAAAAAAAAATAGATTTTTTACATTTGATTTATTCCTCTGACTCTATGTTTTGATAAATAGCACATACATATATACAAAGGCCTAACCTCCATCCCTTTTTTAGACAGGAAATACCAGTCTAAGAAAAGTGGATTAAATTCATGAAGTGCATCAGAATTATAAGACAAAATGAAATATACAATAGCACACTGCAGAGCATTGCAGCAATGGATATCACTATGATTTCTGTCTAAGTCTGCACAAGTCACGTAACTCAGTATGTTTTACTTGTGTGTAACACAGACCATTCCAAGGGAATGGTAATAAAATCTTTGTATTATGCATCATGCATTTCAATACCGTAATACAGAAAGAGATATTAATACTTTGCTGTTTAAGTGTGTGTGTGTGTGTGTGTATGTATTTCTTCTCATTCTATTCTATACCTGCTGTGAACTTCTGTGCAAAGGCCACAGGAGGCTTTGGAGTTATTAAAACAGGTATTTTTGTACACATGCTATCCTGTGATAAAGATAAGTAAAATATTTTGAGGTCTGGAAGGAAATCCTTTTGTGAATCATTCAAAAGCTGAGCTTCCTCCCCTTTTCTGTAGTAAAACTATACTGCACAAAGCAAAAAGATAATATATCACTAGCTCAGAACAGAAACTTGGATACCTTAGGAAAATCTTCTATTTTTTTTTCTTTGTTTGGTTGGTTGTTTGGTTGGTTTTTAAATGCACAGAGGAAGATAATAGGTGCCTTTCTTGGGTTAACCTGCTTTGGTAGTTGATTTGCTTTCAAGTGAGCAGCTCAAAATCATGCAGGATCTTAGCGTATCTCAGTGCTAGGTGATGTGTTAGTGCAAAGACATGATTCCTGAGCTGCCTTCCACCGTGTATTTATACATAAGTTTAGTCCGTGTTGATAGTGTAAATATATTTTATCACACAGAGATCAACCTCTATAAAAATGTAACAGAGGTGAATCATTGAACCATTTTGGAGATTTTTCTTTGGGTGAATATACAGGCAAGTAGGCAAATCTGTGCTTCCACCTACACCCTAAAACACCCAGTCCCAGGCCAGTTCTGGTCTGGAACTTGCATAAATAAATTAGTATTCCACTGTCACTGAGACAGTTGTCACTTATCAACGTACTGGGCTTATTAATGCAGGTACAATACCATCATTTCAGTTTGAGCTGCGCAGTCCTGATGACATGACAATAACTTCCTGGCTTATTTTTAACCTTTTAAAGGAAGATATTTTTATGTATGATTAAAAAATCAGCCCTGAAATAGATAAATAATGTTTTATTTTTTTACTTAAGGCATTAAATAAAAGATATTGTATAAGTTTTCTGGATACCAGAAGTGGGCAGTTACAGGACAAGAAACCTGCTTTTAAATGAAAAACTTCATTTTAGATTTTGTCAAGGGCTCAGCCATGTTTAAGAATGTTTATAGTATGAGAAATTTCATCTACTATATTTCTTCATTCTCAGTTCATTTTTCCGAATTTGTCAAGAACATCTCTAAAAAATTTTCCAACTAGAAGAATTTTTCTTAAAATTATTCAGATTTCCTTCTTTCCTAGTTCCCTTACTGGTATTGATAACTGTGGTTTATTTTCTGGTCAATTTTCTACAGCAGTTTGGGTGATTTTTGTTTATGCAAAATTTAATGAGAATGCTAATGCCACTGCCAATTTTAATTGTTTAGCTTGAAAGGGCAAACATGATTTAGATTAATTTTACCACCTTTATAACTAATTATAATCTCAACCTTGCGGCTATGCTTTGTAGACATCTTTGCACTTTAATGTGACAGCAAAATACTGTTAGCCACTCTCTTGTGTGAAATTTTGTTCTGATTTATTGATATTATAAAGGCGTCTTACAATCTGAAGACTAATCATCCTTAACTACAGATCTCATACTCAGCATGGCTCAAAGCTCTGATTCAATGCCTTGCTGAAAAATATTGTGTGTCAGCAAGACTTTTTTCCCTCTTCAGAGCTGTTCTGTGTTTGGCCAATTATTACTGGTGCATTGGTCAAGGATTTTAAAGATTAAAATCATATTTAATAAAGATCAGAAGAAGATGTGTAAAGAAGATCTGTGAAGATAAATCTGTGTAGATGATGCAAGATAGCTTCAGTGGCAATTAACTTTTGGTTATCAAATAGCTCCATTTCCCACAGCACAAATGTATATTCTAACAGAAAGTAAAATTACCCTGGATGATCTCAGCTTCTGTACATTTAACCCACTGAGAATCTGCTCCTGCTTCTTGTGAACAGAATTGACAATATTTAGAAAAAAAATTAACTCACGCCTTAGGCATGAGTTTAATGGCAAGCATTAGAATGATAACAGTAGAGGGGACTTGTATGTGGAGATAAAAGGTGATGTGTAATAGAGGAAGGGAGAAGGGTTAGAGGCTTAGCTCAAGATGGAACAAATTCCAGAGGAACTCTAAGGAAGCTGAAAATAATATGGTGTAGGAGTGATAGCATAGCTGTTGGCATGAAAAGGGAGAAACAGTGCCTCTTAGCCCCTCATTCTCCTCTCTTATTTGTGTATTCTTGACCCTATTCTTTTGGAGCACTGTGTATACGGGACAGATACAAAATGCTGCTGCCTAACTACACAGTTTGGTACCAACTCCTGCTTTAGCCTCTCCCTCCCAGAGAAGGTGGAAACTGGAGGCCTCTGCTTCTGTGGATGTGCCTGAGCCCATTTTCCCTTTCTGAGGTAAAGTCTGGGATTTCAACACCTGTGATTCATTCCTCTTCCATTGACTTATCATCAATTGCCACCTTCACTGACCAATTCCCCTGTGGAGGATTGCAAGTGTGGAGTAAATATAGCTCTCCTTAGGTGTTGCAAGTTTCCTAGAACTTATGGCTATTGCTATCATTTGTTAAGCAGTAGATGGTGACTAGGAATCCTTTCCTTTCACACCATGTTCAGGTAGCTCCAAATAAAAAAAGTAAAACCTGAGCAAGTTGGTATGAATGAAGGAGTAAGGCCTATTCAATTTGGCATGTAAGCATCAGTAACTGAGGAAGGACATGGCTGAAGCAGGGAAGAAAGGGACTGTCTCATTCAGTTCTCAGAAAACAGGGACTGAACTCAGGTGCTAGTCTTTCAGGTTTGCATCTGTGCTAGGGAGGGATATACTGGCCTAATAACCCACTTAATATTCCTCATGGCAGCCTAGCAACCTAGGAATCCACTCCAACCCTAAACCAATGCCATCTGCAGTTTTGCAACATAACCTAGACTGCTAAGAAGGCTGACAGATTTCATGATTTGTGTCTAAATGCTGACTGATCAGAACAAGCAAGGATTATTTATATATNTTTCCCATGCTGTAAATAAGGAACTGAAATAGAAAGTTACTTTGACGGGTGTCTTTTATAAATACACATTCAACAGCAACAAGGACATTGCCTAGAGTAAATCCCTACTAGAGTTGCAGTTCGTTAGGTGTAACAATTGCATCAAAAAAGTTGTGATGAAGTAGGAAAAAGGAAGTAAGATTAAGGAGCTTTAACAGAATGCCATTTTCTTTTCTATTTCTTTTTATTTGCCACATATTTTCTTAAATAAGCATTTTCTGTCCCTAAACCATTTTTATTTATGTACTTATTTATTTCACTAAAAAGAAGATGGCATTTAACTGCCCTCACCCTTTTTTAACTCCTTCCCAATACTAATATTTATTTCTTTATTATTCCTTAATATTTTCTCTTCAGACATGTTCATGACATTCTGTCCTAAATTACATGTTCTTACTAATGTCATATTTCTGTGGTTTATTTAATCTTTCCTCTACCCCTGCAAACCAGTGGTCCTGTGTTCTGCTCTCTGTGTTGTGCTTGTGATTTCACAGCTTCTTCCAACCTCATATACTCTATTGTTAGTGCTCCTCTCAGACTCTTTCATTCCATCCTTCCCTCCCTCCTATTGCCTTAATTTGGTTTGGGTTTGTTTGGGTTTTTTTTCTTAGAAAAGATCCCAAATTTCAATCACAGACTTCAAAGACAATACGCTTTTCTCAATATGTTTTTAAAGTTTCAACAGACTGAAAAACTTGATGCTGTAAGTTTTCTCTCCTTTTGTGTATGGTTTTCCTTCATTTGCAGCCAATGACAAATTTCCTGAGGCGGGATATTTTCTGATCCACAGCTAGTATGCTTATGTGTTATATATATATGTCTTGCCAAATCCACCTCACTGATTTCATGAAAGGGCAGAATAAAAAGGAAGAGACTAGAAGGGTCTCTTGGACTAGAAGAATAAAAACCTGAATGAAGGACAACATGGGCAAAAATGCAAGTTTGTGTGATATGCAAACGTATCTCTTATTTTTGTAAAGCATATGGAGGAATACATTGTCCTACTGAAACTTACAGAAAAGCTTTCAGTGACTGGATTCACATGTGTGTAAAAATTAAGTAAAGCTACTCATCCTATAGAGTTTATGTGTCTAACTTACAATGAAAATACAGTGTGACAGTCATTCATAATACTTATCCCCAAAGGAATTCCAGTGCTAATAAAGTTGGGGTTTTTTTAACTTAGAATGCTTGATTTGATATCTATATATGTCTGGTTATCAATATATATGACTTAGTAAAAGGATTAATTTGGTTAAGCTGTTTCAAGTTGTTCTGATGAATGGTTGGTGTCTGGGTAACTTTTATGTGTTCTTATAGACACTACTTTGATTTATCACTAACTGAAGTGGGCATATGCACACATACTGGAGAAAATTAATTTCTTTCTGACAAGGACATGTAGAACAAATTAAAGGGTAAGAAAAACACCCATATTTTTAAATATATCTTTAACTATCCTTCATGAAATAAAATTTTAATCATACTTCTAAACCAATGAAAAAAGTTACATATTGACTGCACAGATTCTAAATTTATTTTCTGTATTAATGGATTATGAATTTCACAACAGCTCAGCGGTTGTTCTCTCTTGACTGGTGAAACTGTAGCCTGTGCTACAGAAAAGATTTGGATGCAAGCAATAAATATTCTGGTTTAATGGAGTTATGCCAGTCTAATGAAAGATGCTTCAGCATTAATACAAATAACTTCACATTCGGCTATTTTGTTTGGTGATTAGAATCTATCGCTCTAATTGGTTGTGCAGGACAGTTATCCTCCATTAACATTAGTCTGCACATTCCTCTGATATCCAGCATGAATGAAAACTGCAAGAACTGCTGTTTCGTGTCATCTTGCCTACAGACTCTAAATTAGAATAGGTAATATTATTTAATGAGTTGCACAAAGAAGCCAGCAGTCCTCTTTCTCAGACCTCAGTATATTTTCCACAAAGTATTGGATAATTTGATTTATCATTTCAGCTTGGTTTTTGGATATGCCAGAGATTTATTTTGAATCTAATTCTTCAGCAGCAGATGTACTCTAGATTAAAATGAGGAGAAAAATAAAAAAATACAGTAATCTAAAGGGCTAAAGAAAAGATGCATTTCATTCTTGAGACGTTGTTTTTTTTCCAACTACTCAACATCTTATTTACAACTGTATACAAAATGTAGCGTTCTGCTTCGCAGTCATTGAGACAAAACAGGAGTCTTTTCTCCCTTTTGTCTTGCATTTGAAGGGAAACCCAGTGCTATTACAGACACAGTTGTGTGTACAGTTTTGTCAGTTGACAAGGAGAACAGTATATACTGCTGGAAAGGATAGGGGTTTTGGAGAAAGAAAAACAAGTGTTACCAATTCATTGCATCTAAGTTACAGAACAGATTGTTCGAATACTCGTCTTTTTATGCTCAAAATCTCATAAACAAAAAATGTTTGTACCAACACAAACCCAATAATTTCTTGTTAGTAGAATTAAAGCCTTATCCATCTGATCAAGGAATTATTATTAGTTTGGTTACAGTAATATTAGCACTTCAAGTTCAAATTATGTAAAGTTAAAGAGAGATGTGCATGAACCTTCTAGTGAATTTTCTTTACTCTGGTGTAATGCTCATCCCACTTAGGTGAAAGCCTTCAGTCTGGGTGGGGGGTGGGGGGTATTCATCATTCTAAGTCGTCTGCTGAGAGGACTATGAAGATGCTGTTGATGGTTTCTCCTCACCGTGGGACATGTTTGAGGGCATTTTTATGTTTGCTAACAGAGTGTACCTTGGTCTTTCTTCATCGGTGTGCAAGTCCATTTTATATCTAAATTTACCATCTGTGATGTGTTTTACATGTGAAACCAGTGTTACAAAGCTCCCAAGAGCGCCTTTCTTTGACCATTGATTATCTACTGGTGAATTGTTTATGGCCCTGCAGCCACCAGTATCACTCCATGCCTGTAAATTCAGGGCGCCTGTTGTCATCTCATGCTGCGGTTTTCTTCCATGCTGCATTTTATCAGCATCATAGATAGCTAATTCTTCACAGAGTAGCTCCTAACATCAAATAGGCCTGACATCATACAACTGTCCAAATCTAAACAAAAAATGAAACAAAATAATAGTGAACTAGTCATGGGTTAACAGGTGTTATAGCTTAAAACAAATCACCTGACAGGTATAGAGAAAACCTGACCAGTCCTGAGGCCTTTGTGTTAGTCTAACACAAAGCCTGTGTCCTGTTATAAGCAATAGCAAAAAACCCCAAACAACAAACAAAGAAAAAAGATAAATAAAACAATAAAACAAACCAAGCAACAAAACCCTCAAGACTTACTGGGCTATGCAGCCACAGGTGAAACTCTTTGGTTTTTATTTTGAGTCATCATCTACTTCAATGCACAGTGAGCTGGAAATTTGCCTGTTCCCTACCCCAGCTTTTGCAGACACTGTCTGAACTCCAAACTGACCATATTTTACACCAGAGCAGAAGAATATGATGAATGTTTCATCAGTCGGTAGAAACTGTAGTGTGTACCTGGCTTCAAGGGCAGAGTATGCAGGTATGTGGGTGAGGGGAGAGTAGTGTGTGTCATTGACCTTTATTTTAGCTGGGCTTTCAACACCATCTCCCACAATTACTTTTTTTTTTTTTAAATCTAAAATTGCACTGTGTGGTCTGGATAGCTAGACAGTAAGAAGGGTAAAAGACTGGATATATGACTGGGCTCAGAGGGTAGTGGTAAATGGGGTGGTACTCAACTTATGTTAGTGACAAGTGGAGTACAATGATCTGGCCTGTTTAACAGCTTTATCAATGACTTGCAGGAGGATACAGAGGGCACACTTATCAAGCTTGCAGATGACAAATGCAAAGTGCTGCCCCTGTGGGGCACCAGTGCAAGGGCACAGGCTGGTGCCTGCATGTCTGGGAGCAGCTCTGCAGGAAGGGACCTGAGAGCCTTGGAAGACACAAGACACTGAGCATGAACCAGCAATGTGCCCTGGCTGCAGGGACTGCCAACAGAATCCTGGATAGTATTCACATGGGCACACCCAGGACATTGAGGGGATGGATTTTTCCCCTCTGCTTGGCACCTGTGAGATACCATCTAGATACTGCACCCAGTCTTCCTACCCTCCCCAGTAAAGACATTGATAAACTGGATCAGTTATGGCAGAGGGACCCCAAACTGGTCAGGGCTGGAGAAGTTGTCCTGGGAGAAGAGGCTGAGGGTCTGGAACCTGCTCAGCCTGAAGAAGTGGTTCCAGGAGGAACCTAACAGCAGCCTCCCAGTACTTGGAAGGAGTCCATCAAAGAGACAGACTCAGGCTCTTTACAGTGTTGCATGTTGGGAGGATGATAGGCAGTGGGCATAAGCTGAGACAGATGAGGTTGAGACTGAATATAAAGGAAGACTTCTCCGTGAAGACAGTGAAGCAGAGAAACAGATATTCCAGAGATGTTGTGCAGTCTCTGTCCTTGAAGGTTTTCAAGATACCATTGGATAAAACCATGAGCAACATGGTCTGACCTCAGATCTGATGCTGCTATGAGCAAGAGGTTGGACAGGAGACCTCCTGAAGTAACTTCCAACCTGAAAATTCCTTTGACTCCTATGACCTACTGTCTGAAAGAACAGAACTAAAACTGTATTTGTAGAAAATAATGGTATTAAACCATATTTTTTTTTTAGCCAAAATCAGAATTATGTCCTTAAAATTTGCATTTAGAAAGATATCTGTTAACATAGGTACATCAACTCCATGGAACTCTAGTGATAGTCTAAAACATGTGATTTAAGATGTGACTAAGATTTTTATATTATCTTCAGTAACTTTAGCATGAAGTAATAAATCCTTGCAAAATACTTGAGAGTAGAGGTCAGTGAATATTCATAGCTCATTTATAAAGCTCTTGTATCAGCTAGTTCTCAAAACTGTTTGGCATGTAGTAACACATGTAGTAACACCGTGTAGCTCTTGGTAATCTGGAGAATAAGATCTGTGTAGCAGGATACGTTTGAGTTTTTACACTGCTCTTGGGTGCTGTTTTTAATTAAAAGCATTCTTTCCTGAAGGACTGTTTCAAAGGAAAAACAAGTGATTTTATATACAGATTTCAGGTTGTTACAGTTTTCTGGATTTACACAACTTGAATTAAATATCCACAACTACAATTAAGATCTGTTTCTGGAGAACTGTTGTGGGCTAGGTATTCAGTTTGCCTCTGTGCCATTACTGAGGAATCAAGCTGCAATAACAAGATTACTACTGCTATAATCAAATGTCCTGGTTTTGGCTGGGATAGAGTTAATTTTCATCCAGCAGCTAGTATAGTGCTGTGTTTTGGACTTAGCATGAGAATAATGTTGATAACACACTAATATTTTAGNGTTTTAGGTTTCTGACAGGTTAAACAATGACACCAAGTAATCAAGTGTATGGGAGAAAGTAACTGGTATTACACCACCACACAGGAGCCTATCTAAACTCATAAAATACATGAACATTAAACATAGCTTCACAAATACATTTACATATTCTGCAGCATACAAAACATATTTAGAATTCTTTGGTCTTCAGTACTTCTCAATAAGATAAAGTATTTATGTTCTTTTGAGTTGAAAGTTATTGATGATTAAGCGAATAATTGTGGCATTGAATCAGTGTGTTTAATAGTTCATATCTGGCAGATTCTAAAAGGCAAAAATATTTGTTTGAGGCAGAATTCTTGAAATGCTTTGCTTGTAGATAGAGTTTGTGTTGAAGGACAAATCAGTGCTGTAACATACGTATGTAATATTTTTAGTATAATGTGCTTTATTTATGCATGCAGAATTCGTATTCAACCCGTACCCAGTCAATCACAAACAACATGGAGGCATTTCTTTCTTTCACAATCGTAGGCTGCAGGCCAATGTTGAGTTCATGGATCCCCACAATAAATTAGGAATGAAGTTGCTTATAATATCTGTAAAGTTTGGTTTCAGCTATTTCTTGCAGTGGACCACACTGTAAACCCATCAGTGGAAACAGAACAAGTAAGTAGCTTGAGCTTTTTGTTCAATGCCAAGATTTGATCACAGGTACTGAATGCTGCTTCAAAATTTCTAGCAATTCTACTGTTGAGTGGCCTGAGCCCTAACAGTTAACACTAACCATCCGCATGTGGAAGTTCTTTCTATGTTTTTGGGACTTCATTTATTTGTATGAGAATTTTCCTCCCAGGAGCTATGGAGAACATTATTAAAATAGGTGAAGCTGATAACATAGTTAAGATAATAATACTGCAAATAGATACAATATTTGTCTTCTGTATCAGGGATGACATTTATAATTAACCCTCAGACTAAACAAACAGAATACCTTACAATACAAAACTAATCTGGAAGTCACTGGTGCAAAGTAGAGTGTATTATTGAGTAGACAGGTAAGTGAATTATTGCTAAATTGCTAACTGTAGTTTCTAAGGGTATGGCTGCTTTTGTGTAAGAAGTCACACCTTTCTATTTAGTTTTCTTTGTTTTAAACATTCATTATTCAAAGAGGAGTAGGTGGAAGAAAAAATATTTGAGCAACACTGACTGGTTTAAATCTAGTTTTCAAAATAGAGGTAACTGAAGATTTTCATCATTACTCAAGAGGCTTGTTGTCCAGTCCCCAAGAGAAGAACTTCAGTTATGAGACTAGTTTTACGCCTGTGAGACTAGTTTTAGCTCTTGGTTTCATAAGTAGATTAATTTTCCTGATATTAAGTGTCTACAACCTACACTATTACCTCTCCTGTAATGGAGCAAAAGTGATATTTCTAGAGAGAGCAACTCATCCTATCTTGTGATGAGGCCTCTATGATAGCATGGAGTTATTTCCCTGAATTGTATTCTGTGTCCCTACTGCTTTCTTAATCCTGAACTAAATTTTGTAGTGCTTTCATTGGTGCAGGTAATCACAGCTTGGTGCTCTTAACTTCATCGTCTGTTAGTGCCTGGCAGCTGTTTAGCCTCAGCGTATTATACTAAAGAAGTACAAACAGTAGTAGTTTGGTACGGTGTATGTAATATCAAAAAGCTCATCTTTGGGTTTCATGGTGGGAAAACTAACTTTTCAGTTCAAATAATGTCTCTAGAGTTTTCTTGCAAAGAGAAACTCGAAAGAGTAAACAGGTATGTAAAGATCGCTAGACTTGAAGTGATTAATGCACAAGAGCTGGAGACTCAGTGCAGAGGCAAAACACATGCACATTTACTTACAGACAGAGTATCAGTTACCTTTGATAGCTATGCTTGAAAAATCACCTCGCCAGACTCACTGCAGGTGCTCAAGCAGCTGTGTACATTGACGTGCGGTGGTGGTAGACGATGTTGTCTGTTGAAGGAACGACAGAAAAAAGATTCATTCTGAGGTTAAAACGAGGTATGTGGTGCTCATTGAACAGGACTTGGGATATAGTACTCACTACTTCAGAGCAGCTGTTGCCTAGGAAAAGCTCGTCATCAAGGGACAGAGACAGGATTGCGCTGGAAGGGAATACTGCAGGGCTGACCAAGTGTATTTCAGTGAACTTTTTTCCTAGCATTACATTTTTGTTGTTTGTGTGATAAAGTATGCAAAATGATGCAGCTTGAATGAAACTAATGAGTAGACACATGAACTGAATTGCAAAGCAAATTTCAGGAAATAACTTCTTTCAAACACAGGCAGAATTGGGTAATCAGTCACAAATGACAAAGGCGATATTGCTTTTCAGAGTATGTACTGCATTGCAGCACATAATTAACACCTAGCATTACAGAGCTCTGGAGGCTATTTTGTTACAGTCAGAGGAAAAGGAAAAATTGGTGCTTTCAGATTTGGTTTGTGAATCTGAATTCTGATAGCATTTCTTGAGTGGAATAAACAAAAAGAGAATCAAGAGAATCTCTAGTCTCTTTGTGTAAGTTATCCCTCTTTGCAAGCTTGCATGAAGTAGTAATCCCTTCCAGAGGTGTTACTGGAAACTTCTACCAGGCCATTCGAGATCCTGTCTTAGAAGTTGTTATATAAATGGTAAATGTAATCTGTCTGTCTTTAAAATTATTATATGCCATTTAAACAACAATCTAAAAATGAAGAAAAACACATCCTTTTCTCTTCATTTATACTCTGACATTTGCTCAAGTAGTTGCCAGCTTTATTCCTGGCTCAATGATGAGATGTCTCCTGGAAGGATTCTCCTTTACAACAGCCAAATTTTTGTGAGGTGTTTTCTGTCCTACTTACAGGAGAAGTTTGCAGCTTCAGGGAAACCAGAATGTCTGACTCTAACTCAAACTGCAGCCTAATGGGTAAGCGGTGAATTTCTGTAGTCTATTATTTATTTTTTTTTTTAAATAGAAACTCATATGTGTCACATTAAGTTGACCTTGAATGATGGTCTAAGAGGTCAAATGATTTAAACCATTCACACTATTCTTGTTGATGTATGGCAGTATCCCAAATTTACAAAAATATCTTTAACCTAAAATATGGAAAGGTATGGTTTCTTCCTTGAAGCAAAAGCATAGGGTGGATGTCTGCAATGAGGTTTACTATGAAATTTAGTGTTGCTACTAAATTCCATTAATACAACAAAATCTCATTCTCAATCACAAGAGATTTTCCGCAGTACCTTCAAAACAGTTTTGTTGGTCAGAAAATCTATTGAACATTGTTAAATAAGAGTAATAATATGTATTTCTAGTCACTATCAATCTACATATTGCCTTGTGGCTATTTTGAGAAACAGATAATGTAATTAATTTCACACATTTGAATGCTATATTACAATTTGCTAATGCGCCATTCTTTGATAAAACTTTATTGCAGGCTTTATTTTTATTTCTTCTGTTTAGTTGCCTATTTAAGAAACAATTTTTTTTTGTCACTTGTACTGGGAAAAGAAGCCCATTTTATTCTGCATTTAGTAGGCACCTGTCAGTGTGCATTTTCATGCATATTAGGTTTGTACTTAGGCATATATTTTTTCTCTCTTCACAGGTGCAGCAAGGAAAGAGAATTCATTGTACAATTCCATGTTACCATTTCCATAGCTTAATCTGGATTTTTACGTAAGAAAGCTCTAGGTTGGGTTTTTTTGTTGGGTTTTTTTTTTTCACCTGTCTGAAACCTAAATCACGTTGTAAATAATAATATTTAAACTTTATGTTTTCACTGATGAATCCACTTCAGGCTCCGTAACTGGATTTGTGGTTTCACTCACAATTATAAGCGTCTTGCTTCCAGTTGCAATATCCTCTATTTAGGACTCTTCTTGTTCATATTTGTTCTTTCATGAACAGGATACAAACCAAAAAATAATATTTCCTTATGAAATATTGCTGTGTTACTTTTCATCTGTAGTGACAGAGGCTTCCTATTAATTGTCTTTTACAGTTAAAGTTCCTTCTTTTTAAAAATTTTGTTTCAAGTTTACCTTCTTGAAACTCCTTTTAAAAAACAAACCCTTTGTAATAGAATAGATAATTGCCCATAAATTCTATCTTCTTTGCCACCCAGAGATCTAACCAAAGATATTAAGAAATGTATGGTAACTAATGAGATTCCCATACTGCACAGAATATAAAATAAAGACTGTTTTAGAATATTTGGATTTTTTTTTTTTTTAAAATCAGTAATGCTACTGTGTCTTTACCTTGATGAAAATGAAATGTAAATTTGATCTGTAGTTTACAGTGTTTGGCAATTTCTCTCAGTCTCAACTCAGCATTTGTAAAATTTATAGAGAAGAGAGAAAATGGTCTGAAATACTTTGGAGTAGCTAATTTTTGCTGAGTTGCAAGAACATAGTCCTGCAAATGAATCTGTTACAGGAACTGTTTTGGTTTAATAATTTGAAAATTTGTTGAAATCAAATTCCAAAGTTTTTTCATTAGAATAGTAAACTGTCTTTGTTACCAGGGGCTAGTTATTTTCTATATGTGTGGTGGGTTGACCCTGGCTGGGGACCAGGTGCCCACCAGAGCCGCTCTATCACTCCCCTCCTTCACCAGACAGGGGAGAAAGAGTATAACGAAAAGCTTTGTGGGTTGAGACAAGGACAGGGAGAGATCACTCACTCATTATCGTCATGAGCAAAACAGAGAGGAAATTAATCTAATTTATTCCCAAACAGAACACAGTAGAGGAATGAGAAATAAAATCAAATCTTAAAACACCTCCTCCCACCCCTCCCATCTTCCTCGGCTCAACTTCACTCCTGGCTTCAACCTCCTCCCTCACAGCGGCACAGGGGGATGGGGAATGGGGGTTACGGTCAGTTCATCACACGTTGTTTCTGTCACTTCTTCATCCTCAGGGAGAGGACNACTGCTTTTTTTTGCATTCTTAAATATGTTATCACAGAGGCGCTGATTGGCTTGGCCTTGGCCAGCGGTGGGTCCGTCTTGGAGCTGGCTGGCATTGGCTCTGTCAGACACAGGGGAAGCTTCTAGCAGCTTCTCACAGAAGCCACCGCTGTCCCCCCGCACTTCTACCAAAACCTTGCCATGCAAACCCAACACAATATGTTAGCATAATCTGTCATCTCAAACTCCAAAGGTACTTGATAAAATATGTAGTCATTCAAACTTTATTTCCCCTTTCTTATCAGTTACAAAGTCCAGGTGGTCCACTGCAAAGCTGTGTCTGGAGTTTCTTAATGGCCTATCAGTTAGAGACTGGGGAGTTTTAGTCTTTAACAATGTCTCCTTCATCGTTCATCTACTAGGTTTATGTCTCTATGTGGTTTTGGTTATCACCTCCTTCTTTACTTATTATGGCCTTTTGCCTCAAAAAGTCCTTGACTGGATAATGTTAATGAAGAAGAATCTCTCACCTTTGGCTTACCCATACATCATGTTCTTCAGTCTATGAACAAAATACTAACAGTTGTATAGTCTTATTTTTTAATTTCATTGGTTTTTTTAGAACTTTGCTTTGCATTCTGTTCACACATTGTTGTGGACACAAGAGTTGTTACAGAAGCATAGCTTGATGAATGACTCTTGAATATGATGTTTAATCAATATTCACACTTACATATCGATTGGAGAAGCCTTTTGAAGGGATCACACTCCCAAACGGTCTGCCAGCTGTTAACTGTGCATAGGTTAAGTAGATTTAGTCATATGTTTTTGAATGCATGCATGCATATCTGTATAAACACTCACAGTGAAATCTTCCGAGGTAATTCCATAGCAGAAGGCACATTAACTTCAGAGGTGTGCTATTGGCACAAACTGGCAACAGATTGGCAACAAAAGTTAGAAAGTAGTATGAGAGAGGTTATCAACCCTCCAGGCAGAACGACTGTCTAAAAAAACCTATTCTGACAAAAGCTTATTTGTTTCTTTTTTTTTTTTTCTTTCCTTTGTTAAAATAAACAAAAGGTCTAAATTTAGATAAACCAGAATGAGTCCCAAAGATGGTCACCTGAACACCTAAAATTATAAGAGCTTGGAATACCTCGAAACAGAAGCATAAATAGGCTGATCTAAGCCAATTTCTAATACATAAAAATGTAGACATTGTACAATGCTGAGGGTTTATCTTAGGATAAAAGGTGGTGTTTTTCTTCCTCAAAGAAAATTAATCTTAGAGAAGGGGATGGGTTTATCTGAGAAAACTTTATATATTTTCATGGTATCTTTATTTTCTCAGGAGATTTGACTAGAGAAGAACATGTTTGTGTCTTACCTTGTTTCTAGTCTAAGAACATAAGGCAAAGAATAAGTATTCCATTTATTTTATATTTCTCCAGTGTTATTCAAACTGAATGCCTTAGAAATGGCAGGTAGATCAGTGAGGATGAACTATATCTATCTCATGTCCTTTGTCCAGGGCTTTGGATGCAAAATGGAGGTTCTATTATAAAAAAATATCTCCCCCTGCACCTGCAATTGATTATTTTTCTGGATCTTGTCAAAGTTATTGATGGCTTTATTTCTGAAAATGTTCCTGAGCTTTATGAAGTGAATTACTACGTACTTTGCTTCTGCTGATTGTACAAATTTAGAGGCAGTGAACAAATATCTAGCACGTAATTTCTGTTGCCAGCATTTTTCTTCAACTTTGTTAAATAAATAAATAATTAATAATCCAATTGTGTAAAATGGAACACCTAAAGAAATCTGGCTGCAGGTTTCTTCTATGGTTTCTGTTAATCCTGTTTGTGCAGAAAAATGTGAATTATGCCTACAACACTGCAATTGCTTAACCATGAGTAGGGTCTATTCTCATCATATGAAAATGAAAGCACCTTTGTGAGAGTCAAAAAACATTAGACATTAAAGTTTCCTTTACCTCCCTTGTTCTCTGTTGATAAATGGCTTATGCTATCACGAGAAATACTAAAAGTGCTGAAGCAAATGACACAAAAAGGATGTATAAATGAAAAGCACTGATAAGTCATGAAGTATTTGTAATACATGTGATTCTTATGTCAGTTATATCAGCTGGAAAGATGAGATAAATTCTTTACAACAAGCACTTGCATGTTGTTTCCGGTACTGTTGGAAAATCACTTAACTGCAGTAAAAAAAAAAAAAATAAAAAAAAAAATTGTTGTCATGAAGCTTTATTCCTCTTCTATTTATGATCAGTAGTCTCTGCTGTGAGACAATTGGGCTACTTTAATCAAAATATTTTGATTCTATTCATTATTTCTAAAGCCACAAAGATGACTACAAGGACAGAGAAGTGGATCCCATAAAGCAGACTTGTAAGTTTGCTCATGCTTGCATTATCAAGAACATCTAAATCATCCTGAAATAAAAGGTGAAAATGGGATGAGTTGTCTAGTCTGCAAAAGCTAGGAATTTTGCACATGCTTGAAAGACTCACAAGAATCTCTGACTCTCCAGAACTGGGTTCCAGATAATTGACAAGATTATGTGAATTGACAGACCTCCAGAAATGTGTGAATTCCAATTCATACTTTTGGAGTGAATTCCAATGTTTCCCTGTTTTAGTGCCTCAGGTTTTAATATGGAGACAGCCTTTAAATAGTTTCATGGAAAAAAGCTCTCTAAGTCATTAAATTAATTAGCACACTACTGTGAGTTGAAATATATTTTGTTCAAAAGTTGCTATTGTGAATGTTTTAATTGTCACCATTGTACTAAGACTCTGTTGAAAGCCAATTGGTATGTAAAGGGATTGAGGGGAAACTAATGAAACAACAGTGAGACCGAAGGAAGAGAAGCTTTAATTAGCTCTTTTATTCCTCTATTTCATTATGTTCTGTTACGTAGTTGAATTTGAAAATTTACCTAAAACTAGAATATTTTTTTGAGTAAAATGTGAATGTTCACTCTCATGCATCACCTCATAGTTTACAGCCTTCTAAACAGTGTGTTGCCTGGAGGACGTTTCTTTCTATGAATACAGTATTTCTCATTATCATTCTTAAAGTTCGATTGTGGTTTGGTAGTGAGCCCATGGAGAGGCTCTTAAACTGCTTGCCACACATTTTGAGAGACAGACAAGCTGCGTGTAAAGGTGTTCTGTTCTAACCACCACACAGCTGCTTGCTCAGTCCTCCCCAGAGTGGGATGAGGAAAAGAATCAGGACAAAAGTGAGGGAATTTATTGGTTGAGATAAAGCAAATTTAACAGGTAAAGCAAAAGCCACCCACACAAGCAAAGCAAAAAAAGGAATTCATTCACCACTTCCCATGGGCAGGCAGGTGTTCAGTCACTTTCCTGGAAAACATGGCCTCATCACACGTAACAGTTATGTGGGAAGACAAATGTCAGAGCCATGAAAGTCCTCCCGTTCTCCTTCTTGCCCCCAGCTTTTATTGCTCAGCATGCCGTCATATGGTATGGAATATCCCTTTGGTCAGTTGAGGCCAGCTGTCCCAGCTGTGTCCTCTCCCAGCTTCTTGTGCACGCCCACCACTGGCAAGGCAGTGTGAGAAACAGAAAGCTTTGACACTGTGCAAACACCGGTCAGCAACAGCTCAAACATCAGTGTGTTATCAACACTGTTTTGGTCCACAGCACCATATCAGCTGCTATGAAGAAAATTAACTCCATCCTAGCCAAAAGCAGTACAAAAATTCTTCCTTATGTGGGTGTCGGTTTTGTAGTGGCCTACATAGCATCCTGTTCCACCTAAAAATTGGGCTTACTATCAGGCAGGATTTGAGATAAAGTGTTCTATTTAGTGTTCTATGAATGTGAACAGTAAGCAGCAATTACAATGTTTAGAAATAGGGCTACAAAAAAATTAATAAATTAAAGTAAATCTTTGCCTGAAACATTTACATAGTTGCTGTCACCAAGTGTTTTCTCCATCGTTTCATTCTGCTGTATAAACAGGGGTGCATTCAGGCAGAAATTCTCCCTAACAAATCTCTCCTGTTTTGATTACAGCTTAACACATATTACTCCCTTTATGCTCACAATCTCAGAACGCTACAGATGAATCAAACTTTGGAACTTTACAGTGGTCTTAAAGTTTTCAGGTAATGCAAATACCAGCTTTAGACTGAAAAGAAATAGATCATTCCTTAAGTTCTCCCAGGACAAGAGTAAAGCACATTAATTCTTTCTAATACTGGTTTTGTGGGGGTTTATTTTGAATATTTGTTTATTGATTTCATTGTTGTTGTTAATTTAATATTAATTATACTAGCAGTTTGATCACTGTAATGTTTTGGTTTTAATAATCTTGGGGAAAAATTGAGCATATTATTATAATTATTCTTGCTTATTGGTATGTATTTGTTCATAATCCTTTTAAATTATTGTATGTGTCATCTGGCATCTATCAAATTTTAAAATGAGTCATAATCACTCTAGTTAAAAGATAACTCAAATAAGAAATTTACATTATATTTATTCAATGTTTTTTAAAATTTTCATTAATGTGAAAATCTTTCACATGGTCACTGTAGAATAGATTATTTTCATTCCCTCTCTTATGAATATATTAATTAAGATAACTTATTTCTTCAGTGTCACAACCCTATACTCAGTTTTTTCCACCAGAAAAAAAAAAAAGAATCAACCTTTAGTAACTCATAAGAACATTCATAACTGTAAGTTTAATTTTATGTGATGTACCTGATGCTTACTTTCCAGTTATTGCAAATAATTTTTAGTTGTATTACACAAGCTCAGTGTCACTATTTGACTTTGTGGGCTGTTGTGGTTTAACCTTGAAGGCAGCTAAAACAACCACACAGCTATGTGCTCATTCCCACACCTCAATGGGATGGGCAAGAGAATCGAAAAGAAAAAGGTAAAACACATGGGTTGAGATAAAGACAATTTAATAGGACAGAAAAGGATTATTATTATTATTATTATTATTATTATTATTATTATTATACTACAAAACAAGTAATGCACAGCACAATTGCTCACCACCCAAAGCTGATGCTCAGCTAGTTCCTGAGCTGCCCCACCTCCTGGCAAATCCCCAGTTATATACTGGGCATGACGTCAAATGGTATGGAACATCCATTTGGTCAGTTTGGGTCAGCTGTCCTGGTCGTGTCCCCTCCCAGCTTCTTCGTCCCCCTGCCATTTCCAGGGATGGGGCATCTACAACCTCTTTGGGCAACCTGTTTCAGTGTTTCACCACCCTCATGTTAAAAAATTTCTTCCTTATATTTAGTCTAAATCTATCCTCTTTCAGTTCAAGAACATTACACCTTGTCCTATCACAACGGGTCCTGCTAAGAAGTCTGTCCCCATCTTTCTTATAAGCCCCTTTTAGGTACTGAAAGGCCACAATAAGATCTCCTCAGGGCTTTCTCTTCTCCCTCCTCTCCCCCATCCCTCCCGTCTGCCCCCACAAATAGGCCTAGGCTGGATACAACGATAGAAAGACAGACTTCTTTCCTTGCATTGTGAAGAGCCACTCAAAGATTTTACAGTCAGGTAAAGGAAATATGGCATTAAATTATGTTTTCTTCTTTGTGCTAATAAGCCATGTTGGACCCCTTTGAAAGAATCTCCTACTTGGAGCCTTGTACTCTACTAAGACCATGGGCTGCAGAACTATGCTTATTGGTATTGGTATTCAAGGGAGAAGAGTCAACAACTAAGTAGTTAAAACCTGTCTCTGTAATGTTTAATCAGGATTTATTTTTATATATATTCTTGCCATGGATGTGTGCCTAACACCAAGAACTAGTCTAGAACTACTATGTTTAGAGATCTGATCAAATAAAATGTTGTTGGGTAAAGCTTTATTTTTTATTGTTTGTTTTATCTGCTTCATATGGGTTATTGGTACTGTCAAGACCCGAGGAGAAAAAATTGCAAAAAACTCATGTGGTGAGAGGGCCTTGAGCAAAAGGAGGAAAATGTTTATATTTATTGGACAGCAGCAACTAGAGAGTTAAGGAATGCACATTATGAAATAAAACTTCAGAGAGGAGAAGCAAGTTATCACAGAAAGAAGCAAGTTAGAGAAATCTGGTTAGCTATCACCTGCAGAACATATAGGCTTGAGAGATGTCAGGATAAAAAACAACTTTTAGAAATTAACAGAACAATGACTGAGTAGTAGAAGTGGTGGCTTATAAAGTAAATTTGATCTAGGAAAGTTCTTGAATTTAGTTTGTCTGCTTGGATGGACAACTGATGAAATCTGAGATTAAAAAAAAAAATTAAATAAAATGTGCTATTGAAAGAAACAAAAGTAGGACAACTTCTGTAAGTGAAACATAACCCTTAACTTGCTAGTAGTGTCCAAGCACGTCAACTGGGAATTGACACCATCTGCATTTGTGAAACAAAGATGTTCAGTAGTAGGCATGAAGAAGAAAAGCCAAGCACTAATCCAGATTTACACAGTTGCATATTAGCAAATCAAGCCATAGCGAGAGCTATCAGTTTAAACATAAATAGATTATGCTCAGATTTCAAATATGCTGCCATGGCTTCCACTGGAAATCAATCAGTAGATATTTACTGAACTGAAACATTCTCAACATTTTCAAGTCTTTTGATATTGGAAAACTGAGTGTCTTATGCCTTCATATGTCTAATGTTTCTCTCCTTAGCAGTAGGCATGAAGAAAACTTAAAAAGTAACAGATTTTGTGAATATGGCTGAAAATAGCTGACTGTGGAAGGGTGATTCTGTTAGGATGCATTTAACTGCATGAACTGCAAACATACCCCTGATCCAGGTACACTCTACATATTGACCGTTGTCAAGATGAGACCTGAACATACGTATTTTTCTCTATGATGAAAGAAAACCAATAGCCTGCTGGGGTCAGATTCCCAAACAGGGACTTCTGGGAGTGTTATAGAGTCAACCTGCTCTGTCTGAACAGCCTTCTTAAAATAGCTGGTCGAGTATAATAGATAGGTTCCCTGTGTGTTCATCTGTACTGTAATTCTATGGTAGCAGTAACATCCAAAATTCTAGTACCTTAAAGGCCAATTTACTAAAAGGACCTGGGAACTCATTATAATAGCCTCTCATTTGTGAATTTGTAAAACTTAGAGAAAACAGATTACCTGAGAGAATTAATCAGTGATTGGATCATCATATGCCAGTCGCTATATTCTGTCTGCAACTTTTAAAGTGACCCAGTGCAGAAATTTTTGTGATAACTTTCAAAATGGCCACTAAATTTTACCTTCCTTAATATTTACACTTTTACGTTGTCTGAAGTTTTCATGATGCTTTGCTTCCCTATGCAGTTTAGAGTTCATGGACTTTCAAGACTGTTATCATGTAGAGATAATGACCCTATACATTTAGGAAGAATTTTCCAGTATTCTTATCTCTGTTCAATGCATCTGTTTGCAAAACCTGCTATGTTGTGTGCTTCACCTATGCAAGGTGTCATATGATTTGTGAGAAAAGTTTTTTTTCTTTTGGTGTGAAGTGTGATCATTAATTTTTACTAGTTACTTTACAGAAGAAAATTTTAATTGTTCAGAAGTTTGGAATACCAAAATGCAACAGAAGAAATCATTATCTTTTCAAAGACACACTGCAAGCTGAAGAAAATGCTAAGTTCATTGGGCAAATTATTCATTGTGATTTTTGTTCAGCTCTAATTAATGTTTTTTGCTAGCAGGATGTGTTTAATACATTATAAAGTCACACCTTTGCAGAACTGTAGTCCCAGTTTTAGTTTTATTTGATTTGATAGAAGGTAGGGGTTTTTTTGGTTGGTTGGTTGGTTTACATTCTTCCAGAAATTTATTTTTCTTTGGTTCTCATAGTAAAGTGTTTTAGTTTACTCGCAGTGTAAGAATGGCAAAAGTTTAGGAAGCTATTTTTCCTTCCTACAGTTGTTGATGGCTCATATTAAGGAAGTAATGACCGTGTAGTGTGTTACATATCTACCAGCTGTTTCATTTTGTTCTTCATATAGTGGTACTTAGCTGGTTTTATTGAAGTATAGAAGATGATGCAATATTGTTTGGTGTGTAGGTTTGGTGACAGTGTATTTTTTGTACACCAAAGAAGTTCAAGATTTATTTATCCATCTGTCCAAAGGCATACCTTCAATGAGAACTACCACAAGCAAAGTGGTAGAAAATAGTAAATACTGTAGCTTAATGCTTTTTCATTATTATTCTATTTTATCCTTGTCACAACTGTTGATGCTAGGCTTTCTGTTCACATGGACCTGTGATAAAGCAATTCAAAAAGTGGCTTCATGGGTTTCAGTTTCTGGGTGCAAAATTTACCAACTTCAATAAATAGCTATGTTTTAATTAGCACCTTCTTCAAATGAAAGTAGTTTCTCCATGTTCCCAGCAGAAGGAAATAAAAACATAGGTAGAAATAACCCCAAGAAAATTACAGAGAAGGCTAAATTCTGAGTGTTGTTAGAAGATTAGTAAAATTCTCTGCAGTGACCAGATGAGACTTCTAGGCTACTTGGGGTTTTTTGCAGAGGAATCAGTTCCAGAGAAGGAAAGGAGATATTAGTGTATCTTAATGAGGTAATAATACTTAGTAATTTTTTTCATTATACTAGATTAGTATTTCACTCTTCCCAGAAAATTTGTCTTGCATAGACACACATAGACACTCTCTTCTCCTTTGAAAGAAAGCAATATGTTCTAACCTGCCAACCTGCTTTGTGCATTTGCATCTGAGAAGAAAAATCTTCAAAAATAACCAACACATCTCTTGCCAAAAGGGTTACTGAAACTTTCATCTGCAAATAGGACCATCAAATGTTTTTGCAATTACCAAGAAAGTGGTATCCTGTTAATTCTCCTGATCAGTTGTTTTATTTGTGGTAGGTTGCAGCAATCTAAACCACCTTTTTGGTTAATGAGGAGCAGCTAATTTTCAAACATAGTGAAGTACTTGCATAAATATTCATGCAACTGGGAAATACTGATTAAAGAGGAGTTTGGCAACCTGCTTCATTAACTCCTAATGGGAGTTGTGATCCTAACTTCCCCTTTGCCTTTTCTTGAAGACCTTTCATTTAGTGTTTGACTTCTGCAATACTCCGTCTCTGCTGTCTTTACTGTTAAAGTAAGCATTGCATGGAGTTAGTTTATTTTAAAAGTCACACAGTATGTTTTAGCCACCAAAAGTGACCTTTGTGTGGTATACTTATTTAGTTGTAAAAAATGTCACATGAATCTAGAATAAGGAATGAACAAGACATCTCAAATAAAGTGCTCAAATAAAATTAGAAAATAATACTAATTTCTACTGCAATATATAAAGGCATAAATTCTGATCTCCAGTGTGCAATTTTAGTGATGGTGATTGATGGAGGTTAGAAATTTGAGTTTAAAGCAATACAGGTTACAACATATATTGGTGCACTATATTCAGTATTTTACCAAATTAAAAAACCACTCATACTTCTATATTGTACTGCCATTACTAGTTTGTGCACTAGCCTGTGTAAATTAATACTGTGCCTCCTAAAACTGTTTATATTTTATTCTTATTGTCCGACTCAAAGTACCCCCACCTGTATGTATCTGGCTATAAATAAGTAGTAAATATCCTAAGCTGAAAGCATCCTTAATTAAGGTTTTAAAACTTATTTGATGAGAAGATTATGATAATTTAGTTACAGCTACAGTCATGCTAAAAAGACTTCTTTGAAATTACATAAATCAAAAGTTGCCTTTTAACAACTGTCTCAAAGAAATCATATCAGTGTTCAAGCTCTAAATAACATTAACTCATTGAATTAAAGTTTGATTCAAAGCTTGCTTGAAAAATTAGTTTAAAGTCTCGGTTAGTTTAATTTGGATTTATGCTTGGATTGTAGGGGTTTTTCCCCAGTAAAGCAAGTTGAACGTAATTCCAGTTGTTACGGTTGCAGTTTCAATGTTGTAATTTTGTAGGGGAGTACATCTGAAGGAAAGTCAAAATTTGAACTCTCAAATGTAATACTGTGTTCAACATTACCTTGTTTATGAAACTTATTAAAACATCAGTTATTTGAAAATGGGTATGTACTTTGTGATCTAACTTGTATTTGATCCTTTCTTGAAGTCTTGTGGTACAGATAATATTCTAATTAAATATAGGGAACGATGTATGCAGGAAAAACATTGATTTATATTGTTTCGACATGGTGACGATAAGTATTTAGAAATGTGGGAAAATAATTAGGTTTATTAAAAGTATATTCATCTTTGTGATCTTTGTATGCTTGGGTCAGAAGTATCTAAAAACATTTAAAATTGCAGTGTGAATAAAAAGGATAGTATTTTTCTTCATCTGCAAGTACCTACTTTCCTGACTCCAAAGCTGAACTGTGTTATCCAAACCAGATAGAAGCTAGATAGTCACCAGCTTTATTTCTGTAATGAGATCTTTTTGTTCAGCTGTAACTGCTGGTCAGATTGCTCTGCTCTGCCAAGTGCCATTTCTCATCCCACAGGTTCAATTTTCAGCAATTTCCAGCATATAAGCATGTAGTAATGGCCATGCTAAAAAGTTTATTTTTCAGGTGGACTTACTAGCATTGAATCTACCTTTAGTAATGCAGCTGCATGATTCAAATCAGAAATAGCTTGTGCCCCACTGGCTCAGAGCACGGGTGAAATTAGTATGACAGCTTCCACATAACCATATGTTAAGGCTTCTTTTTCCTGCTTTATCTGGCCTATAAATCTTCCTCCTCACTTCAGTGTTCTTTTTGACTCCACAAGGTCTGTTGTTTCCTGCTGAATTTGGTTATACAGATATCACAACAAATTTTGGAAATAACACCTACTGGTTTGAAATTAATGTAAAATGGACAATGGAAATGTGAGAAGTTTTCAACTTAATTTCCAATGTCCAATTTAAAATATGGAAATTAAACATGTCAAACATGTCCATTAAACATGGACACTTCTCATCTAAAAAACAAACTCACAGAAGAGATTTCATATAATGGAACAAATTTGAAAAGCAAATCTTTGGCTCACTGTTAATTAGAGACAGTCTCTAGTGCAAAAGTTGCACAAAGTTAGCATTGACTTTCTGCTAGCACCGTGCTGAAATCCAGTTGTGTGGGCACTGCTGGGTTTACACTGGTTGCAGTTATCATCCACTGACACTTCTTGTGGCGCACAGAAGAGTTCTGAAGTATTTCTGTTGGATTTACACACAATTTCTTTTGATACAAGCAACATAAGGAAGGCAGAGGGGGACCTCCTTTTTCTTCACAAACATTTTCCTCACATTAAGAAATCAAAGGTAATTAGAAAATTGTTGTTATGATGGAGGTCTGGATAAATCTTAACAATGAAGTAATCAGTCTTTGTATATTTTTTCCTAATACCCAAGAAAAAGCATCACAACTATTTTCTCAAGGTATGTTTACTGTGGAGTATCTAAATTGCATAACAGGTAGTAATTATCCAGAGATTTCATTAATTTTCTACCCACTTATATATTAAAAATAAGTAGACAATTACTCTAAATTGGATGCTGACACCTCTTTTTGTCTTGACTTTTTTTTTTTTTTTTTTTCTTTGAAACTAATTTTGGAGTTTCTTTCCCGGCAGCATATTAATTCTATTCATTCTATTGACACAAGCCTGCATTACTGGAAGGTCATATTTTAAATTTTGGAGGGCTTTTTCTGGCCATAACACGTAATCTGCCATATTAAGCAAAGATCATAGCACATGATACAGTCTGATTTTTCTTTTTCACTTCATTATCAATTAGTTTTCTGAATTTCAGAGGATTATGTCAGGTTCTGATCACCCCAATTTAATATTTATCAGGGCAGCTAAGGTGCATTGAAGTTCCTGATACATGAGAAGATTTTATTTGGAACTGATTCCTGCTTTAATAAAAACGCTATCTGGTATTAGTAACCTTATCTTTTGGGTTTAATGAGTCTAAAAATATTTCTTCAACATTCTCCAAAACCCAGATGAGATAAACTAAATCAGTGGTTTTCTTAGAGAACTATGTTTGTGCAGAATTTCCTGATTGCCCTTTTATCCTTTAATTACACTTGAGTATGTGAATTTTTAGTGCTGAGGCATTTACTGGACCAAACCCATGTTCTCACTTACGTGTGAGGAAATGCAGTATCTCTATTAATTCTAACCAATACCAGCTTTTTCTCAATAAAACATCAGTCCTGCAGAGAGATGAGAAAAGCTTTTTTTCTGCCTTGCCTCTTTCACCTCCCAATATGAAAACGCAGTGTCTGTAGAGGCTATGGGGGATTATGACAGCAGTCTTCATAAATAGCACAATCTTCATTTTAATAATCTCTTGAAACAGGGCCTGCTTGTTCTCCCGCAAAAGGCACTCTCTTTTTGGGTTCACTTTTTATGTCCTACCCATCCAAAGCTAACCTATCTTCAGCTTTTAGTTAGTGATTTTGGGGAAACTGGAAGGGTAACAACGAGTATAATATTAAAACGTGATTTTAACCTGTGTAGGAAGGTTAGCAGTAAAAAGAAAAGACTCAAGGGGAATGAAGGAAAAGTGAGAAGAGGAACTGACTTATAAAGAGACTGTTATCACATTTAAAATTGCTAATAACTCAGAACTTTAGAATTTGATGCATCTATGAAATAACAAATCTATAGAGGGAGGAAATTCTGTCATATATCTGTTACAGGCCATTTAATCAAAACAGGAAAGAAAGTAAAACTGCTTCTTATAAATTTAGCTGTAAAATGCACAATGAAAAACTGCACTTTTATAGGGACTGTAGTTCAAGAAACAGATCTCAACATATAGTAGAAATAACATTGCTTTTTTTTCAAACATTAAATTATGATTTTCTAACAAAATGGGTATGCCATTGTTCTATAGGCAGGACATTGCAGACTGTCAAGGGACTAGAGGGGTCTTCACCTGATTGCATTTGGAGACAGCAGAAAAAGGAAGGCATGACCAGTAATATTTAAGTGTGTATACTCACATCCAGAAAGGATTTAGGATGAATGCAGACACCTAGTTTAAATATCAGACACAGACCTCAAAACCATAATGTGACTCTTTAGGCATCTAATACTTGAACTTTTGCCAGTGAGTTTCTAGTAGTACAGGCAATTCTCTTCCAAATCTTTCCCAACTTGGTGTCACTAAGCAGCTTAATGCATCCTATCCATCTGTCTTCAGCTGGAAACCTCTGTGCAGGCATTCCCCCCAGGCCAATCCAGAAAGTGTGTTCAGAGTGAGAAGAGAAATATACATATCTCCTTTTACTAAAAATAGCAAATAGTGTTGCTTCTCTCTTACAGGGTAGCAGAAACGTGATGATGCTTATTAATACATAAAGAACTTGAATTCAGTGCCCTCCTCAGCTGAGAGACACTTAACCTCCTGTGTCCAGAAAAAAAATGTTCTTTACAGTGGAGTCTTGTCCCAGAAGAGTATATCTGATGTAATAAATCCAGTTATTAGAAAACAGGAATGAGGTAGTCTGAGGAAGGGCTTATGATGATAGTGCTATTCTGTTTGTGTGATATTGGTAGGATAAGTTCTGCTGTAGCATATGGTTTTTAAAGCTGTGGGTCAAGATAGAAGACAGTGTATACTACTGATGTAACACGGGAAGAAGGGAATTCTCAGGAGACATTTGAATAAAGGAGAATAGTTTAATAGACCAGACCAGAAAAAAATAAACATTGTAGAAAAGGAAACAGAATACCTGGGAACTGAAACAGGATGAAATTAAAAGTTTCCAAGTCAAATTTTATCATTCAATGACCACGAAATACATCTGTCAAAA
>VXBL01007574.1:77879-121219 GCA_013400195.1 Aramus guarauna
ACAGTCAAGGACTAGTTGTGCTATGGTCTCTGATTTGCAAAATCTGTAGTGGTTCTTTATTTTGACTGTGCTTCCTCTTCCTCCTGCTTAGTGTTTTACTGCATCCCGTGCAAGTCATTCTCTAAGTGATCCCTATCCATAGTGTGCAAAAAGCAAGCCTATCAGCTGAACAAAGAGCATTTTTACTGGATAAGCAATATATATTTCTCCTTTTATTAATAGCGTAGTGTCACTCAGGCAGTTGTAAAGCATTACAAGGAATTATTTTGTATTTGGAGTTTTGTAACACACTGTCCTGGGTATTTCAAATTTTACTTAGCACAAAAGAGAGCTGTCACTAATACAAAAAGCACTAAAGGACATTTTAAAATAGAAATTGTTCTTCTCTGCTGGTTTGTAAACTTCAAATGTATTGTTCTTTGGTAATTTTCAAGCAAATTTTTTTATTCTTATAATGATTCTCAGGTGGCTTGCTGCAAAATTCTAACTACTGCTAACTACTCTAGTAATTTACAAAACTTTTTACTGCAAACATTTGCTAACATATACTTTGTAGTAACAACAAAAGAAACAATTTTGCTCCTTAACTACTGCCTAGAGGCAGTACACACTGATGGGCCATGTACAAAATTGTGATGTGATATGAGGATGGTTGAGATGCATGCATGGATGTTATTTATCTGAGGCCATGTCAAGTACAAAATGAGTTTATAGTGTGAGTGATCGCTCTGACTCTGAAATACTGTTATTTACTGCAATATCCCTTTATTAGATTTTGTGGAGTTCAGAGGAACATGTAGCCCTTTAAAAAAGGCACAGAAATGGAAAGTGATCCGTTATATAAGTGCAGACCTTAACAACATAAGAAACTATTTTTTAGTTCTTTATGTTTTGATGTATTTGATGGTAGCTTATATTCCTCTTGTTGAATATAATTTAAGTCATACTTTACTAAAGAAAGAGTTTTGATTATAAAATAGAATCATAGAATGGTTTAGGTTGGAAGGAACCTTAAAGATCATCTAGTTCCAACCCCCCTGCCATGGGCAGGGACACCCTCCACTAGACCAGGTTGCCCAAAGCCCCATCCAACCTGGCCTTGAACACTGCCAGGGAGGGGGCAGCCACAGCTTCTCTGGGCAACTTGTTCCAATGACTCACCACCCTCATAGTGAAAAGTTTGATTTTTTTTCCTTTAATCTAAATCTACCCTCTTTTAGTTTAAAACCATTACCCCTTGTCCTACCACTACATGTCCTTGTAAACAGCCCCCGTCCAGCTTTCCTGTAGGCCCCTTTCAGTTACTGGAAGGCTGCAATAAGGTCTCCCTGGAGCCTTCTCTTCTCCAGGCTGAAAAATCCCAACTCTCTCAGCCTATCTTCACAGGACAGGTGGTAGCTTTATTGTCTCTGAACTACTTACGACCTTGAATGAATCTTGAATGAATCAAATATTTTCAAATAGAAAATACTGAGGAATGAATCAAAAAGAAAATACTGAGGGGAAAATCTGCAAAAGTAGATGATGTTGGTATGGTCATCTACCTTTTCTCCTGTAGCACAACATTGCTGGACTCCCACCTTTTCCATCTCAAAGAAACAGTTCTATGAATATGCCGGTCAGTGTTTATCAAATGATGGTTGTCTGTAGTCCAGGTCCAGTCAAATAAGAAGTTTTGCCACAACTTTGCCAAGGTATGAGACCTGATGTATCTCACATTTCTACAGAAACATAGAATCATAGAATACCAGGTTGGAAGGGACCTCAAGGATCATCTGGTCCAACCTTTCTTGGCAAAAGCTCCGTCTAGACAAAAGTACCATCTAGACAAGATGGCCCAGCACCCCGTCCAGACAAATCTTAAAAGTGTCCAATATTGGGGAATCCACCACTGCCCTGGGGAGATTATTCCAATGGCTGATTGTTCTCATTGTGAAAAATTTTCCTCTTGTGTCCAATTGGAATCTCTCCAGGAGTAACTTGCACCCATTATTCCTCATCTTTTCCATGTGATTCCTTGTGAAAAGGGACTCTCCATCTCCTTCGTAGCCACCCTTTAAGTACTGGAACGTGGTGATGAGGTCATCCTTAAGCTTTCTTTTCTTAAGGCTCAACAAACCCAATTGTCTCAGCCTTTCCTCACATGACAGGCTTCCCAATCCTTTGATCATCCTGATGGCCCTCCTCTGGACCTTCTCCAGCCTGTCCACGTCTTTTTTGTATAGCAGGGACCAAAACTGAACACAGAATTCCAGGTGTGGCCTGACAAGCACTGCGTAGAGTAGGATAATGACTTCTTTACGCTGCTGTTGATGCCCTTGTTGATGCCACTCAGCACCCTGTTGGCTTTCTTTGCTGCTGCAGCACACTGTTCACTCATATTGAGCTTGTCTACCAGGACCCCCAGGTCCCTTTCCACTGCTCGCTCCCTATTTGGGTAGATCCCAGCCTGTGCTGCACTTCTGGATTATGTTTTCCTAGGTGCCAGACCTTACACTTGTCCTTGTTGAACTTCATAAGGTTCTTGTTAGCCCACTCTTCCAGCCCATCCAGGTCTTCCTGCAGGGTGACTCTCCTTTATGAAGTGTCTACTTCCCCACTCAGTTTGGTATCATCAGCAAACTTCATCAAAGTGCACTTGTTCCTATCCTCCAGATCATGTATGAAGATATTAAACAGTGTTGGGCCTGATATCAATCCCTAGGGGACCCCACTTGTGACAGGTTGCCAGTTCTAAAAAGAGCTATTTACCACCACCCTCTGGTGCAGCCTGTCAGTCAGTTCCCCACCCATTGCATGGACCAGTTGTCTACACCATAACGTATCAAGACTTCATGTTCTCCATAGTTCCTCAGTTTCCTAAGGAATCATTCCAGCTGGAATTTTACCAGCTTTAAATGGAATATGTAGAATTGCTCTGGTCCAGCAAAGCTAGTGCTAGTATTCCACTTCTATATAGAGTTCAGCATAATTATACAGTGGTGCCTACAAAAACTTAGTAGTCATGAAATATTTTTTTCTGGGATGAAGAGTGTGCCAAATAGCACCTCTCTTATTAAAGTTGTTCCATTTTGAATAAAGAATGAAACTAACGGCAGGACAGGAAACTTGTCTCTACTGTCAATTCAGAGCTCGTTCTGTTCTGAGTGTCTTTTATACCTTTTCCAACAGGTTCAAAGCCTCAGACAAAGTGATTGTGATGGTCTTATATAAAAATATACTGTGTTAACACATAGTTAAAGGGAAGTGAGAGAACTAAGAAGCAGAGTTCAACCTTTACTCCCTGCTCTAACCTACTCATAGACTTTAGCCGATTTCTTCTGCTTTCAACTGCTACTCAGTAATTCAAGTAGCCCCAGCACTGCTCTAGCACTATAATGTTTAATAGCAATAGACTGACCTACATAACCTTGGTGTTAGGAGTGTTAGAATGACTTTTTTCCTTTTGGACACCTCATAGACAAGTTATTTGTGTGTGTGTGTGTGGAGGGGGTATGTGTGTGTGTGAGGATTCTGCTGTTTCCTTGCAGCATTTCTTCCAGTGGATCTCTGGCTGTGCATTGACTTTTTATCTAACTGACAACAACCAAACTGCATTCTATTTAATAACTGGAAAATTCTGTAGTAGTGTTGTGTAGAGTTTTGTGACACAATATAACCTTCACTAAGCACTATACCATCCCTGAGGCGTACAAAGCTGGCAAAGCCTTCTACAAGGCAGTGTTACCAACTGTTATTCGATTAGGAGACACTGAGATGCTTAAGTGTTGCTACCAGAAGTGCCTGAAGTCACCTATATGTGTGTATACATGGAGTCCCTTTTGAAGAAATAACATTACTTACTAACAACCAGTACTCTTTAAGACATGTAGGTAAAAGGATATCGTTATTCTATCTGCCTTTCCCTTGTCCCTTTCCTTTCCTTAGAATCTCTTCCAGCTACAACTGCAAGAGCGGGGATGGCCCAGAGCATGCTTTCTTTATCTACTGTCAACCTCTTTGTCACTTTCATGTACAAAGCTACAAGCATACTCACTATAAAAATGAACCTGTGCACTTTGTAAATTGTTGCTCTATTTTTGGCTAATGAAGAGCATTTTTTGGAGCGTAGATATTTCTAGAAAAATAGTCTGAGTAGTTCCTGGTAATTTCACTGTGATTTTGCAAAGCTAATCTAACCAAACTGCCTATTCTAAAATTGAAACAACTATTAAATATGAAATTGGAGAAATCTGATCATTAATTTCTGTTCATTCTCGCATTCTTCTTCTAGTGCATTTTATCAAATTATATCAATGTTTCCTCCCCTTCCCAATTGAATTTATATGCAAATAAGCTGTAATCTCAACTGAGAAGTGCTACCATGCTATTTTAAGCTTAGAAAAACAATTATCAGAGATGAAATAAAATTTTTCTAATTGCTTCCTTAGATCCTTTCAATTGTTTCTCATAACTTTTAAAAAATATGATTAAATAGTTAAATGCTGAGTTAGCATCTTGCTTCTGTTTCAGGGCTTCTTTATTAAAATAAGTGCTGCTTTTCCAATTGTGATATTTTTGCTGTGGTGTTTTAGTGGTTTTAGTTTTCAGTGTCCCTGTTACAGTCTGAAGACATAACACTTAGAAGTATAAAATTACATTGCACATTGAGTTAGCTGCTTCTTACAGTAGATGTTTTTTGAATTATATGCATCTTAATATCAGGAAATGAAGGAAAAGAAAAAGCTGAAAAAATTGCATTGGGCTTTGCGCCCTTATTTAATCTGCTATTTATGACAAACATTTGTTGCATGATTTTGCAAAGAAATAGCAGGATAACAAGTATTCATAATCTATTTTTAAAGTTGTTGCATTCATTTCAAGAGATGTGTCTGTCACAGTATCTTTCTAGTTTTCCTCTCCCACAAATTTATCTTTCAAAATCTTCCATTCCCAAATCTGGAAAGTTAAGATCATTTCCTTTTTCCCTGCTGTTGCATGCAAAGATTTCATCACAGTTGTGGGATGAAAAATATCTCTTTATGGTCGATCTGAATGTTCATTTGCTGCTCACGAGCCAGTGTTACCACTCTCTAATGAACTGTTTGAAGTAAGAGAGGATTTGGAAGAACAAAGGAGTAGAGTACAAGAGGTGGACAACAAACTCTAAAGATAACCTGCCTAGGATGACACCATTCCCCAGATCCATCTAAATAATAACAGTCTTCCATAGTAATAAACCAATCAGGTAGTAATATTTTGTTAATAATTATGTGAAGAACTTCCTATTAACCTATTAAGTTAGGAAAACTATGTATTTTCTCTTACTATTACAATGATTTAAAAAGTAATTTTTTGTGCAATAGCATATGTCAGTCATATTACATGGGTGTGCAGCTGCTGATTTGCATGCACGACTTTGCCTTATGAAGCATGGAAATCGAGTGCAAAAAGTGTGTTCTTTTGCCCAGAAGGTCAAAAGTTTGGTTCAGTATCAATCCTAGGTCAAGACTGACATGTTCACTGTTGCATTTCTACTACATCAAACATATAATTAGCAATAGCTCTTCTCTTAAAAAAGTACTAATAGAATTTACAGGTTAACTACTTAATACTTCATTTTCTTAAGAAATCTGTGTTCTGGATTGCAATGTTAAGATTTCATAAATGTGTAACAGCCTGTGGAGTCTCAATTTTTTTGTCCTCACATTGCTTTGACTGATTTCCAGGGAAAAAATTAAGCATCTTGCCTTTTCAATGGCAAGATTTTCTACTCTGTCTTGAGATCAGCATTTACAAACACAAGCACCCAAACAGTTACTAATAACTGAAAATCTAATTTTATAGTTTTATTACTTGAAATTACCTTATGCTGACTAGCCAGGAGAACTCTGCATAGCTCATATTCTCTTTTTATTACTTCTCTGGATAAATCACTGTTCTCTTTTTGAGATATAATTTATACCATAGTGTATCAGGAGTATTTTCATAAACATGGAACTATAAGAAAAATAGTTGGTTTGATTTTAATAAAGAAAACTGTCATCTTAATGTACTGAGAACTCAATATGAAAGGAAAAGCCATTTTTTTCTGTAAACGGCAGTCGTGTTTTCTTTGTTATGATATTTATCAATAGCCAAGACTTAATGTTAAAGACTTTCTCTTTATGTTTTAAAATATCCCTATATGTGTGAAAACAGATACTTGCACAGAAATTTTCTTTCTTTCATTCTGACAAAGCTATTGCAAAAAACTTTCATCTAGTGCCAGTAAGGCTTTTCTACTAATGTTTACCCTCTCCCAATTACTGCATGTTTTATCACTGAACTTCAGGCTAATTAAACAGTGGTGATATTCTTACTGTTTCTAGAACTATTCAATGAGTGGACTTCTACTCAAAATTCTATCACTGGGAAGTTGATCTTAATCATCACTCAGAAGAATAAAACCCAAACTTTCAGTACTTTGAAGAACTCCAATATTTTCATTCAGTTTGTTTGCAACATTGCAAAACTGTGTTTTGGAGTTACATAAACCAACTTAAAATTTTATTCTATTAGAAATTTCAAACATTACCAAATAACTGCAAACTTCATAAAACTTCCTAAAATATTCTGTTGATATAATAAGATAAACAATATTATACAGTATACAGTTGAAATTTTAATACTTAAATGGTAAAGAATTATAATTCAATTTCTTAAATTTTACTACCTTATTTCTTTTATTTTTCATTTGGGGAAGACAGTTATTAATGTGAACCACAGTCACTAACTATAAAATAAAATTAAAATTAACTACTGCATAGAAGGGTCCAGAAGGCTTAATTCAAAAATATTCATAGGATACTTGCAAATAAAATAAAATAAAATAAAACAAAACACAAAAACTTTGCAAATGCAAGCTGTCTATTCTCTTTTGTACATCCAGAAAACTGAGTCTACAGTTCTCTAGACCAAGAATAACATAAGTCATCCAAAAACTTAATTCTACCTTCCTGGAGTTGGCTGTTACTACTAGGGAATGTTTTGAAAGGATTCCAGTTCAGTTCACTGTAAGGAATAAGCTATGGTTAGTGGTGCAATGATTGTCTGGAGTTAGTTTATAAGCCATTGTTATGAGACAACTTAACGATCCTCACCTGCTTTGTTAGGGCTTTTGAGTCCCATGCTGTCCTCGTTTTCCTTCAATGGTTGAACAGAAAGGAGGGTAGCACAGACATGATTCCAATCAATGAATTTAGTGTCAATGAGCTGAAAACATCAGAAATGAATACTTCATGTATGTTCTGGGTGAGACAGTCACAAAATATTGTGTTAGATGGCATATAGGTGTGCTGGTTTTGTCTGGGATAGAGTTTTCTTCATAGTAGCTAGTATGGGGCAATGTTTTGCATTTATGCTGAAAACAGTATTTACAATATAGAGATGTTTTCATTATTGCTGAGCAGTGCTTGGACAGAGTCAAGGCCTTTTCTGCTTCTCCCACCATCCCACCGGTCAGGAGGCTGGGGGTGCACAAGGAGTTGGAAGGGGACACAGCCGGGACAGCTGATCCAAACTGACCATAGCGATATTCTGTACCATATGATGTTTTGTTCAGCATATAGAGCTGGGGGAAGAAGAAAGAAGGGGGCTACGTTTAGAGTGATGGCATTTGTCTTCCCAAGTCACCATTACGTGTGATGGAGCCCTGCTTTCCTGGGGATGGCTGAACACCTGCCTGCCCATGGGAAGTGGGGAATGAATTCCTTGTTGTGCTTTGCTTGTGTGTGCAGGTTTTGCTTTACGTATTAAACTGTCTTTATCTCAACCCAGGAGTTTTCTCACTTTCACTCTTCTGATTCTCTCCCCCTTTCCACTGAAGGGGAAGTGAGCAAGAGGATGTGTGGTGCTTAGTTGCTGGCTGGGGTTAAACCATGAGAGTTGTCCAGAAAAACTGTGAGGTAAAAAAGATGTCATAAAATTTAGCAGGTACAGAATTAGCAAGATTTGGTATTTAGTATTGGTAACATCACAGAATCACAGAATCACAGAATCACAGAATGGTAGGGGTTGGAAGGCACCTCTGGAGATCATCTAGTCCAACCCCCTGCTAAAGCAGGATCACCTAGAGCAAGTTGCACAGGATCACATCTAGGTGGGTTTTGAATATCTCCAGAGAAGGAGACTCCACAACCTCTCTGGGCAGTCTGTTCCAGGGCTCTGTCACCCTCAGAGCAAAGTCCAGGTAGATGACGTCAGTGTGTAATTTTCTATTCCTTCCTCATCAATATCTTTTTTTTTTTNTCCTCATAAATATCTTTTTTTTTTTTTTTCCATGGTTGTCTCTGAATTGCCTACAGTTTATAAATGTTTATCTGGAAGGTAGTTTTATGAACTGAATCCTGTATTTCAGGTGTTATTCCACCAGAGATGCTCAGAGGCATGTGCTACCTGTCTGCTTTGTCATGAGATATGTCTGCATACTCAGCTCTAAATTGGAAAGCCTTGGCTTTCCTTTGCTGTCAACTCACATTGAAAACTCACAGCTCATTATCACCTACACAAGTCCTTTGCATTTCTGAGGCTGTCCATCAGGCAGGTCTCTTTATCACATTGACCATTCATTCTTTACGTGATGGCCTCCTCTTATCCTTTCAGCTCTCTGTGTTTCCAAAGTTGCATCTCATTTTGCATTCGTTTTTCAAGAGCCATGATTTGGCAGTGGGGCTGCACAGATCTTGAAATGCATGAGGCATCTTCAGTTCCTACTTACTTCTATGCATATGGGTATATTTCATGCTTCCAAAAAGATGGCTGGAACTAAAGTCTAAATGATTTTGTTTGTATTTTCACTCTTACTGGTGCCAAGCTTCTATCATTTTTTTGACATATGTTTATTCTCTCCTAATAAGGTAATCAAGACAACTAGAAAGGTCTGTAATTGCAACCTTTTATTAGATTTTACCTAACATGAAATAATATCCTATGGTAGCAAGATACAGCTTTAGTCTGACATGTTTACAAGATTTTAGCTTCTTGTGTAGCACAATCTAAATATATCTTACCATCAAGTGAAATTGAGAACTTCAGTATAGTTCATTTTGGAAAGATGATGTCATTTATTGACTGGAACACTGGATGAGGGTATCAATACTAAGGGTTTTGTATAAGACTCTACAGTTGACTTGAGGTGAAATTTCCTCTGTGCTTTGGGTTTCATCAGTTATAAAATGAATGTAGTGTAACAATCACATGTAAAGGTAAGGGTGAGACTTAATGGTTATTCAGTGAAATGTTTCCCAACACAAAGAAGAATTTCACATTTGTCTGGATTTGGGTTAGTTTTGGGTTAGAATGCACAGCTTAAAAAATATATGCAAAAGCTCTAACTAAATTGCTTCTTAGAATAAGGACAAAAGAAGGATGACTCTTAAATTACCTATTGTAAGATCCTGTGCTCTCAAAAATATGATTGTAACTTTTATACACGTGAATTATTATTCATATTGACAAACAAGGACAAACAAATCTGAATTTCTGTTTCCTCAGATGTTGATAAGAAAGATTAATTTAATCAACACGAGGATTTGAGCAGCTCTGTGCTCTCAGGACTAATGGAAGTTTTTTCACATTATGCAGTTGGTGATCTGACAGTTTTTGTGATTGGTAGATCCCTCACAAAGGCAACTCTAAGGCAGATGGAAAGGTTTTAACATCTTTCTGACAAATAAACAGCTGACAGCATCCCTTGATGGTGGTGTTTATGACATGGATTCACCAAACACTGTCTCATTTACTTGAAAATGTCAGCAGCTGGAATGGGGAACAAGCTGGTGACTAATAAGTCTGAATTAATTGCAACCATTAATTTTAATTGAGATTCAAAATGTTCCAATTTGGTGTACATTTAAATTACTAACTAAATTTCACTCTGTATATATCTCATATGAAGCAATTACTGAAAATTTGTCTCTGAGATAAATACCTCAAAAACAAACAGAAGAAAGCTTATGATTTCCATCTTACACTGTATGCATTTAAATTTGGCACTCCCTTAATTTGTCACTTCTTAGTAAGATTCTGTAAGGACTGGAATGATTTAAAAAACCCCAAACTCCAAACCCATTGTTTGAATAAAATCCACACCTTTATTCGGAAACCATAAATTACTTCTGTTGTTCAGCACACTATGTAGCAATGCTTAGATATTTTGGTTTTTGTTTAGTTTGTTTGTTTACTTGTTTGCTTTTAAAAAGATTTTGCACAAAAGAATATCTCCTAAGCTGTCTGAAATCATTTAACTCTCACCTCTTTTGGAGCAATCAGCCATCTAACCATGCAGCAGAAGTCTCTGTAACCTAGATGACTACTCCACACACTTTGAATGGCAGTAGGATGTTGTAAAAAAGGAATTATTTGTGAACAGTGCACTAGCTGCATTATGCCCAGAAAAGAGTCTGAAAAACATATTTGAATAATAAGTAAAGCAATAATAAATAATAAATACAGTAAAAATAGCAAGGACTGAGATTTTCTGGAGGCTCCAGGGGCCTTAGTAACATGTTTGGCCCAAACACTGTTCATGTATAAGTAATAATACAGTTTACCACAGCTCATCATATACTCATCTCTCAGTAATACAGAGAAATGGATAACGTACTTGAAAGAACCAACTAAGAGTAAAAATCTTCAGGTCAAAATGCATGAGAGTAGCTGGCAATATTGAGTAGAGCTAGCAAACTAAAAAGTCTTCCTCTCAGTTCCTAATCATTTCAAAACAGTAAAATCAAAATGCTCTGTATGACACACCCACCATATTACTTGCATATGGGAGGTTTATTTGATAGTAATAGATGGCAGTCAATAAGTTAATCCTTCTCTTCAGTTTCCCACCTGCTCATTTTACTATAATGGAATCAATATTTCTTTTTTTTATTATTTTATTTTATTTTATTTTATTTTATTTTATTTTATTTTAAAGTTCACTCTCAATTTTTCTAGCAGCTCAGTTAAAAAGAAATTTGGGGTCAAGCCATGCTACAGATCCAGGAAAAATAAGATGTTAAGAATAGAATATCAGTTGTTTGCAAGAGTGCAGTTAACATAAAAGTATTGTTTTTCTGCTGAAAACGTAAGCAGAGTAGACTCTACATCTGCTCCCAAGTTGTTTAATCAGTTTGTTTTTTCAGTTTATGTATCAACTTATTAGAAACAAAGTTGCAAAATTTATCTTCTGATGCTAAGCTGTTTACATCTAGATTTTTTTCTTTTTTTTTTTATTTTTTTTTCCCAGCCAATTTTGCTACCTCTCTGTGTCTGTGATGAATCCTCTGGCTGGAAAGTAGCCTATATTCAGCATTTCTGTCAACATAATAGCAAAACTTTCAATATTGTCACCTTACAGGCAAGTCTGAAACAGAGAGAGAAGTTGTCACTATTTTAGCTAGTAGTACTCCTGACTGTTCCACAGCTACTAGCCTGACATTTGTGCACAGGCAAGACAAATATGCAAAACACCAAGCATCTGTTTCTTCAGAGTTGTCTGATGTCTGTGATAATCCTTAGTTTTATGTGACTATTTCTTATGAGAGCTGAATGAAACTAAGAATGTAATATCCAGTATCCTTACATGATTTTTTACATTTCTACATGCTTTTTGTCCTAGGTTAGGATGAAAATTTTAGAAAATATCAGTATTTTTTGGAAATGCCAGAAAGATATTTTAAGTCAAAACATTTTGCCCAAAATATCACAGTAAGAGTTTTATACTTTTTTTTTTTAAATTTTGCTAAAGATAATTTTTATTCCCTTATGGCATAATATTTTATAGGAATTATAGTCTTGCAACTTATGCCATCTTTCTTAAGTCTGGCTCCTGAACATAGCTCATGATAGCTTCAATTACTTGACTTTCACGATTAATGATACAGATAGGTCAATGTATAGCCTTATTTGCAGAATGGCAAATAAAGTCTTCTAATAAGCCCAGCCCAGAGGAAAATGTGACTCTAATTAATGATGACAATATTAACTTTGATAAAATGGAATAGGGAAATACACTTTGTTTTGTTGGAGGTTTTAAAACTAGAAGTTCAGACCTGCTTATGAATTAGAGTATGTTTAATCAAGCTATCCTGAAAGAAACTGATAGAAATATTTTTTAAAAGCATGACCTTAGAATGGAAAATTTCAATTCAGAAATTAATTTCTGATGATAAAATTGTAGTAGCTGAAATTTCCAGCCACTTTTGTCTTCCAAGTTTATAAGTTCCACTATAAAGTGTACCCATTCACAGATTCTACATGAAATTTAACATTAGTGTAAATTACACCATATTTCCTGTTTCAAGTTATTTTATTTAATGACATTGTTATTGTTTATTTCTGTATTGTGAATTATTATTTTTTATTTTTCATACTGTCAGTTTAGCTAACCAGTCAGGAATATCATTGTCAACAGCTGAAGTCATTTAAGAGTTTCTTATGCAAAATGTGAATAAAAGCACACTGTCATCTTCAGCTTCAATTAAAAAAAAAAAAAAATCTTTGTCTTAGGGAGGAAGTAAGTAGAGAAGTAGAAAAATATGGATACATAATAAATGGGAAATGACAACCCATTCTACCGCTGATATATAGAACAAGTATTTTAAGAGCAACAGTGAGACTGATAGGTTAAGCATTAAGGGATTCTGGTGGGTTGACCTTGGCTGGATGCCAGGTGCCCACCAAGCCGCTCTATCACTCCCCTGCTCAGCAGGACAGAGAGAGGGAGAAAATAAGATGGGAAAATCCTTGTGGGTCAAGTTAAAGGCAGTTTAATAAAGTAAAAGCAAAGGTTGAAAAGTTGTACGTGGAAGCAAAGGAAAACCAAAAGATATATTCTTTACTTCCCATCAGCAGGAGATGTCCAGTCACTTCCCAGGAAATGGGTCTTCAGTAATTGTAGTGGTTGCTTCAGAAGACAAATGTTGTAATAATGAATGCCGTCCCTACCTCCTCCTTTCTCTCAGCTTCTTATTGCTGAGCAGACCCCATATGGTATGGAACATCCCTTTGGTCCGTTTGGGTCAGCTGTCCTGGCCGTGTCCCCTCCCAAGATCTTGCCCACCCCCAGCCTGCTGGTGAGGGGGACGTTGGAGAGACAGCCCTGGTGCTGTGCCAGCGCTGCTCAGCAGGAGCCAAAACACCGGTGTGTTACCAACACCTTGCTGGCTGCCCAGACACAGCACAGCGCTGGGGGGGCTGCTGCGGGGAAAATTAGCTCTGTCTCAGCCAGGCCCAACACATATATATACCTGCATATAGCATTACTAATAGCATAAAATATTTCTCAATTGCAGTAGAAAATCTATTTCTGGTTGCCTGCAACATGGCTTGATCCATTTTTTTGTTTTGTTTTGTTTTGTTTTGTTTTGTTTTGTTTTGTTGGTTTTTGTTTGGTTGGTTGGTTGTTTTTTTTTAATTTTCCAGTGGTTTTAGTAAGGGAGAATAAATGTGAGAGTAAAAGTGTGATGGTGGCATAATGGTGAAATTAGAGCAATTTACACTTTACTGGGCATCTTCATAGGAAATGAAGTAATGAAGACATGAAGAAGGTAGGGTGAATCTTGCTGTCAGAATGTGAAGTGCCCAGAGAAACACAAAGAGCAATTGCTGATCCTAAAAGACGAAAGATGTAAGCAGTTTACTTCAGTACGAAGTTGAATGGTTAATGACAGAATCAAGTATAACACAGTACTGCTACTGTGGGAGGTGAACTGTGGGCCCAAGGCAAAAATGAGACAATAAGAAAGGAAGGCTGTAAGTGTAAGAACAATGATCCTCCACCTGTTCAAGTAATGGCCACATCTTTATTTCATGCTGAAACCATTAACTGTTCTTATGCTTGACGAGGCAGACGAGAACCCAAATCTCTTCCCCAAACTACTATGTCATAAAAAAAAAAAAAATCAAACATGCAAGAGAGTCTGAATTCAAGGAAATAAGTGCCATATTAGAACACATATGAACAGCAGAATCTAAATACCAAACACCGCACTAATAATATCTTAGACCATGAGTGAATGCATTTGTATAATTTTATCATTATGATTTGTGCAATTTTATTATTTTCATCTACACATGTAAAGCTGAGCTTTTTTTCTTATTCAGTCCTTTTCTAATGGGCACCAAATAATGAAGCACTTTTTCTAAATACCACATTACATTTTGAATGAATCGATACCTTATAAACAACATTTTGCATTCAGACCATACTAAGTGTTGTCAACAGTTTTGTATTTTATAACCTTTTTAGTATGACCATAATATTATAACAATTTCTATTTTCTGCAGGTACTTTTAGTTAATGGATTATCTTGGCTAAGATACCTTTGCCTTTCTTGGAATAAATTCATTTATTCTATACAATTACAGTAAAGATTCAAAGTTAGTTGATTAACATATGGCAAAGGTTCAACAATCACTGGCTTTCATTTGATTTTAGCAGTAGATAGCTGTCTTTGCCTTTCTATAGGACTTCTACATTTCTAAAGTCTTTTAGAACAGGGTTGGTGCTTTCTTGTGTCTTGACAAGATTGTGCCTCCAGCAAAGCAAGGGCACGACTGCTGGTAGGAAAAGAAAAAAGAAAAAAGAAAAAAGAAAAAAGAAAAAAGAAAAAAGAAAAAAGAAAAAAGAAAAAAGAAAAAAGAAAAAAGAAAAAAAGAAAAAAGAAAAAAGAAAAAAGAAAAAAGAAAAAAGAAAAAAGAAAAAAGAAAAAAGAAAAAAGAAAAAAGAAAAAAGAAAAAAGAAAGAAGAAAAAAGAAAAAAGAAAAAAGAAAAAAGACATACAAAATATGGAGATATTATTTTTTTATTACTGGGGTACTGCTATGGAATTTATGTTTACTTTTGAAAAATATCAATCAAGGTGCCAAAGCAAAGGGTACAGTGCTTTTATTTACTCAGATAAATATTAGATAACTGGTTATTAGACAATTGTTGTTACAGGATAAAACAAATCTTCTGGCAGACCTAGCCCAACCCAGATGGATCTGGAAGCATGTCATTAAAAAGTCTGTTGCAAGCAACAGAACAGAGTTACTGGGCTACAAGGCTACACCCTCGTTTAGATCCACTTTGCAGATCTCTGCTCTGAAGTTTTGCTTTCTGTTTTCTTTATTTTCCCACGGATTCATCAACTGTCAGGCGGTCTGTCTTACCTCTCCTTACCTCAGTCCGTTCCCTGAGCCCCTGTCCCCACCAGCTCCCAGCTCTGGCTTGGCGCGCCCGCGCAAAGACCTTCTCAGCCTTTGAAAGCTGCTGCCTGGGATGGGAGGCAGAGCGGGTTGTCGGGGCGATGCCCCCTCTTACATTTGCCTCTGCCTACCCTCTGGGTGGGATGATAATTTTCTGTGCAAAATCTGACAGAAGGGTATTTCGGTTATTGAATGGTAAAAACCACTTCACTTACACTAGAAACACAGAGGTCCCTAGGGTTCATCTATGCAGTAACTAGTCTTAATTTCTCCAGCTTTAAGTTTTCCGATGGGCCCTTCCAAAGCTCTGAGAAGGTAGGCAATTGTTTACGTACTTCCTTTGGCAGTTTTCTAGCGTTATAATTAACATGTTGAGTAAAAGTTGTTGAATAACAGGATTAACTCAGTTCATTGCTATTCATTATTTCTCTTTCATTGACGTTCATTATTTCTCTTTCCTCAGTTATGGAGAAAATGTAACTGTGGTATAAATTGAGAATTCAGTTTTAACTCTGATATTTATTTTTCTATACAGACATCTTTGACGTCACTTTTATTGACAAAATTTAAAAATAGAAATATATAATTTTCATTTGAAGTGTACTCATTTTAGAAGTCAGCTCACAACAGATTGATGTATAAAACCATAGTGAGAAGCATAATAATTCATCATCTTGTTTCATATTTAGTATCTTAAATGATAGCAGGATGGAACCAACAATAAATAAGCCAGCTGTTTACAACTGAGCATTTCCTATGGTTGAATTTCTGTTGGTTTGTTTATTTATTTATTCAGTAATTCACTTTTTTCTCAAAGTTTTGTAGTAGAAGGGACTGTAGTCAAATTTAAGGAGCGAGGTCTGATCCTGCCATGCACATTTCACTTTTTGTACCTAAACAAGGCGCACAGTATGTCTCATGATCACTACTATCCTGATTAAATTTTAATCCTCTGGTCAGGAGCATACCTGAGAGTTTGAAATCCCTTCAAACTGTAGAGATATATCTAAGGATTTGATATCCTATAGACTATTTCCAAGAGGGACACATTTTAGCGACTGATGGACCTCAAACATTTCAGATCAGATAATGTTCTAATACTTTGATTATTTTTGGTTAAAGAAACAATCGAAATTAAGTCTGCAAAAATTACTAGAAGTCTTGCAAGTACTTTTTCTTCTGATATTTCTGATTTTTTATTTTGTTTAGTTTGGTGGAGATACACAAGTATGCATAGACCTTAAAATCTAAACTATTCCTTAACTTAATTTTTAAGGTGGTTCAGTGTCAAAGTCTTTTAGAACAGACTAAACTGCATACATCTCAGGACTGAAAAATATTTATGGACATATCTTTGCAACTAAGAGAATAAGCAAGATGACCTATGATGAGGTCTGTGGGAAAACACAAAAACATAGATAAACACCAAGCAGGAGAAGTTAAAAAGTATATCAAGGAATATAGTAACAAGAATTGAGATTTTGTATTTTAAGATTTATTTTTCAATTTAGAAACATAAATTTCATTTTAGAATTAAGAAAATAATTCTGCAGTTTTGTTTTACATCTGTAATTTATTCAAATTCTTGATGTTGGAATGAAATAAAATAAAATTTAAAAAAATAATTTAAATAATATATTTCTGGAGTATGTATGCTATGTACACACAAGAATAGTATAATAGTTAACCAGCGTTGCAAAAAAGTTTGACATTAGGAATATCTTCCATGGTCCCAACTGAGTGTAAGCAGAAGGGTTTTATAATAGCTATTTCATCCTCTTGATTGAAATTATACATGATTTTTGTATTGGATTAATGCTAAATGTATGAGCATATTTGATTCATCACTCAGGTCCCAGGCAGCTAATTAAATGTTAGTTTTGTAATAGAATATCACATGCTGTTATTCTGCAGAATGCTTTGCAGATCTGATAATGTAAATCATTTATATGTGCTGGCAACATAATTGGTCAACTAACTGAGGCCCAGATTCTTATTTCCAGGCAGCGTCCTAATGTCTTTGCATGCTTACCCATCAAATTTTGGACATGGCATATGGCCATAAACTACTGTTGGCTTGAGTTTTTAACTGCTTAATTGATATGTTTTCATGCTCTATTCTTGATTATATCCATTAGCCTTTAGAAGCCCCATCTAGAATAGGAGTCCTGTATGCTAACCTGTGTTCAAATGTATTGTTGCATATTGTTGTGGATAAAGCATTTGAATTGAAATTGGGAGACTTGGTTAGTGTCAAGTGCAACTTTTTCCAAATCCATTTCATCCCACTTTGTACCACAAATGCTGACCTTCATCTTCTTTTATAAAGCATCCTGAGATCCATGAATAAAAACATTATTCAAGACTTATAATGACAATTGCCATTCCTTGTTCTTAAGAGCTAATAATCTACCCAGGGACAGTGGAAAAAAGTGGAATGGTTACGATGTAGTGATGAATGCAATGTATCCATACTCACACAGTTGCTCATTGGCAGAACAGAGACAATTTTACCTTGCTCCTGGATTTATCTACAAGAAAGCACACTGTATTTCTCTTTTATATACTACCATCTCAGAGTATCTGCAGTTTTACTGTGCATCCTCTGGTAACAGTTCTGAAAATATATACGTGTGCCACTAACAGATTACTTCCCAATAGAAAGGAAGATGGATATTTTTAACTGCATGCTTTATATTCAGAGATGTAATTCCAATTCTAGAGAGGTGTTTGGCACCTGGAAGTTACACTGAGGTCTGTGAGCACAGGAGGCAGTCTGTATCTCATGAAAAGTACTTCATATTTTACAGAATTTGACCTTTGTGTCTTCTTTGCTCAGACTCAGCTGGCAACATGTGTGTCTTCTTTCAGTGATATTTTTTGAGCAGATGTGAAATTCAGTCACATTTGCCAGTGTCTGGTAACAGCCCGGAAGACACTGTTGGTTAGGGCATTGCTTCCCTAGCAAGCGCTGAATCCAGACATCAATTATCTTGCAGCTCTAGGTCTGCTGCTTGGACGATCAAGCCAGGCCACAGATCCTCATATCTCAATGTGTTCTCTATAGCAAGAGAATAAATTAGCTTTTCCCAAATCCTTTGATAATTCTGAACACAAATCTAGAGGATTTTATGGACTGCCTGGGAAGTCTTCAAGTATCTGATTTTTTCTTGATTTTTTCTTATGCAGCTGGCTTCCTCTGGAAGGCTACTTTTATCTTTCCTTGGCTAAATTGAAGGTTCCAGAGCCCAGTCAGTACAAAATCTCACAGATGATTGAATAGGTCTGTAGAAACCTGTCTCGTCCCAGCACTTTTCCAGTACCTTGTCATCTTTAGATTTGATTATTTTTTTTTTTTAAACTGCTTTTGTGGTAGACTTGCTTACTTAGTTCCTACTCCCTATTTAAGGTCTTAAAATAACCAAATATATTTCTTCAATTCTTTTATTTTCTCTGCAAAAGTGTCTTTACAAAAATTCTATATTCGTTTGTTAAATTTCCAGTAATTTAAAAAGTAGTACAACTTCTGTTTCTTTAACATAGTCTGCTATAAGTGTTTAAATGTTGGCATTTTCCAAGATAATTTTGAATCTAAATAATCCATGTATTTTATTTAAAATGTAATCCTGCTTAGATCACCTGCCTAGATCAACTGCTTAGATCCTGCCTAGATCACATATGCAAGAAACTTCTAGTATGAGCTTTAAGTAAATAAGAACTTGCCATCTTCTGAATAATCTTTTTCTGGTAAGACTTTTACTGGAAATAATGCTTATTCAGGGAGTGAGCTGAGTAAGTAGCTTAAGGTCTAATTAAGTGGCTATATGGCTCTTTATATAAGCAAATAATTTGGTGTTTACATTTCTTCTTAATTCCTTAACTGTGAGTTAAACAACTATATCATGTGAACAAGCTTTAATAATTCTATATGCAACTACTTTTCAGAGGGAAAATCTTTGAAGGATGGATGTCAAACTCTTCATGAATAAGCTTCTAAAATTACAGAGAAGAACTCTAGAATTTTGAAGTGTATCCTAACTAGTTAAGATATTTTGTTCTGACAAGTAATGTAGACATCTTTCCAGAGCTGGGCTTTCTGATCCATGAACTTTTAAAGGATAAGATTATCTTTTATGGAAGTATTGCTACCTGCTTACTTCTTTCTCAATGTCCTCCAGGCATCAGCTCTAGGTTATTACTGAAAAAAGATTCTGGTTTCAATAGATATTTGCTTTGACTTGTAAGACCATTCATGGATTCACAGACCATAATTTCTAACAGCATAAATATCTCAAATTCCAATTCATTATAACCATCAGAACATCAAAGCGGACTGTGTGACACCCATGTGACTGAAAAGTTAGAGCATTTGTTAAATGGCTTTATGTTAGGGCCAACTGATTATTAAATATCCTTTGGTTGAAGTTAAGATAAAGGTTTGTAGCAGGAGAATATGGCCCTTGTTTTATTCAGGCTAATTCACTCCTCCTAGACTAAAATAATTTAACATTTATCAAAAAAACAGTGTTTAGTTCAACAAATCACAATTGCCATTTTTGATAAATAATTATACCTTTATGCATCAGCAGCTAGTTGACTGCATTGTGGTTATTTGTGGAATAAGATGTTGTAAAGCAAATCTATCAGATAAACATATTTTTAATTAGTTCATAGGTATTCTAGGATGTTCACCTTTTTTTTTTTTTTCCTCATTGGGAAAGCTGAGCCAAAATTTCTCATCATAGCAAAAGCTTTGACAGTCATTATAGAGTATTAAGCTAGGCTGAGTTCAGGACAAAATTCAATGACTAGGTGATAGACTATCAAGGAACAATTTGAGTTTAGATCTGAAGGCTTGTTATCAAGCACCTCTTTTTAACTTCATTTTTTATTAGAATGAAGAGCCAGCTGCTTTGTTCTGTTTCTTTCATGGCGTTGCATGCTTTCTCTGATTCTGTTGCATTTCAAGCAAGGAGATCAGAAAGGACTTTTTGGACAGATGGTGGTGTTGACTGAGTTGTAATTCATATGCAAGCTCTGTCCAGAATTACATTTGTGCCATATGCACTGGCTTTTACATTCCCTTTGGAAATGGTTTTAAGTACAGGAACAAACAAGATCTCAAAATATGTCATTTTTCCTCCCCCTGTGGTTATACTAAATGCACCTCTGCAAGGTGTTAATGGATGAAATGTCTCAAAGCTCATATCACATCTCCATAAGTGTGAGGCCAGCCTCAGCTGCTGAGGACAGGTCTCCTAGGAGAACTAGTTATGCAAAAGATGGGAATTCACTTATATTAAGACATTAAATTGAAATGAGATATGTAAATACTAGTTGATATTTGGAGCCAGGTACACTACATGAATTGTCCTCCAAAAATCTGTCCCTCTAAAAAGTAGAAGTGAACAGAAAGCAGGAATATTTTCCTCTTTGTGAGCTGTAATATTTGACTACCTTTTCTTTTCACTAACATGGAACGTGATGGTTGTGCTTATAACAGTTCATTATACACAAAAATACAAAAGGCAAATAGGAAAAATAGCATATTAAAACAGTGCACTTATAGTGCAGTTTATATGCAAAGGGTAGGGCTTTAGTGTAACAGCAAGATCAACCAAAGGTAGGGCAGACAGGTAAAATTAATTATTGTAACTGTATAAACAGGCTACAGGATGCAAGGCACTCACTAACCAGTGTAATCAGGAAGAAAATTCCTTTGTGCAGATTACACCATATTTTACCTCTACAGATGATTTTTCAGTTTCCGTGAAGATTAACCGGAGAGGTAAAGTGGGCAGACAAGACCATCAGGTGAGACCTAGGCTTAGTCATATTTTTAAAATATCGCCAATTATTTTAGAAGCAAACTGTCATTTGCCAGACATCTTACAGTTGGTCAAATCCTTGACTCTGTCAAAAGAGGGTTAGGGAGTACATCCCTGACAATTTTATAGGTCATTTGAGGATTTCCCTGTTACAGGTAAATTTCACGTGTTATAAATTAAGTGCTCTAGTATTTCACCATCTTTTTCACAAAAGCCTCTGGTAGCACAGTTATAGCTACAGCATCTCAGGGAGAATGTCAGGAATAATCTGTTGGAATTATATTGTTACAAGAAATACTTTTTTCACTTTCCAGTCAGAAAACTGTAATGATATATTTCTTCTTTTAGGAGACTTGAAGTGAGGGTCCCTTGGGTGTCTGCTTTGGAAGTCCTCAGTTTTATTCTCTTTTACAGAAAAAAGATAATACCTTGCAGGACAGACAAGTTGATCACTATCTAGGTTGTTCCATATTATACAACCTATTATCTGGTAGACCTAGACATAGAGAAGTATGTGTCTTTTCTTTAGGCTTCCTGTAATATGCCAACACACTGTAAGCTGCAAAAGATACCACAGATGTTGTGTCAGAATGTTAGTATTTCCTTGATAACTCTCATACTGTGCATTTAAAAACAGGAAAAAAAGAAGAAAGGGAAAGAAAGAAAGAAAGAAAAAAAAAACCCACAAACACAAAAAACCAAACCCCAAATCAATTCAAGCCTGATTTTCAGAAAGAGGAAAATGATTTAAAATATATATTGCAATCTGGAATATGGTGGGATATTACATACTTCAGACAACAAGGTAAAGGTTGTACAAGAGCAGCAAGTGTCATAAGAATGGTCAGATAAAATTAGAGTGTTATTTTTCCTTCTTAACACCAGAACAACACAAATTATTTAATTATTTTTTACTTGTTTTCCATACATANCACAAACACAAAAAAACAAACCCCAAATCAATTCAAGCCTGATTTTCAGAAAGAGGAAAATGATTTAAAATATATATTGCAATCTGGAATATGGTGGGATATTACATACTTCAGACAACAAGGTAAAGGTTGTACAAGAGCAGCAAGTGTCATAAGAATGGTCAGATAAAATTAGAGTGTTATTTTTCCTTCTTAACACCAGAACAACACAAATTATTTAATTATTTTTTACTTGTTTTCCATACATAGATTTTACTTGCCTCTGAAAACAGCAATGCAGTATAAAGGAAGATGCTGTTTCCTTTCTTTTAATATTGTAGGGTTGAAAAATGCTATTTGCAATGACTTTTATGATACTTTCTACCACTGCAAAATATAAAATCATTTCATTATAATGTGATAAAATAACAGGCCCATAAGACAACATTGTGGATTTATATAATAGGATTTGTTTCTGTTTTTCAGATGAAATGTTCCTTTCAGGTCTTGTTGAAGGGAAGTTTTGATCTATGCATTGCAGGTAAGAAAAAATAAAATTCATGTGAATAAATATCTGCCATGTATGTGACGTGGTTTGGGCCCAGCCGAGCACCACGCAGCCGCTCGCTCACCCCTCCCCGGCCGGGTGGGGAGGAGACCGGACAAACAAAGGCAAAAGCCTCGTGGGTTGCGGTAAGGACAGTTTTCTGGGACAGCAAGGGAGAGGGAAACAAACAACAACAGTGCTGGTAACAGATGTACACAACGGGTGATAACAGAAAACATCCAAACGGCCGACCGGACCCTCAGCACTTCCCGGAGCCGCGCCGAACCCGCCCCTCCCCGACTAGCCCCCTTTTCTGGTGAGCATGGCGGCACAGGGTATGGAATATCCCCTGGCCAGCCTGGCTCACCTGCCTGGCTCCTGGTGACATTAGCTCTATCCTAGCCAGAGCCAGGACAGTATGTGATAGCAAAAATACTCTGCAGTAACTGCCAGGTGTAGTCTGTTATATTTTCTGTTCCTTGAGTGCAGCGAGAAATCTAAAACTTCTACGTGCTATACAGTTTTTGGGGGGCAGGCCTGGGAGCTTTCAATAAATGAATGGGCAGTCTCTGAAAAGCACCACTGGTAAAGTTTCATCAGCTTCTTAATCCTATTACAACAATGTTATTTATTGCCTTTTATTAATTTTCAGGATCATGAGGGTTGCTTTTCTTTACTTGGTTTGGGGTGGTGCATTTGTATGGGGGGGAGGGGTGTGCGTTTGCACATGAGTTGTTTCTCTTATTTGCTTGTGGGGATTTTGCAGGAAGCTCAGTGCTAAGGACCTTATCTCACCCTGGCCAGCCTTATTGAATCTGATTTTCTCTCTCATTGAGTTGATGTGCTTGAACTATTGCCAAGCCACCTTGATCTTTAATTATTCTATTAGCAATGCTAGTATTATCCTGACTATGTGTCTTGGGAGGAGGGAGTGTGAGTTAATGTTATCTTTAAATTACTTAAATTAACTGAAGAGAAAATGTGTTCTTCTTAATAATAATCTTCTTAGTAATATAAGCTGCCAAAATCTGTAAAGAAGGCAACAGAGGAGGAGTAAAGCAAAAATACATTACTTCTAGCCAGTCAAATTTTTTTATGTAGTTTATCATAAAAACCATGGGGTTTGCTAACATTTGTTTACACGTATTTTGAGTGCACATTTTTCCAACCCCTTTCTTCCTTCTTGGAGAGGAGGAGGAATTTCATAAACTCTGATCTCTGAAGTGGAAAAGATTAAAATAAATCAATACTTCATTCTGTATACACAAGACTGTCCCAAATTTTTCAGTAGTACTACATATTGCCTGGTCTTATGGATCCAGTTGTAATACCTTGGAGTGCTAGAGATCTAAAGGATCAAAGAAAATTAAGCCCTTTTATTAGTGAAAAATTCTCTCAGCAGATAAGTTCTATTCTCCTAAGTTAAAACAACAGCAAAATGTATTCTACAATTCTAGCTATTCTCTAAGCGTGAATGTAAATATCCGTATCATGTAACAAACGTTCACAAAAGACAATACAGAAAATACAACTCTTTGATCTTTGTTTATTACAAAATTGTTGCCTGTATTAACACTGAACTATCTTCTTCTGGTCTACTGTCTTTAAAGATGGTGAACAGGTTTTACCTGGAAAGATTTCTGACAATATTTTTTTTTCAAGTAGAACATAAAAGTGAATATTTATCACAACATTTTTATATACATTTATATAAAACATTCAAGGAGAATTTTTATTTGACTTCATATTTTACAATGAATTTTATCCTGGGCTGGATTAGGAGGACTGTTGCCAGCAGGTTGAGGGAGGTGATTCTTCTCTACGTATCACTGGTGAAGCCACATCTGGAGTACTGTGTCCAATTCCAGGCTCCTCAGTACAAAACAGACATGCTATTATAATAACTATGAACTTTGCATTAAATATCTTACTTTATGTGAATACATCATGTGTGTTCTGAAGATTTTCAGCCATAGTAAATGTATCACCGGCTGTTCTACTGCAATATAATTGTCAAAATCTTAATTTTCATATATAAGGATTGAACATCAGTCCTCTGTCTGAACAAGATCAGAGAACTTTGAAGGCATATATTTTATTCACTCTGCTTTTAAAAATATAGTTTCAATGAGGCACAGTTTTTTCCAACTAATTTTAAATAACGCATTTTACTGTCAGAGAGCAAGAAGATGATAGAATCTATAACAAAGAAATTCAGAGTACTTCAAGTTAAGTCAGTGGTACTGCATTCAGTGGTGAATCGCATTTACTTTTGTGTGGTTCAGATCAGAAACAAGATTCAATTTATTGTTCTGAAAATTAAGGAAGAAAGTGGAATTTTTTGTGTTTTGGTGAGGAAGAAGGTAGTCGGAGAGAGTAGTATTTCTTTTTTCTCTGTTAGTACATGATTCTTGTATAATAGTGAAATTTCTGGAAAATTTCTCCTGCAGTTATCATGCTGTGAGACCATGCTTTACTGTTTCATCAACTCTGCCTGAAATGCCTTGTAAATAGTTTTATCACAGATGGATGCTTTCCTCAGGAAAACTAAAAAACAATCTCTAAATTGCTGTCAGAAATCCAGGTGAGGACATACAGGTCAACCAGCACTCTCACCTCTTCGTTTCAAGTATAAAATTATTGGCATCCTTTTTTAAAACCTTTAAAATCCCATGTAATTGAGGGAGGACAGGCTTAACTCTCATTTCTGCACAGCACAATGAATGTGGATATCACATAACTGGAGAGTTAATGAGGACAGAGAATACCTAGCTGGACTTTCCCCACGCCTGCCTGGATCTCTGGTAACCTTGCTTCTAAAATAAATAAAATGGACAATTTTTTCCACAGGAAACATTTTAATGAGTATAAACATGGCCAACTATTAGTAAAAGTACTGTCTAAAATGATGGTGACTTTAATTTCCTTCTATTTTTTTAAATTAATTTCTACATTCACTTCCTTCAGGTGGTGAGGAATAGCTCTTCCAATTGCCACCTCTGAGACCTGCTTCTGAATTTTAAAACTGTTCTTTCCAGCTTATGCTCTTTTGCTTCTCCTTTTTAAACTAAGCTCTCTGCTGCACATATGCTCTTGGTAGTGACAGAAGGTAAGTGAACACTGAGGTGCATGGCATTGACCAAGGAGAGAATACTCCTGGAGGTGAGTCTGCAGGGCTTTCGCTGATGCTTTCCGTTTTTACAGTGTGAACTAGCTGAAACTAAAATGCAGTGGAAGCTTATAAGTGAAATTTCAGGATGCTGTTTTCATAATGTACGTTGTACATGGGTATGTTAGGAGGTGTGTTGTCTTCCTGCACTCACTACTTATATTAATGTTCCAGCTTTGATTTTATTTTGTTATATTAACAGTATAGTTCAAACTACTATGTAATGCTGTTTGTGCAGATGAATAAATAAAATGCAGAGGTTCTAGTGACCAGCCTTTTTCAAAGGCACCTTAAAGTTATTTGTTAAAACAATAATGACAAAGTCTGGGAAATATTTTGATCTGTTAGATGGTTACTAGTTGCCTATAGAAAAGAAAACTGATATTAGTATGACACCTATAAATCAATGGTAGATAATATCACCAGAGACAGTACTAGACATTATTACCAGAGTAGTAATTATTACCAGACTACCATGGTAGAAAAATAATTTCTTATCTACAGCGTTGAAGTAAATTAAAGACCTTCATTGATGTAAGCATGCTGTTAAACAAACTCAGAGCAAATGCTAAGTTGTAACAATGACATAGGGAATAATGACTTTGGAAACTAGTAGTAAAAAGTAATGAGAAGCTAATGAAGAAACTAAAGTTTAATGTACATTCATAAATTGTGCTGCTCTGAACAGCAATGACCCACACAACAGTACTGTAAATGATGCAAAGAATTGTTTTACAGCATCACCCAAATTAACTTTATTTAAATCAGAAGTTTTCTAAATTCAAGGAAAAGTAAATAAAGCTGTCATTAGCAATGTGTTGCACTAGTGAAAATAAATTGGATAGCTGGTCAATGAGCACCAGTTCAGATTTAAGATTATGAAGAGCTTGCAGTTCGCTTTCTCTGTAGTTTTTCTGTAAGATGATCCACTCACTGGCAGAATTGATATTAAGAATTGAAATGGTAACTGTAACAAAGAGATGAGATTTAATATAAAGCCATGTAATGTATTTTAGCAAAGTTAAAACAAATATTTTGGTTAGGAATGTAACTGAATAGTGAATGTCTGCAATGTTAATTCAGAAGATTCATAAGTATATTGTAGCTGTATAAATACATAGGTGTTGACAGGAATGTGTGGATCTTAGACACAGTATGGTGAAATGTGGTTCCTTGCTGAATGCAATATTATTTTTACAATGTCATTATATTGGCAATAATGATGAGCCATAAGCTTTCACAGGTCTCTGTAAAGAAAGGAAGAGTACTTGTAGTAAAGAGTTTGCTGTTTCTTTGAAGGAGAAAGAAGAATCTTAGATACATACTTTTACATATCTGATGCGTATTTATATTTTTTAAACTTGGTAAAAAAGTACATATAAATATATCTGTACAAAATATGTCCCACTTTGAGACATGACAATTTTATTTTACATTCTTCTATTTTTCCCCCAACCAGGTTGTATTTTACTGTACACCTGAACAGTTCTGTCAGTTCCAGAGAAATGTACTGAATAAAAGTTCTTAGTACAAATAAAGTAGCCAAAACATACCCTTTTCCTGTATTTAGGCTTATATGATACTTTGCAGATAAAGGTAAGTAATCAATTTTTGCCCCTAATGACTGGAAATTTATGCTAGGCATGCCAGAGAACATAAAACTCTACAAAGAGAGGAAAAAAAGGACAGGAAAGGGGCAGATATGCCATAGAATAAACGAGACACTAATTTGTTGACGTGTTGATGTTTTTGTCACACACAGAATATACTAATTTTAAGAGAAGGTATCAAGTGTGGGATTTTTTTGCCAAATAAAAAAGCTTTAGCTATGGCACATTATGGTCTGAATTTCTTCAGCACTGCAGTAAGGCATTCCAGTTATACTTGGGAAGAAATTTCTATGGCTATTATTTCTTTTGCTGCTGCATAATAAATTATTGCTTTAAATCTGCATAATTTTTGCCAACAAAATAAAACAAACTTTTCTCACAAAGACACTCAAATCAGCTAGGATTTATAGATGATTGGAATATATGGACTATGATAAAAGTCCTCAGAATAAATGTAATATGTGTTAATGTGTTCGAGATGAAATATTCCCCAAATTAATTCAATAATGAATAAATATTTTTATAAATGCAAGTATTTTAGAATTTTGATGTGGAAATTAAGTACAAGGAAAGACAACAATGAATAGAAAAAAAGGCAGATGGAATTGAGTCAGAAAAGAAAAAAAGAGTTCTGAGGAAGTGACTGATTCACTGAAGCTAGTCTTGTCAAAACAGAAGTTTAAAGGAAATAAAGCTTAATTTTAATTGTTATAATTTCACATCTGACTCAGACTTTGATATACTCTTTTTTTAATTTTTAGAAATAAATGTTTCACTCCCCCCACTCCCCCAGTAAATCAGATATTTGGAGATTTCAAATAGTTCTGAGGAAAACACATACTGTGAAAAAAAATCTGAGGGGAAACCCCCCCATTTCAGAATTTTTTATACAGAAAATATTCACTCTTTGCAGTCAGTTTTGCTAAGATTCTCCCCTTTCCTCTGTGGACTTGAATCCAGTCATTCCCCTGATGAACCTCCTTCCTTTCTCTCATGAAGGGTTAAGAGGTAAAAAGAGTCCTTTCTACTCACAGTGCTGAACATTAGCATCCCCACCCACGTGATCTACCTTCTCACCAAATGTCATTCAGAGATCCACAGGGATAATATCCTGCCCTGCTCTAGGGGGAAAAAAAAACAAAAAAACAAAACAACAACAAAAAAAAAACCACCAAGCAAAAAAACCAGCTGTTTCCAAAAGCATTTTGGTAGAGATGAGAGGAATGAAGAAACGCTTTAACAGGCCAAATATGTCCTCTGTCAATAGTGATATCTGTATATCTACATATGAATTTTGATCAAGGTAGTACTGTATCAGCTTTTCCAAGGACACTTAGAGCTTTGATCTGGAAGACAGTTGAATATCTGTTGGAGATGGGCACATGACTGGCTTCCTCTCTGAAGCACACACTAAGGCATGCAGCATGGGGAACAATAGGAGAAACTGGAGATCTGTGTGCTATGGTTGCTTTGAGATGAAAGAGATGTGGTGGGATGGGTCACACAACTGGAGTGCTACGTTGAGTAGATATGGATTTTTTAGGAAGGGCAGTCTGGGAAAGTGAGGACAGGGAGTCATCTTTATGTGAAAGAGCAGTGGGAATGCATGGAGTTCTTCCTTGGCTTGGATGATGAGCTACTTAGGAGCCTGGGATTAGTGGGCAGACCAACATGGGTAGTGTTGTATTGAGTACGTGGTGACAACTTAATTGATTAATGTAGTTCAAGTGTCATTTCCGTTGTAACTCTGAAAAAAAATTATCCATGCTTCCTGTCAGACAAGGAAGTTTCAGATGAACATTACTGCCTTATTCTGGTGAGCCGCAGGGATTCAGTGTCGAAAGATCATCTAAGCCTTTTCCCAAATATCTGTGTTAACAAGGTATGAAGAAAACAGACTGGTTGCTTGATACAAATACACAGCACAATCTTAAACCATTATGCAAAAAACATTATCACACATAATTTAGAGTAGCCTGAAGTGGTGTATTGCATTGGATTGACTTTTGTCATAAGTATGGGCAGGTACAAAGCTTGTGCTTCTTCAGCCACTAAATGCATGAGAGAAATATCCATATACTACATAAACATGCTACAACCACCCACAGTGTAGATGCTGTCATATAACAGAAGAAAATGCCTATAGGTTAATCTCCTAAGGGAAAAGATTAAACTGTCCTCTTTCAGTAATGCTGAACAGGCGTCTGGAGAGAAGTGAGGTTGGGTTTTGGATGTGAGGTTTTTTGTTTTGAAATCATACCTTTCACTGAAGAGTTGGTAATTACGAAGTCTGTGTTTAGATGAGCATGAAAGATATTGTTTGCCTCTTTCCAGCCTTCTACAGAAAAGTGACATTTCTTTATAAGAATGCACTTACTGTCAGACTAACACTGACTTTCCATTGTATTTTTATTTATTTATTGAAAATTCTTCACACAAACCTGGAAACAGGCTAAGATCATCATGTGAGTTATAATTAATGTGCAAGATTCACAAGTAAGTTCATTTTAGTATTCAGTGTAAATTGCACTGAATTCATCAGTAGAAAAAATGTTAGTGCTCTTGGCAGTATCTGTTCCAAAAAAACTTGGGAAAGCCTGCAATGTTTTTTATTATAAAAACTCATTACTACTTTAAGTTAAAGAAGGAGACGCAAGAGACTATTTGTTATGCTGTTAATGATTTCCCTAATTTCACAGAAATTCTTTTTTTCTTTGACTTTTCACAGGCAAATCAAGAAGTATCTCAGTGAAAGACTGAATTGAGCCTCTAAATGCCACCAGCCAGAGGAGGTGGAGAATGATCCAACTAGAAATCAGTTTGCAGCTTAGTGTGGACACAGACAGGAGAAAAGATCTGTACCAAATAGCCAGACATCTGGACACTAACTTTCGTTCTGCTGCAAAAAGCATTGACACATAAATGTAAATGGAATTTTCTAGGATGTGATTCCAACTTCTTGAGTTTTGGCTGAGAGGTGGGGTGGGGTGCAAGGTGTTTTGTTTTGTTTTGATTAATTTTACAAACCAGTGTGTAATCTGAATTTTTCTGAAAAACACACAGGCATCCATATAGGCAGGAAATATTTGAATTTCAATTTTATTCCAGCAAGTTAGGAAAGAAGGAAAGCATCAGATCAGTGACTACTGTTGGATGCTATTTATCAAAACAATAAGAACAGAATTAGTTGTCAGAGACATATCCAGCAACACAAGTTAGTTTCAAGTGCTCTGAGAAAATGATTTTTGTACACATTACCCACATCTTGCGTCCCCAATGAAGTATTAGTAAATTATTTTCATACCTATGCCCAATAAGCACAGAAAACAGCTAATGGGAGAAGTTACCTCTTTTCCGTGGTCATTCAATCATTTCTAGTTTTTTGCTAATTCATAGTCTGCAACAGTCTTGGCAATTAGAATTAATTAATCCATAGATAAAGCTACTAATGTGTAACAGTCTTTAATTTGAAGATGATGGATTGAGAAATTTAGTTGGTTGTGAGATATGTGGAGCAACTGAATAAGCATGTTCAAAAGTTGTACCTGTCTTTAAGCAAATTAAAAATACATTCTATTATATAATTAACATGTTTTTGATTCAAATATGCTGTATACTACAAAAAAGTCCAATTAGCTCCTACTTCCGTATTATTTTTAATGAAACTAGTTTCTATGTGGGTATAATTTTCTGGGAGAGTTAATTAAGTCCAGATGATAATTTATTCCTCAAGAGAACTAACTGTGTTGTTCTCGTAAGGTTTTTATTGCTATTATGTAATTAGCGGGTTTTATATATATACATATTAGAAAAAAGCCACAATATTTCTTCCGGTTTTACCACCCTCCCTCCACCCCTAAAATTGTGTACTGTAGAACATACTTCACTGAGAGTAGAAAGGTTCTGAAATATGAAGGTGAAAGTTAGATACATACCACCTTTTTTATGCACTTGAACATCACCTTCAGAGTCTCTCCAGAAGGCGCTGCTTACTGCAGTAATAAAAGACTAATTGTATTACTCTACTGCTCTTGTGCAATAGAGAGATTTAAACAAAATAAGCCCGGTTAATGAAGGTAGTATGCACATACTACATATCAACATCAAACTAGAAGACAATTAAATCTAGGAAGAAAGCACCTGAAATTTATGTTTCTCTGTGTAGCTATTATTTTCTTTTTGGAGAAAAAGTGTATGATACATTATGAAAAGTACAGTAAAGAGAAGAATGTTTTTCTGTAAAAGAAGATTTCCATCTTATACCTAGGAGACTCTGCCACTCATGGACACAAGCTGTGAAGGGCCACAGATCACCACTGTAATGAAATCCCAGCCCAGCAGGATGAATTTGTCATTCAGAAAGGCAAACTCTTACCTTGTCCACAAGAACAGTAGCTAACTGCATCACAACAGCATTTGGGGACTGCAAAATTCAGGAGATGTTCTGTAAATCATCAGGGGCTATAGGCAGGGCAGCAGGATTGTGCTGCTCTCATCCATTTACCAGATTAAGACAACTTTGAACACATGGGTGGTACCTTGATACCCTGCTACTGTAACTCAATGACTTCACTCTCAGACACTTCCAGGCACTCAGAAACAGGCACCTGCTGAGTTACTGAGACCATTCTTTTAGGAGCCAGGACCATGAATCATCAAGTAACCTGCATCCTGAATCATGTCAGCTGATAAGGAAACCTAGTCCTGGCTCTTTTTTTTCCCGTTTGTGGCTTCCTCTTGTGCAGAAGGTCATCATAGACTTTTCTTCTCTTTGTCTGCACTGCCAGTGAGATGATACCACAGTATTTACATCCAGAATGCATCTCTTCACAAAGACAACTACTTTAAAATGTCCTTTTCAGAGCAAAAGTGGTTAGAACAAAAAATCATGAATGAGCAGCAAACTTTATGTAAATGTGATGACCATGTGTGGTGGGTTGACCCTGGCTGGGGGCCAGGTGCCCACCAGAGCCGCTCTATCACTCCCCTCATTCACCAGACAGGGGAGAAAGAGTATAACAAAAAGCTTTGTGGGTCGAGACAAGGACAGGGAGACATCACTCATTATTGTCACGAGCAAAACAGGCTGAACTTAGAGAGAGGAAATTCATCTCATTTATTACCAAACAGAACACAGTAGAGGAATGAGAAAAAAAACCAAATCTTAAAACACCTCCCCCCACCCCTCCCATCTTCCCAGGCTCAACTTCACTCCCAGCTTCAACCTCCTCCCCCACAGCGGCACAGGGGGATGGGGAATGGGGGTTACGGTCAGTTGATCACACGTTGTTTCTGTCACTTCTTCATCCTCAGGGGGAGGACTCCTCTCATCGTTCCCCTGCTCCAGCATGGAGTCCCTCTCACGGGAAACAGTCCTTCACAAACTTCTCCAACGTGAGTCCTTCCCATGGGCTNTATCACAGAGGCGCTGATTGGCTTGGCCTTGGCCAGCGGTGGGTCCATCTTGGAGCCGGCTGGCATTGGCTCTGTCAGACACAGGGGAAGCTTCTAGCAGCTTCTCACAGAAGCCACCCCTGTATCCCCCCTGCTACCAAAACCTTGCCATTCAAACCCAACACACTGTGAATTTTTACTGCCTAAAGGGATAAAAAGAGCAATAAATCTTCCACAGTTTCTCTGGAACTTCAGGTGTTTTTCATTCAATGAAAAGCTTTTACAATGTGAGGAACCAGAGTAGTTCATATATTTTACTCGTTACACACAAGACTGTGCTGAAGGTTCAGAAAAAGTGCCTTGACTGGAAGATAAAGCCATTCCAGGTTCATGGCATCATGTCAGAATGTTCACACTATTGTTCTAAATTGATCTAAATAAGACTAAATTAGGGTGTCAAAGTAAAATAAGAATCAACTACACTTTCTTTTCTTAAAAACAAAAAAAAACAAAACAAAGAAACAACGCCCTCCAAAAAAAAACCCAAAATCGTCACTGTGTACTGAATAAGTATAGCTTGAGCACATTTAATAATGAAAATTTTGGAATTACCAGAAAATGTAATTTGTTGGAAGACTTTTAAAATTTTCAAGGTTAGGAAAGGATGAGGTTTTAAACATTTTGAATCCAATAATCATCAAAGAAGATAGACTGAAAGGGAACTTGAGGCCAGACAGTCCAACCTGCTGCTCAGAGCTGGTGAACTCAGTCCAGGTTGCTCAAGGCTTTATCTAGCTGGATGCTGAAAATCTCCTATTTTTTTTTTTTCCATAAAATAAAAAACAAAGCAAAACAAACAAACAAAACCCAAAACCAAACCAAAACAAAAAAATGATAAGAATTTTAAAGACTTTATCACTTCAAGTTACAGTGTCTTCTAGTGTCATCAAATTTAACTCACAAACTGAACCTTCAGAACTCCGCCAATGAAGCTGAATGGTTCCTCTGTGAAATGGAGAGCTCTCTTTCACAGCTGTTCTCTTCTTGGAGTACATCTAAAACGCCGCAGAATTAAGGAGTTTTTCAATGAAAACTGTCACCAAAAAAAAAAAAAAAAGTGTGCAATAGAGTCTATTTAAAAAAAACAAACAACCACAAACAACCAAAACCCAATCAAAACCAACAACAAAACACATAGCTATATTTTTCCATAGATAAAATTAATTTCCTGGTTAATGTACTAGCAGTTGTTTTTCTGCAGCAGTGCTGAATATGATTGAACATCTGCTATGAACAAATGCATGCAGTGTTTAAACACATATACCAGCTAACATGTTGAAACCACCTTGTAGACTTACCTCTGAGCACCTAAAAATTTTTGCATTTAAAAAAATATAGTAAACTAATAAAAACAAACAAACAACAAACAAACAAAACCACTGAATGAACTCAATAGTGTCACAGTCTAAGAGTCTATCTGGGTCATATAACAGACTCCATTTTTATTAGTTTCTTCTGAGTGTTTTTTTGTCTAAACTGGAAAGGAAATACATTGAAATGCTCTGGCAGCCAGCTATTAATACTCCTTACCTCAATTTTCTTTTTTTCCAGATTATCCTTTCTTTCTTGTAGGACATACCACAAATGATCTGCAAGGTACATGAATTCTCATAGTGGCCTGTGTCTCTAGGTTGGCAATTAGAGAAGTTGATTATTATGTAGTGGTACTTGCCTCCATTGGTTGGGAGCGGTTCAGGTATAAGGAGTGGCCACCTTCCAGGTGAAAGTATGAATGAAATGTTTGGCTGCATGATGTGCAAACAAATGCTAATTCTCAACAAAAACCCCTAAGATTATGTTGATTGTGTGTGTTTACTGAATGGATCCAAAGTCATGTGCCTTCCTGCAATATGCACTTCAATAATTTCTTTATACATGTATTAAAAGGACAAGAATTCTTATACTTAGTAGCTTGCTTGCCTTTATAGCTATCACTGAGAAAAACATGAATTAAAGGAACTGCAATCTTCATTGATATTAAATTCATTTCAATTGTGGTACAGATAAACGAACCTACCCTTTCATTTACCACACTATCATTGATATTTTCTGAAGTTGTTACTGAATATCAGTTATACCATGATGAACAGCATTCATATCTATGTCAGAATGATCCTGTTGGTACTATGAGCTTGCATGAAGGGGTTTTTTCTTTCTTTTTTGCTTAATGTTCACTTCTAGTTCTCAGCTGTCAGAAAGAAAGGACCTTGAGAGAAATGAGAGTTCAAATTGCCTAGTTTTAGATATTGATTTGCAGATGACTCTATAAAGGGTGCAACTCCTTTCCACCTCAAAAGAGTAACAGAACCTCTTCTGGAAAGTGTCAATTGTATCACCCCTGCTCCTGCTCTGAATTGTCCTTGGAAAAACCTATGATTTCTCATTATCTTTTCCTACAGCTTCAGTTCAAGTTTGTCGTAAGCCAGAGGAAGGACACTAGTATAAGCCAACACAGAAGAGGCTTTATTATGATTTCAAATACAAGATGAACCATTTGGAATATAATCTCCTGTACTTAACAGTAAAATTTTACAAACCTTGTGGTAGACTTTAAAATTCCATATATTATAAGCTTGACAATTGATAGGAATATTTGGAAACACCCACATCTTCATTTTTTAAAAATTTAACAGCTATAATTTTTTACATCTTCATGCTTTCTTATTAGGAAAGTATTGTTAATATCCTCAGGGAAAAGAAAAATGTCTGTTTATACTTTTCGCATGTCTTCAAGACTGAAAGTTTCTTTCTCTGAAAATTTTGGTGAAGAAACTGTTATCTAATCATTTTCCTTCTCAATGAAATGAAACAAAACAATAACAAACTAACTACAATCATTTGACAGAAAATACTGACATCTCTCTGTAGTGCCTCTTCATACAAATGTGAGTCCATATATATAATGTAAGAGGAACAGTCAAATAACTCATTTGTGTTAATGACAAATTTTGCTGGAAAGCAGCAAGAACAAAGATGGGAATGATTTTTCTCCTGTGACACTGTAGTTCTCTACATGTGGCTATGACCATAAATAGTGAAGTTTTGCTTTCGTGCCTCTTTTTGTCTGAACTAATTTATGCATTCTGATGGTAACTGTATAGACGAGGAATATCCAATGTACGACATACACATCAGGCAGCTGAACTCTGTTGGGCATTAAGTACAACCTTCTACATTCTACAACATTGAGTATAGCGTGCCAAACACATAAGGAATAGAAGCAATATTTCCACAAATAATATAAAATTACTAGAAACTGGGTAAGGTATTTAGCTCTAATTGTTTTACAGGGAATATCCAGCTCAACAGCAAGAGTCAATCTCTTGAGATCAAGGGCAGACTTTTCACTGATTTTGACAGAAGCTGAATAAAGTCTATATAGGATGGATTTCATACTGGTGAAGTATGAAACATATGAACATAACTGATAAAAGTTAAAAAAAAAGAGAAGGCAAAGCTGTCATGCCCCTAGCAGAAACAGTTTTGCACTAGAAAAATAGCAGATTACTATGAAATCTTTGCTGTAGTGACTTGAAGGCAAGTTCATTAGCAGCTGACAAGGCCTTCAAGGCCCTGCTGATGGCAGCGGATGCCAGAGCAGTGCGAGGAGCAGCAGCAGCAGCAAGCAGCAGCAGGACACAGGAGGAGGGATGCACGTGGACAAGTAGAGACATGTCTGAACAGGGATGTTCCCTGAGTGACTGACCACGGACCCACTGGTTGGAAGAGACCGAAAAGGGCAAAGTCTGCACCTGCCAGCGAGGGAGATTTCAGCAGGTGAAAACAATCAGCCCAGCTGATTGTCACGAACGAGCATATACGTTTCCTAGTGGGAAGGCACATGGCAGAGGGCAGACTCGTGTCAGCATGGTGACCACCCAGCAAAAAGGAGTGTCCCCTGCTTCTCCTGAGCTTCTAGCACCTGGTAGAACCAATGCAGCCACACAGACAGAGCTCCTGTTCAAGCAGGTGACCACCCAGGTTTCTGGCTGTGGGACATGTGAAGGGATATTCCTGGAGATGGAAAGTGATTGCAAGCAAGACTGCAGGAGGTGTGACCAGACTGATGAACTGCTCTGCTTGGTGACTGAGCTGCAGGAGGTGAGCAGACTGAGGAGTATTCAGAGCTCTGAGAGGGAGATTGATTGATGGAACAATAGTCTGCCATTTATGATCATAGAAGTCAACTCAGCATGGCCACTGCAGAGGCAGGTCCTGGATCTGCCTTGTGCCAGGAGAAAGGCAGTGTCACAAGGGGTAAGGAGGGGTGGAAGAAGGTTACAGCAACAGGTGCAGGGCCCTGGGTATGGCAGAAGCGCATAATGAGAAAGAGGAGGAATCTGCATAAGCAGTCTTGTGACAAAACCTGCATTAAGATCTCATGACAAAACCTGCATTAAGACCAGCACTGAGACAAAACAACGGTGAGTTATGGTCATTCATGATTCCCTCCTGTGCGAAATGGAAGCACTCATTTGCAGACTGGACCCTTTTTTCAGGGAAGTTTGCTGCCTCCCTGGGGCCCAAGTTATGGATGTCACCACAGGACTGAAGAGCCTATTTCAACCTTCAGACTACGATCCATTTCTGCTTTTTCACTGGGTACAAATGTTGTTGCAAAAAAAAGAAAAAAAAAAAAAGTCTGAGGTCACTCAAAAGATACTTCAGAGTCCTGGTAAAAATGCTGAAAAATTTGGGAGCACAGGTAGTATTTTCCTCAATCTTGCCAATAATGGTTTTGGAAGAAACAGGCAAGCCCAGGATATCAATACCCGGCTCCAGGACTGGTGTCTCCACCAAAACTTTGTGGTTTTATACCATGGAAGAGCCTTCAAGAGACAAGATGTGTTGAGACCATAAGGGATCCATCTGTTACGATGGGGAAAATGAGTCTTTTGGAGTAAGCTGGCAGGGCTGATTGAGAGAGCTTTAAACTAGAATCAGTGGGGGAAGGGGATACCAACAGGATTGCAGTAGGTAAGCCAAGGGTTGGCATGACATTGTCAGAGTGTGGCAATGCTAGTGGGAACATTTACACTGCTCCTGGGAGCACAGAGGGCTCAAGAGTGTGTCTGAAATGCTTTACAACAATGCATGCAGTATGAGAAACAAACAGGATGAACTAGAAGCATTGGTCAGCTCCTAGAACTATGATATCATTGGTATTAGTGAGACTTGGTGGAACAAGTTCCATGATTGGAGTGCTGGGATGGAGGGCTGCAGGCCGTTCAGGAGGGATAGGCAGGACAGGCGATGTGGAGGTGTCATGCTATATGTAAGGGAGAGGTTTGATTGCACAGCCCTTACAGTTAGTGATGATGTGGTTGAGAGCCTCTGGATGAGGATTAGGGGATGGAAAACAAAGGACATGTCGTAGTGGCTGTCTACTAGCGATTGGCCCGCCAGGATGTCAGCACTGATGTGTTATTCTATAGGCAATGAGGAGAAATTTTGGGATTGGTAGACTTTGTCATTATGGGAGATTTCAACTTCCCAGACATCAACTGGGAATATCATATTGCTGTGATGAGCAGGTCTTGGAAATTCTTGAAGTTTGTAGGATATAACTTCTTGTCACAGGTTCTCAATGAGCCAACTAAGAAAGATACCCTCCTAGACTTGGTGTTTGTGAATAGAGAAGGACTCATGGGGGCTGTGATGGTAGGTGGCTGCCTTGGCCACAGTGGTCATTAAATGGTTGAGTTTAAAATTTTCAGTGTAATGAGAAAAAAAGGACAGCAGAGTTGCTACCCTGGACTTCAGGAGAGAAAACTTTAAGCTATTCAGGGAGCTATTTAGCAGAGTACCTTGGGAATCTGCTGATTAGGGCTTAGGAATCAGCAAGTACCAGTCAGTTTTTAGGGAGCATCTTTGAGAAGCACAGGAGCAGGCAATTCCACTGTGTTGTAAGTCAAACAAGCATGGCAGAAGACCAGCTTGGCAGAGCAGGGAACTCTCTGTAGAGCTCAAGAGGCAAAAGAAACTGTATGATCTCTGGAACCAACGTCAGGCTTTGCAGGAAGAGTACAGACCTGTGGTTTGTTCATGCAGGGAGAAGACATGAAATGCCAAAGATCAGAGTTGAAATTGGGCAGTTTTATGTTGAGGCCTCTTGAGGGGCAGGAGGCCTTGCAGAGAGATCTAGATAGATTGGAGCATTGGGAAATGATTAATGGGATGAAATTTAACAAGTTGAAAAGCCGGATTCTACACCTAGGATGGAGTAAAGCTGGGCACAGGTATAAATTGGGAGAGGAGTGGCTGGAGACTGGCCCTGCAGAAAAGGATCTGTGGGTGCTGGTTGACAGCAGGCTTAATATGAGCCATCAATGTGCCCTGGAAGCCAACGGGGCAAACCCCATCCTGGGGTGCATCAAACACAGTATAATGAGCCAGTCAGAAGAGGTGATTTATCCCCCTGTTTTCAGTGTTGGTGTGGCCAGACCTTGAATACTGTGTGCAGTTCTGGTTCCCACGACTTAAGAAGGATGTGAAGGTCCTTGAAGGTGTCCAGAGGAGGGCAACAGAGCTGGTGAAAGGGCTGGTAGGAATGTCCTGTGAGGAGCAGCTGAGGACTTTGGGCTTGTTTAGTTTGGAGAAAAGGAGGCTGAGGGGTGACCTCATTGTTCTCTACAGCTTCCAGAGGAGGGCAAGTGGAAAGAGAGGTGATGAGCTCTTCTCCCTGGTATCCAGTGATTGCATATATGAGAATGGCTCAAAGCTGCGTTCAGGGGAGGTTTAGACTGGACACTAGGAAGCATTTCTTTACTGAGATGGTGGTCAAACACTGGAACAGGCTTCCTAGAGAGCTGGTTGATGCCCCAAGTCTGTCAGTGTTTAAAAGGCATTTGGACAATGCCCTTAACATACTTTAACTTTTGGGCTGTCCCAAATCGCTCAGGCAGTTGGACCAGATGGTTGTTACAGGTGCCCTCCAACTGAAATATTCCATTCCATTCCATTCTAGTCTTCAAAGAAGATAATATGTTGATTGTTTGGTTAGAACTGAGTGGCAGCTTGCCTTTCTAGAAACTGTTGGAATCTTTCCAGTCTTGTGATCACATTGCCACTCTTTGGAATACACAACATGGTCTTAATTACAGCAGCATAAGACATACCACTGGTACTGATGTCATTGTCTGAGATTTACTGATGTATTCATGTTTTGTATTGTTATATTCTATGATCATGAAAAGTAACTGTATGTCTCACTGAAATAAAAGACTGTATGGTATTAAAATTTGCTTGCTTAGTTAAAAGGCACAATAATTAGGAAATTAAGCCTTTGCTGCCCTTTCAATTGAGAAGGAAATGCTGGATGCAGTACTTTAGAGAAAGTAATTGATATAATTGTTAAATTAATGACTGGAAGCCAACAACTTTTAAATTAATGAATGGAAGTTGACAGCTCTTACTATCTCTGCCTTGTGTGCATGTGTATGTTTGTGCTACAGAAAAGTGCAGTGATTTCATAGCCTTCTGGGAGAGCTCAGTCTTCCTTTTAAGTGTATGCAAGGGCATTAGCAGTAAACAGAAAACTACTTAGACATTAATTTTTAGATAAGCCATTTTTATATGTTTATGCTTTAATATGTTTATGATAGTTTTATGGGCAAGTAGGATTGGATAGTGCACACATTATCTGACTTAGAAAATTATATTCAGTGAAGAAGGAAGTCATGCAGATAATTTTAAAGTATTTACTCTGTGGAAGAAAAAAACAAGGGAGATGGATTATAAATAGAGGTTGAAAAAAATGGTTATTTTTTGGTTAGACAAAGTTAGGTTTTGAAACTTGGGATCCTGAAGTCTATTAAAATGTAAATACCTGTAGTAACGTAGGCTAATTAAAATCCTTGCAAATTGTTTTTTACTTGCTTACATCAAGAACAATTAGTCTGTTTTTCTAATGTTTCTTCAAATGACATCAACACTAATAGATATTAATAAGGAAATATAGAAATTGATAAATGAAAGATAGAATTCTTTTAGCATTTATGCCAATTTCTGTTAAGTTTCTGAATAATTAGTAAGTGCTTAAATAAGTACCAAGACATCTAAATATAAACTTTAGTTCTGTATTTTATATATATATATATCTGCAATGTAGTTTTGAAGTGATTTTATTATCTAGAATTTGTTTTAAAACCAAGCCAGGTCATTAATGACTGAAACTGTCTGCTGACTGATTAGACTTTAGTGAAAGGACTTGAACGTTCATATTTCCAAATCCTGACTCTCAGGGATTAAATAGCACTGAACTAGCATGATCACCTGCTCTTTAAAGATGATTCCACTAATACCTTAGATGACTTGCGAGGCTGAAAATATTCTGCCATTCCCTTTTGTCTTTGTGTCTTTTGTGAACAGATGTATGATTTCTTGTCTACAAGACAAGGTCACAATTTCTGAGGACCATTGGATTCAACTGAAATATGGAAGCAGGGCAGTTCAGGCCACTTGAAGTAGTAAAACAAGAACTTTGACTTCAAATCTCTTTTAAATGTAGTATGCTTTCTTGTTTTCCTAGCATTTGAAGGATAACAAGAAAGGCATTGTGACATGGAGATGATTAATAGAAGAAACTCATTCATAAGCGTGTGCTAGGTAACATGCTATGAAACCGATCAGTAATGATTTATGTGTGCTTTCTGTGTAAAGCTGGTGACACTCCAGAGACAGCAGATAATAGCTGTATAATTTTAATTTATGTAATAGCCATTATAAATGCACTGCAGTGGCAGTTCAGTGTGGGGGATGGTTGAAACTGAAACAGTTGGTCTCAGACTAAATGGTGACAGAAGAAATCATCTTGTAGTATGTAAGTCATTTAACTCCTAGAACTATTAAATGGAATTGTATCTGTATCCAAAGCCTAAACTCATTGACACAATAGAAGCGTGAAACGAATGAAACTCCATGCCTAAATTTGTAATGGGTGGGAAGCAAATGGCTGGGATTAGGATTAAAGAGGGACACCGGCATTTGCTGGATGGAGAACCTGAATAGGACCATGAACATTCTTATGAATAGGACCACCCAGTCTGGAAAGAAACACACTTGCTATCTAGGTTCACAAGCAAAGGCAGGATTCAAATGTCATAGAATCATAGAATGGTTGGGGTTAGAAGGTACCTCAAAGATCATCTAGTTCCAACCCCCCTGTCATGGGCAGGGACACCCTCCACTAGACCTGGTTGCCCAAACCCCATCCAACCTGGCCTTGAACACTTCCAGGGAGGGGGCAGCCACAGCCTCTCCGGGCAACCTGTTCCAGTGTCTCACCACCCTCACAGTGAAGAACTTTTTCCTTATATCTAATCTAAATTTACTCTCCTTCAGCTTAAGGCAATCACCGCTTGTCCCATCACTACTTGACCTTGTAAACAGTCCCTCTCCACCTTTCTTGTAGGCTCCCTTTAGGTACTGGAAGGCTGCAATAAGGTCTTCCCAGAGCCTTCTGTAGGCTGAACAACCCTGTGTTCGTAGGAGAGGTGCTCCAGCCCATTGATCATCTTTGTGGCTCTCCTCTGGACTCGAGCCAACACGTCCATGTTGTTCTTATGTTGGGGGCCCAGGATCTGAATGCAGTACTCCAGGTGGTGTCTCATGAAAGTGGAGTAGAGAGGGACAATCACCTCCCTTGACTGACTGGTCACACTTTTTTTGATGCAGCCCAGGACATAGTTGGCTTTCTGGGCTTGAAGTGTGCATTGCTGCCTCACATTGAGCCTTTCATCAATCAACACCCCCAAATCTCTGTCCTCTGGGCTGCTCTCAATCCATTCTCTTCCCAGCCTGTAGTTGTGTTTGGGATTGCCCTGACCCATGTGCAGGACCTTGCACTTGGCCTTGTAGTTTCCCTTACATTCTATATCAGAGAGTTTCGCTGGAAGAAATTCATTGAGGAGATGATTTTGAACAATTTGCACTCAGTGTTATTATTTTTTGCATGATTCTTCCAAATACTAAGACAATAAATATAAAACTCAGGAGTTCCTGACTTACAGATTTAGTTTGAAAGTGTTATTTGCACCAGTGGCACAAAAGGAACACGCACACAAGACATAGATAGCAGAGCCCGTAGAGGATGGAGTAGGGCATTTTGCTGCAACAGGACAGGTTTATCTGAATACTCGTCAATTAAATGCCCCAAAGAAAGGGAAAGCGTTCCTCTCCTTCGCCCTGTTTCTATGTTTACAGGCCAGACCTTGTTCTCACTTTCCCCCTGCCAACCCTCATCACCTCCATTGGCTTTCTAGGAGGGACTTGAGATTAATGCTCATGTAGCAGAGCAGATTTAAGAATTACTTTATTTCAGTGGAAAGGTCTTGCTGTTACTTTAAAATATGTCCTTCTCTTTTTGTCTGACATTGCAATTAATCAAGTCCCCCACCCACTCAGAGCCTGTCTTCAGAGTTTCTCTGTCTCTCACTTTCTTTTATAGATGAGACTTTAGAGCCTGCCAGAATTTATGGAGGGAAACAACATGGTTACAGCCAGGACCTCAGAAATCAGGCTCAGATACTCTCACAGCATGTCTCCTCCTCACCCCCCATCACAGGGCAGACCAGCGGCTGGTCCCTCTCCCTAAGCATACGTCTGCTCCTGCATCCATAC
>VXBL01007574.1:121920-135078 GCA_013400195.1 Aramus guarauna
ACCCATGTGCAGGACCTTGCACTTGGCCTTGTATTTCATGCTGTTCACACAGGCCCACCTCTCAAGCCCGTCAAGGTCCCTCTGGATGGTATCCTTTCCCTCCAGCATTTTGACTGCACCACACAGCTTGGTGTTGTTGGCAAACTTGCTGAGAGCACAATCAATCCTGCTGTCCATGTCACCAACAAAGATGTTAAACTGTGCTGGTCCCAGTACCATCCTCTGAGGAACACCACTCGTCAGTGGTCTCCACTTGGGTATCGAGCTCTTGACCACAACTCTTTGAGTGTGACCATTCAGCCAATTCCTTATCCACTGAGTCATCCACTCATCACATCAATGTCTCTCCAATTTAGAGACAAGGATGCTATGCAGGACAGTGTCAAATGCTTTGCACAAGTGCAGGTAGATGACGTCAGTTGCTCTTTCCTTATCCACCAATGCTGTAACCCCATTGTAGAAGGCCATCTAATTTGCCAGGCACAATTTTCCCTTAGTGAAGCCATGTTTGCCAACACCAGTCACCTCCTTATTTTCCATGTGCCGGAGCATAGTTTCCAGGAGGATCTGCTCCATGATCTTGCCTGGCACAGATGTGACACTGACTGGCCTGTAGGTCCCCATGTCTTCTTTTTTTCCCTTCTTAAAAAAACACAGTAGTTTTTCCCCTTTTCCAGTCAGTAGGAGCTTCACTGGACTGCCATGACTTCTCAGACAGGATGGATAGTGGCTTGGCAACTTCATCCACCTCAGGACCTGTTGATGCATCTCATCACGTCCCATAGACTTCTGCACCTTCAGCTCTCTTAGATGGTCTTGAACCTGATCTTCTCCCACAGCTCTTCATTCTCCCAGTTCCTGCCTTTTCCTTCTGAGGCTTGGGTGGTGTGGCTAAAGCACTTGCTGGTTAAGACTGAGGCAAAAAAGTCATCACCATGTCACCATGAACCCCTGACTGTGGATTACATCTGACCAGAAAAAGATGACTACCTCAATACCTATCTATTTATTAAATGTAATTAGACTAGTTTTTATATTTATAAGCCTGTGGCTCTAGTCTTGCAGTTAAGACCCTGACATTAAGTCTTGCTGAATAAGTCCTTTGGTTGTTTTACCAAGATACATGTGATGCTGAAGGCATGGTGATGTATAGCATGATGTTTAATGCTCACAAAGTGTGTTGGGTTTTTTTTTCTTAAGGAAAGAATCCAAATAAAGTATTATGTAAGGGAACTCTCAAGAGAGCTATATATGTAAATATGTTTAGCATGGGCAGAAGCTGGGAAATAATTTGTGCCACACTGCAGAGGGTCATTGATGGAGGGGAGAGGGATGGTATAGCCAAGTGTCTGCATTGGGTAAGAATTCTTTTTAAAAAGTGCATTAACTCACAATTTTCCTGCAAAAGCAGATGGCTGTGTAACACAGGGCAGTTCAAAGAAAACTTAGAGTGCCACAAGAGGTTGTTCCCTTGAGTAATGAACCTGGTTATGTACAATAAAGTTAAAATGGGTAGCTTTCCAGTTGGCTGAAATAAAGCTGACTTTGTGTGCTATGGGCTTTATTAAAATAGACTGACCAGGTTCATGCCTTTGAAAATGTCTTTGTAAAGGACATCCAGGAAAATAGTGGATTGCACACCAGCAATCATTGTGTTATATTTTTTTCTGTAATTTAACATTGTCCTATCTGATGCTTGATGGAAGCTGCATCTTCTCTGAAATACGCTTTCAACTTAAATGTAATTTCATAATGAACAGGTTAACAGAAAATAACACTTTTTTTTTAAAAAAGGCAAAAATATATTCATAAAAATCCATTAAATTGAATTTCAAAGAGTAGGTGAAATGATGTGGAGCTGAATTAGTAATTGAATATATGAAAGCAACATTAATGAGCAGATTTAGATTGGCAGTCCTGAAAAAAACAGAGCTGCTTCTTCACAAAGTAAAGGGTCATTGGCTGTATTTCTTGCCAACATAATTGTTTTGTTCTGTGAAGCGAAAATGTAGCTTTGTTTATGAGCATGTTTGACTGCATTTTTGGTGACATTGCCCATGAACATGCTGATAAAGAGGACACTACATGTGAATTCCTTTCATATATAAAAACTTTTTTCACAAATTTTATTATCTGTGATAAAATACTAATAGCTGAACATACCATATGACAGACAAGAAAAAAGAACAATGCTTCCCACATTTTCTGCTTCTCAGGAAAATTCCACAGTTATCTTTTGAATACATGTACTGAGATGTTCAAAACTCTGGGATGCCTAAAAGCACACTGAGTGACTTATATCTGAGAAGTCATGGCAGTCAGGTGAAGTCTCCAGTGACCAGAGAAAATGGAATATTGCACTCATTTTTTAAAAAGGATGATAAGGAGTCCCCTGGGAACTACTGACCAGTCAGGCTTACCTTTGTACACAATAACATCATGGGACAAATCTTCCTGGAAGAAATGTTGAACCATACAGATGACAGGGAGGTGATTAGAAACAGCCAAGATTGTTTCATCAAGGACAAATTGTGCCTGACTAATGTAGTAGCTTTCAACAATGAAGTAACTGCATCACTGGACAAGGGAAGAGCTATGATGTCATCTACCTGGACTTCTCTAAGGCTTCTGATACAGTCCCTGATAACTTTCTTGCCTCCGAATTGGGGATATGAGTTTGATGGATGGACTATTAGATGGATAAGGAATTGGCTGAATGGCCGCATCCAAAGGGTTACAGTCTCAATGTCCAAGTGGAAACTAAGAATGAGTGGTGTCCTTCAAGGGTGTGTATTGGGACCAATACTATTTAATATCTTAATCAGTGACACAGATAGTGGTATTGAGTGGAGGTGACACAAGTTGAATGGTGTAGTTGATTCACTTGCGGGAGGCGATGCCATTTGGAGGGATCTTGACAGGCTTGAGAAGTGGGCCCATGTGAATCTCATGAAGTTCAACAAGGTGAAGTGCAAGGTCCTGAACCTGCATCAGGTAATCTCCGATATCTGTACAGACTGGGTGAAGAATTGATTGAGTAACCCTGCAGAGAAGGATCTGGGGATATTAGCAGATGAAAAATTATGTATGAGCTGCCAATGTGTGCTTGCAGCTCAGAAAGCCAACCATATCCTGGGCTGCATAAAAGGAAGTGTACCCAACAGGTCAAGGGAGATGATTCTCCCCTCTACTCCACTTTCGTGAAATCCCACCTGGACTACTGCATCCAGGTCTGGGGTGCTTGGTTTAAGACAGACATGGACATGTTAGAGCAGGTCTAAAGGAGGGCCACAAAAATGATCAGATGGCTGGAACCCCTCTCCTACAAAGACAGGCTGAGACAGTTGGGATTGTTCAGCCTGGAGAAGAGAAGGCTCTGGGGAGACCTTTCTGTGGCCTTTCAATACTTAAAGGGGGGCTTATAAGAAAGACAGAGAAAGGCCTTTTGCCAGAACCTGTAGTGACAAGGCAAGGAGCAATGGTTTTAAACTAAAAGAGGGTATATTTAGATTGAATATAAGGAAGAATTTTTTTATGATGAGGGTGGTGAGACACTGGAACAGGTGGTCCCGAGAAGGAAAATATGAAAATACAGTTGGGCAAAAATGGATCACATAATTTTTCTTCCTCCAGCAGAACAGACAGAAAAGTTTCTTTTATTTTCTATAGAGTGTAGAGAGCTCTTGTCACAAAGGTGATTGTTCAGTAAGTGTTTAGTCCACTTGAAATATTTTCATGCTTCTTTATTAAGTAATTAAGCAGGAGTTTTGCTTCTTAGCAACTACCATTTGTTAATTAGTAAGTTAACTTAATACAAATTGCTCCCGTGATATATCATTATTTGCAACAGGAAAAGTTGAATATGTGATCATTAATTCTTTATAAACTGGCCATGTTTGTTACAAAGTTATGCTCCATTTCTCTAAGGGTTTATTTTTTGGTTGTGTGGTTGTTTTTTTTAATAGTAATCTTAATTACTATTTTTCATAGAATCAATATGGCTATTGGTTACTATTCATTATAATTCATAGTTTAATAAACAATACCCATTTCTAAATCACCAGATATTCACTTTGTCACTGTGTACATGGATGAAAAGCACGTCCATATAATCTCAATGTCTTTGACATGTATAGCTGAGACAATATAGCTGAGTGCAATAGTGCACTCAGCAGGGAATGAACATTTCTTGTTTTAAATACAATAAATTATACCAAGTCATATGTTTGACAGAAATTCACTAGCATAGTACAAAAGTCATTAACTCAGACTGCTACCTGGCTTATCTCCAGTGATTTGAGTGGAATTAAGCCAGTGCTAAATTTGGCCCATTAACTTCTGTATGGTTTCTGCTACGCATAACTTTGTACATTCTGTATTCAAACATTTTATTACCAAGATTAATAGCCTCTCTCCTATTGCATTAAGAATCCAATAGCATGACAAGGAATGGCTGGCATAATGCAAAACACATAAACTCATTAAAAATAACTAGTTTGACACTGTTGGTTGTGCTACTCGGGGACTGATTTCAAATCCTGACTCAAGTCTATTGCTTGTTGTACTCGTAAAATGTCAGAGATTCATGGGATCTCACATAGACTCTGTCATCTCTCTGCACATTGTCATACCTAGTATCTGTAAATATTATCTGCAGAGTATCTTGTTCTAAGAAATTACTGCATAATTCTCATTTGTGGTGTAACGATTAATGTAGCAATATGACTGGATGGCTCCACAGATTTTTGGAAGGTTATGAAATACTTAGCTTTGGATCCTACTTGGTCCAAAAGCTAAAAAGAGTTTAATCTTCACTGGATTAGATGAAGAAATAGTTGACTTAAATGTAGGATTTCCATCCTTTATTATATTAGGTTCCTATTTATACTACTTCCCAAGAAGGGTCAATCTTGAGACAGAGTAACAGTTTAGATAGACCTTCAGGAAGATGCGGAGTATTTTGCGTGCCATCTCTTCTGATGATGTTGATGTTGGTTTTCAGTGCTGTTAACTCTGTGCTTTATTGTCAAAAAATGAGTTGTCTTCATTTACTTTTCAAAATGACTTATCTGCATTGATGCAGATCCTGTATTTCTGAGCAGAGCAATGGGTAGCTGTACTGAGAAAGAGACACAGGGTTCTGCATAAGGAATGAGCTCAAGAGGCTTACTAAAATGAGCCTACTGCCCCTCAGAGTATGTACACAGGTTTTTAATCAGTAGCACATCAGTTCTTTTTCCTTTGAGTAAATCCTGTTTCTCTGCTGTAGCAAAATGCATGTCATCATTCATGTCCCAGAGGTAAAATATTGCTGTTCCTGTTTTACATTAATTTTGCTTATCTGTACATAACTACAGAGGATCCAGAAAAAGGGCAAATCAGGTCTGTTGAATTATTCCTGTATACACTCTTATGACATGGTCATTTCTTTAAACACACATTTTCTGATAGTTCATTGTTTGGTTATGAAGTAATACAGCTGGTGTTCCTATTTGTGATATTGTAACAAAGGATAGCAATGTATTGATTCTTTACCTGTTTACTGCAGTGCAATTTGTGAATGCCTGTTCAATTGTAATAGTGAAAAGAATTTGATGATGCAGTTTATCACTGAGTTCTAGAAAAATTGTTTGCTTCTCATCACTTGAATGAAAATAGAAATATTAAGCCCCCAATTGACAAGAAGACTATCTGGCATAGAGCGTGCAAAGCGCTTGATTTGCACTGAACTTACCTAGTAATACATCAAAACCTCTAAAAGCATGGGATTTATTTTCTAATACCTTGCCCCCAACTGTGTTGGAATAAAATACTAAAATAGGAAGACTTAAACTGGCAAACTCTGCTATAAAGCATTTCTTTTGCATGCACTCATCACTACCTTTGTTCTGTCTGATTAATGACTAGAAAGTCAAAACATAATGTGGATTTGTTTAGGGAGAAAAAGATTTGAGAAAGGAAAGAATCTCAACAGAGAAAATAGGACATGGCAATATCATGTCCATGCTTGATAGTGCTTCACTACCACTTAACGAGCTATGAAAACATTCAAACATTCATTGGTTTCTAAAAAATCAAAGAGCTAATAGACAACTCTCTAGAAGATGACCTGCCAATCATAATTTCCAACTTACTTGCTTTCATTAAAGAGCAGAATTCAGTGTGATTAATTTCTAAAGCATTCTAGATGAATGTTAATTAGTTGCAGTATGTACTCATCTGTCAGTTTTTCTTTTCTATATGGCTGATATACAATGATGATAAGTAGCATATTTTTCCCCATGTTTTGCCAACTAAGCTTTTCAGAACTTTTAGTCATTTATTATTGGGTATGTCTACACGCCTGAGCCACACATATCATCTTGACAATCATTTTATAGGATATAGCTGTTGCTTAGAGGGCAGACTTCATATTTTCCAATGTTTTTCCTTTTAGCACCTAAATTCTAGATAACATGAAAGCTTGAATCTGAACTCTTCTGAAATTGATGGGTCAATTGTGCATTTTTATTTTGGCTCCATCCTCTCTTTCAGCTTTCCTGAAGGCAAATGTTGTTCAATTGACCTTAATTTCTAAAATGTCACCAGATACTTAGATTAGTCTAGGCTCATGTACTGTAGCCATGTCCCATCTGTTGACCTCTTTTCCACTAAGCAGAGATGTTTTCTTATTCTAGATTGTGCTAGAATTCTTGTTAAAAGTGAGAACACAAGGAACACAGCATTTTCTGCCCAGGATGGGTAGATACTGCTCTTTGTGTCTGTATATTTAGGTATAAATTCTGTCATGGAATTCAGTCCGGTTTTGTCCCATTTGTGTACCTCTCTAAACAACCACTTAAATTGGTACAGTACAGTTCATTCATGCTTTATTCTGTGAAGTCAATAGAACTGAAATAACTACACTGCCAAGACTGTGATTCCACTCCACTGTTTTACATTGTAAACTTGTATGCCTGTCCTTCAATCCATGCAAAAATCAATATCATTAGTCTTGCTTTTCTAAGCCCTATATTCACTGGCTGTTTAAATACTGTGCATAGAAAATATTCCATTCCTATTTTTTCAACTAGAAAGGCAGTATATCACATAAATTGTCTCCATTAAAAAAAATTCAGATCTGTCCATCAAAATATCTTATTTTTACAGTTAATATACATGGAAAAGTCACTGTTTTCCAGTTTAGATTGTAACTGTATGTTTTTCTCGATGACAATAACAGATGCATAATGGACAGAGGTTGTTTTTGCAGGACAGCTATGTGATTTCAAGAATTCCAGAGGGTTTCCTCATTCAAATAAGCATATGCATATGTGTGTATATATATACGTGTATGTAGCATTTCGTCTCCCTCTTCTTAACAGGCTGCATTATGAGAAAACCTGATCCAAGTCCTTTGACATTCGTGAAAATGCACCTGTGAGACAAAGCCCTTTAGTTAGAGTTTTTTGCTGTTCTCAACAGAACAATTCCACATAAAAAATAAATAATTTTTAAAGGCCACTTCAATTTAGTGTACCTATGTGTGTCTGATATTATCAAAGGCAAAGATTTCCTCTGTGAAATTAGTTTAACTGAGAAGCCGGTTTACATTGTCCAATGCACAGAAACCCTAATATCTGTTGGAAAAGCGAAAAAACAGTCATTAAGAAATTCATCTGAAAAATACATGTTGGCAGATGAAGACCATTCAGGACAGATGGAGACACAGGTATTCAGTACCTTCAAAACCTCTAATATGCTTCTTTTTGACAATTCATGACTCTTGCACATATTATCACTTCTGGGTCTGTCTGGGGTTTTTTGTTTGTGGTTTTTGTTGTTGTTGTTGTTGTTTGTTTGTTTTTTTTGTTTTGTTTTGTTTTTAAAAAAGACTTCCCCTTTGTGGGCTGCCTTTTTAATTTCAAATATTATTTTTGCTGCACTCTGCTTCATTCTGAGATTATAATGAAAAAAGAAAACAAGGAATCTCAACATTATAGGGAATATTTCCGGTGCCTGAGCATAGGTGTTTAGTTCTGCTTTAGGAGTATGAAAGAGAACTAAATATCTAAGGCATTGCACAGGGCTGGCAGATATAACAGAGAATCCATGGAAGGCCCACACCCTCCTGGAGCAGCAGCTAGAGTTCAGGCAGAATATTAGGGAATTAATTCTGCTTTCCATTTCAGTGGAGGTGAACTTAAGAGTGTAACAAATACGTTCACATGCAAGTATTTATTTTTGTTAGGTATCATGTCAGATGTGAAGGTAGCATGTTTTCAGAGATAACCTTTCTGTAGTGAATTGTACAAGTAATATGGGACATTATATATGACAGCTATTTTCCACTAATACAGTTCCAAACCACAGTACTTCATTTATCTCAAACTTGGTTTGTCTTCCAATAGGTCTTTTACCTAAATACTACTGGTTTAAAACCATACAAATATTTTAGGATGTTTTAGAATAATAAAAATGCAAATGGTGGCAGTACCATAGCAGTATAGTAGTATATATGGTAGTATAATGGTAATCACAAATTATTATCAGATTGTAAATAAAATTCTCTATGTTTGCATCACTCCCTGTCTTGCTCCCTAGTGCTCATTTCCAATTTGTTCATACGAACATTTGGGCCCAGGATGCCTTCTGGAGGAGAACTATACCTTCTTATCTCTAAGCAAAAGCTGAAAGCAGTTTGATGGATTGGATTGCTTCAGCAAGCACTCTGATAGTACTGACATTAACAAACCATATCTCACTCAGCTGCATAACCTCAGTCTTCTCCAACATTTGGTTAGCAGAGCTTACATTCTTCCACAATAACAACTTCCTTGCTGTGCATGAAAAACAAACAAACAAACAAACAAACACAACCAAACAAAAAATCTTAGCAGCATGCCTTACAACACAAACAGCCCCACAGTTACCTTGGGAATATTCTAAGAAAACACTAATTATTAAAGAGTGTGCCCTGAGCAGATTTGGACCTGTCTATAAATAATTTTTCACCTATACCATACCCTCAGACAGGGATAAGAGTCCATAAATCCAAGAATCTGCCCAGACATCTTTTTCAGACATGGCAGAACAACTCTGCAGAGGTCTTCAGGCCCCCAAAAGTGCCTCTCACAAGAAGAGAAGTGCAGCCTGTGACATCAAAGACTGTGCTAAGAATTGATACATTCGTACGATGTGTGTGTGGAAAGAATACAAGTATCATATTTTGATTTTGTGGCATGATTGAAAGGCCAGTGAGTGTGAATAGACCCGGATTCCTGCAACATAGATTCTGACCCAACCATTGCCCTGTCTACTGTGCTCTGTGGGCACAATCAGTCCACACTAGAGGAGGCTGGCCATGAGCATGACGGATGTAAGCTAACTGGCTGGAAGAAAAGGGATTGTTTGCAAGAGCAAGTCGTAAACATAGTATAGGTTAGCAGAAATCATGAGTAACAAGGCTGCTGAAATGCTCAGACATACGTTTGAACAGCGATGAGTCTTTTACTTGAAAAATAATAGAAGATGGTGAAAACAGTGAATGCCTCAGTGTTTTGAAGCATACCTCATTGTTTTGGTTATTATGAAGAACAGTGATTTTATTTAAATAATTTGTGTTGAACTATTTGGATGTCAATTAATTTGTTTTCTAAAATCAGCTCACTCCTGATTTTCAATTCCAGATATAATAGCGTAACTATCGGTACAGTGGAATGATTTTCTTGTAGTCCACTGGTCACATTGCATTACTTTTTACAAAAAGTATTTTCATCAAAATAGATTTTCACCAAATATAGTATTTATTCTACAATTAGAGTTCAAGCAGAGTCTGTGATCCATGATGCAAATGCTACTCTTTTGATGGGACTTTAAATAGCTAGTAGCAAAGCTGCATTTAGAAACATTATGATGACTATTAAAAGAAGTCTCAAACAGATGAAGAACATATCTAATAACCCATATCTAATAACATATTCTTGTAGGACAGTGAAGAAGCATGCAAGACATAACCGTCCTGGTTTCAGCTGAGATAGAGTTAATTTTTCTTTCTAGTAGCCAGTAGAGAGTGTTTTGGATTTAGCATGAGAATAACATTGAGAACACACTGATGTTTTAGTTGTTGCTGGGTAGCTGTAGTGCCTACACGAAGTCAAGGACTTTTCAGCTTCCCACACCCTGCCAGGTGCACAAGAAGCTGGGAGAGCACAGCCAGGACAGCTGGCCCAGGCTGGCCACAGGGATTTTCCCTGCCATAGAATGTCATGCTCCAGATATATATGGGAAGCTAGCTGAGAGGCAGATTCACAGCTTGGAAACAGACTGGGCATTAGGTTGATTTATTTTTTGTTTTGTTTTTGTTTTTGTTTTCTTTTGCATGAGGTGAGCAATTGCATTTGCGTATCACTTTTATGTCATTATTATTATTATCATCATCATCAATCATCATCATCATCATCATCTTCCTTGGTTATCCTATTACACTGTCTTTATCTCAAACTACAAGTTTTTTTTTTTCAATTCTCCTCCCCATTCTCTTGGGGGTGAGTGAGTGAGTGAGTGGTGGTGTGGTGCTCAGTTACCAGCTAGGGTTAAACCACAAGGTTAAAGGTGGGCAAGAATTAAATAAATGAAAAAAAATCAAGTGAATGGATTTAAGTTTATGTAATTTAAGAAGTTGCTCATTGAAGTTTTCTGTAGCCAGATGCTTGATGGGATTTTTTTTTTTTTTCCAAAAGTATTGCCTTCATTTGACATCCAAAAATACATTTCAAAATTGAGAAGAGAAAGACATTTAAGGACAATGATGAGTATATAATGATCAGCTAAACTTTTTGTTCATGCCTACTTATGGGGCTTTTGAAAATATACATTGATATATCATCACACCCATTTTTAAAAAGGGTAATAAGGAGAACTCTGGGAACTACTGACCAGTCAGCCTTACCTCTGTGCCCAGTAACATCATGGAACAGAACCTCCTGGAAAACATGTTGAAACATATGAAACTCAGGGAGGTGATAAGAGACAGGCTTTAAATTGAAAGACAATAGATTGGATATTAGGAAGACATTCTTTACGGTGAGGGTGGTGAGACACTGGAATAGGTTCCCTAGAGAAGTTGTGGATGGCCCATCATTGTAAGTGCTCAAAGTCAGGTTGGATGAGGCTTTGAGCAATCTGATCCAGTGAAAGATATCCCTGCCCATGGCAGAGGGTTGGGCTAGATCATCTTTAAAGGTCGCTTCTGACTCAAACCATTCTATGATTCTATGATTCTACATTGTTCCTAAAAATTATATTTGTGCTTGGAAATAGATTGAGCAATTTAATGGATCTCCACCTTTTTACTTCTTTGATTCAGTCCAACTATTAAGCAGAGTCTTGCCATCATTGGGGATAAAAGAAAATTAATACATTATCTTCTACAGTTAGAGAGAAGAATAAAGAGTAATTGGAAGTTGTTAAAAAGAAACTCATACAGCTGGTCAAAATTAGTAGTTTATAACATCATCTTTCCTAATAAAGATTGAAGAAGTTACTGAGCAGCAGAAAAATGAAATCTCTGACTACAATAGAAGGAAAAACTAGAAGAATAATGGTCCCCTTAAAATCACTTTGACAACGTTATTGTTGCAAATTAGGATTGAACTCACTCTTGCTGACACACCATTGGAGCTGTACTATAAATCTTTAAATTCCTTACTGAGAGAATCAGCTTTTATAGTTTTAAAAACCTTATTCAATCTCACAAGGGAATGCCCTCAAAAGAATTCAACAGTGTGGTCTAAGAAAGCTTAACATTAAATGCCCTCTTCAGTACCTTGCAGGGAAAAAAAAAAAAAAGAAAAAAAAAAAAAAGACAGCATTTGGTCCTGAATAAAAACATGAACACATTTATGTTTCCAGACATAAGACAAAACCCAGCAGAATTTCATAATCTTAATGACATGGATGACCAATGGTTGGTACAGACCAGCTTCTGATTTAAAACAAGTTAAATAATACCTTTTTCATACGCTCACATTCTTTCTCTTTAAGAAAAAAACCCCGCAAAACCACAAAAAAATTCACAGAATCACAGAATAGTTTGGATAGGAAGGGACCTCAAAGATCATCTCATTCCAACCCCCCTGCCATAGGCAGGGACACCCTCCACTAAACCAGGTTGCCCAAAGCCCCATCCAACCTGGCATCATCACTTTCCTTTGAGTGTCATAATATTTTCCTATGTCAAAATCATTCCTTATGTACTAGAGAAATTAGTTCTGTTTAAAGGATTTTTGGGCAGTGTTTGCACCAAATACTGAAACTTGAGTACAGGTGTATATTTATGCATATGTGTCACATTGGTAAATGTTTAAATAAGTGACATAACTGTCCTGGTTTTGGCTGAGAGAGTTAATTTTCCTTCTAGTAGCTGGTATAGTGCTGTGGTTTGGATTTAGGATGAGAATAATGTGATGAGTTTAGTTGTTGCTGGGTAGTTGTAGTGCCTACATCAAGCCAAGGACTTTTCAGCTTCCCACGCCCTGCCAGGTGCACAAGAAGCTGGGAGAGCACAGCCAGGACAGCTGGCCCAGGCTGACCACAGGGATATTCCCTAACATAGAATGTCATGCTCCAGATATATATAACTGGGAAGCTAGCCAGGAGGTAGGATCGCTGCTCAGAAACAGACTGGGCATCAGGCTGTTTTATTTTCATTTTGCATGCGGTAAGCAATTGCATTTGTGCATCATTGTTTGTTTTTAGTTTTGGGTTTGTTTTTATATATATTATATAAATTTATTATTTTTGTTGTTGTTTTGTTGTTATTATTGTTATTATTCTCTTCCTTTCTTATCCTATTAAACTGTCTTTATCTCAGGAGGACTAAAAAGATGTCGTTAGGCTATGCAGGTAGAAAATTAGAAGGGCCAAAGCCCAGCTAGATCTTAACCTGGCTACTGCAATTAAAGATGATAAAAAATGTTTTTATAAATTCATTAACAACAAAAGGAGGACTAAGGAGACTCTATGCTTTATTTGATGCGGGGGATGGGGGGAGAACATAGTGACAAAGGATGAGGAAAAGGCTGAGGTAATTAATGCCTTCTCTGCCTCAGTCTTTAGCAGTAAGACCAGTTGTTCTCCGGGTACTCAGCCCCGGAGATGGAAGACAGGGATGGGGAG
>VXBL01007574.1:135142-214979 GCA_013400195.1 Aramus guarauna
TGTTCCCCAGGGCTCAGTACTGGGGCCAGTGCTCTTTAATATCTTTACCAATGATCTGAATGACGGGATTGAGTGCACCCTCAGTAAGTTTGCAGATGACAACAAGTTGGGCTGGATTGTTGATCTGCTTGAGGGTAGGAAGGTTCTATAGAGGGATCTGGGCAGGTTGGATCGATGGGCCAAGGCCAGCTGTATCAGGTTCAACAAGGCTGAGTGCTGGGTCCTGCACTTGTGTCACAACCACCCTATGCGACACTACAGGTTTGGGCAAGAATGATTGGAAAGCTGCCTGGAGGACAAGGACCTGGTGATGTTGGTCCACATCCAGCTGAATATGAGCCAGCAGTGTGTCCAGGTGGCCAAGAAGGCCAACAACATCCTGGCTTGTATCAGAACTAATGTGGCCAGCAGGACTAGGGAATTGACTGTCTCCCTGTACTCAGCATAGGTGAGGCTGCACCTTGAGTACTGCATTCAGTTTGGGGCCCCTCACTACAAGAAAGACATTGAGGTGCCAGAGTGTGTCTAAAGAAGGGCAATGAAGCTGGTGAAGGGTCTAGAGCACAGGTCTTATGAGGAGCGGCTGAGGGAACTGGGGTTGTTTAGCCTGGAGAAAAGGAGGCTAAGGGGAGACCTTATCGCTTTCTACAACTACCTGAAAGGAGGCTGTAGCAAGGTGGGTCTTGGTCTCTTCTCGCAGGTAACAAGCGAAAAATTTCTTCACCAAAAGAGCTGTCAAGCCCTGGAACATGCTGCCCAGGGAAGTGGTTGAGTCACCATCCCTGGAAGTATTTAAAATACACATAGATGTTGCACTTAGGGACATGGTTTAGTGGTTTGACTTGGCAGTGTGAGGTTAACAGTTGGACTTGATGACCTTAAAGGTCTTTTCCAACCTAAATGATACTATGATTCTATCCCAGCCTGCAAGGTTTTTTTTCCCATTTTCCTTCCCATTCCCTTGAGGGGTAAGGGGTGAGAGAGTTTATCCTGGTTTTCAGCTAGGATAATTTTCTCAAGAAGCTGGGATGGGACACATACAAGACAGGGGACCCAAACTAGCCAAAGCAGTATTCCATACCATATGAAGTCATGCTCAGCATAAAAAGGGGGCTGGTCAGGGAGGAGCGGTGGCTCCAGCACAGGCTGAGCGTCCGGTTGTGGAGTGAGCAAACTGCATTGTATAGCACCTGTTTGGTATATTCTAAGTACTTTTGTTGTTATTTCCTCTTCCTTTGCTGTCCTAGTAAATTATCCTCATTCCAACCCACGAGTTTTACCTTTTTCTTCCGATTCTCCTCCCCATCCCACCAGGGACAGGGGGAGGATTGAGCAAGCAGCTGTGTGGTGTTCAGCTGCCAGCTGGGGCTAAACCACAACAGTCCTTTTTGGCACCCAATGTGGGGCACAAAGGGCTGAGATAATGACAGATCTGACCAGAGCTTGTTAAATAACATTGTTATAAGCATTTATTATATTAGGTAAACAGTCACTGGTCACAATGGTGTTTTGTTCATTCACATAGTTTTGTTACGGAAATCGTTACTTGCTGTATGCATTCGCTGCAGCACTGGTTATCAACTCTGGGAGAGGGATCAGGATTCTCATTTTGCTGTACTGTGTAATATCAGTTTGTGCTATGATAACATCACTGGTCATGAAGTTAAGCTGGTATTTGTATGTGGCATTGCTTTCATGCTCATACCTCAGATGACATCTCTTGGAGTTTATTAATAATTGAACCCAATCTATGGAGAAGACAGGGGGGATGCTTTCTCCCGCTCTTTCACCTCCTCTTTTGCCTTCAGGCTGGTTACAACAGCTTTTGAGAATTTTGAATATCGTTGATAAAATATATTTGTTATAAGCATTTATGATATTAGTTTAATCGTCGCTGGTCACAATGTTGTTTTATTTGGTCACAGAATTGTTCTCAGAGTTGTGTTATGTAACACCTTGCCCTATATACTGGTTATCAGTGTTTACGTGTCGTTTCTCACCTCTAGGCATTGGATAAAGGTTATTGCTCTGCTGTTCTGTGTCTTATGGTATGATAAAATCATTGATAGTCAGAGCAGTTTGGTACGAGTTAAATAAATCTGATAAACAAGGAGGTGCATGAACTTCAGTAAGCAAAGTTCCAAACCTGAAAACTAATGGGTTAACAGTTTGGCAATGACAAAACAGAGGAGAAGAAATGTGTGATTAAAAAAATATCTTGATGAACAGACTGCCTGATGCATCGTTGCTGCACCAGACAGGATGAGGGCCATTAGAAAGAATTCTGGAATAAAGAGAAATCTATTGCTTGTGATGAATGCATGGATATGGCTTGTTTGCCTTGATTGAATGGAGTGCTGTATCTTGAAAATATTTTGTGATTAGAACCTGACTGAGTGATGACAATGCTATGTCAAACAGAAGAAAGCTTCATTACTTCAGAGGAATTCAGCAAAGACTGTTAGACACATTCTTCCAAACAAAGAATGACTTTCTGATGGATTTCCCACATATTTTTTCAAGGCCTCTCATACAAATTTGTAATCAACAAACAAAATAATTTCATAAACTGAATTGCTGCCTTTTAGCTATATATAGGTACTATAAAATGTAATGTTGGAATCTGGAATGCTTCTGCTTGGTGAATTATCACATACTTGATAAAAATTTTCCAGGAAAATATTTTAAATTTTGCTCTTTGATCCAGAATTAAAAATTAAATTGAGTTCATATGGGTAGAAGTTCAATAGCTGTAGACAAATACACATGCATACATGCTATTCTTTTTATCCTTATCATCAGTAGAATCTTCTGGTGGTGTCTGTTTCCCTCTCAAAGCAGTTTTCTGACTCCTTTGTGCCTATTTGCAGACATGGGAGTGCTATTCAACACACATGCTTACAGTATGTGTACTCAGTTCTCAGCAAGCTGACACTCCCACCTCTGCTTGCCAAACAGGGCATAATTCCTTAAAAAAAAAAAAAAAAAAAAAAAAAAAAAAAAAAAAAAAAAAAAAAAAAAGTTGCCAAGTGTATGTTACATACTGCTTTACCTTAGAAAACTACACAGGAAATAATGTCTGTTGTAGAGTCCGTCTGACATTTTTAATGTCAGTAGCTTAAAGAAATTAAATGAGTATCTACTGAGTACACAGATTATCACATTTCTTAGAATTTGGTACATTAACTCACTCCCTCTAAACAGAAGCTGCAGATTCACAGGGAATGGAGCATTTTAGGGATGCAGGAACTGAGCACAACTTCCTCTCTATTGATATAGACGATTCCCTGCTGAACTCTGAATGAGTTCAGGTCTACCTTTTGGTTATGGTAACAGAGTGTGCTGGAGAAGAAGCAAACAAAAATCTCAGCTCACACGTGGGGATGGGAAGAGATTAAAATCATAAAAGCAATAGGTAGAAACAGTGATGAAGAAGAGAAGGAAGCTGAGGGATAGAAAAACCATTGGATGCCATGGGCAGTGACAAGGTGAGGAGCAAGAAGAGGGAATTTAAGATGGTGTGAAAGGAAAAAAGTTGTGTGGCTTGATGTATAGAAGTCAGGGACACAGCTGTGTGGGTTGGTATGATAGCAAGAAATAGCCTAGGAAGATTCACCAGGAATTCATTTTGTTACAGTATCTCCTTCTATCCTCATTCCTAAGTGGCCTTCAGCATAGACTGTTGTAGTATGCATATTTGCAGTCTTGGATGTGAAATGTATATCCAGATTTGAATCTATCCTTGTGTGCTCTTCTAGCACTTGGATTTCCATATTGTTTTGTTGTCCGGGAAGCAGCTGTGAAATCCTTTTCTAAAGCATTCCTCTTGTGACGCCTTGAAAAGTCCAATTGCTCTGAAAGTAATAATCTTTCAATGCTTGGAAACATTAAGTTTTTGCATCATAAAAGTCTGTGTTGTTGCACTTAAATTCTTAACCTTGATGACAACCCAAACTGGAGTCTGGGTTGTTTGGTTTTTTTTTAAATGTATTGTCAAACTTCAGAAATTGCATTAAAAAATCTGTCCTAAAAGAATGCTGAGAGGATGAAGTTAAGCACTCTAAAGGTGAGATATAAAGCTATCTGTACATTCTCACATTATAACTTTTTCTTTTTTTTTTTTCTGAAAATGCTGTCCTACACTGGGAAGTGTCAGGTATAGAGCAGACATGTAAGAGTATCCTCAGTGCCAAATCCTCATATTTATTCTGCAGGAAAGAACTATTATTTCCATTTCACAGGTAGCATATTGAATCATAGAGGTGAGTGCCTTGCTTAAAGATGCACAGGAAATCTATGTTGCAGCAGGTAATTAAATGTCCCAGAATAGCCACTGGACAGATGAACATTCTTCTGTTTAATATTGCACAAGGTAATATTGGGATAGGTTCAGTTACATACATGCATTTGTGCACATACAGACAGGACCCCAGCTCTGGAAAGATTTGTCTGCTGTCTGAATGTCAGTAAACAATGATAAAGAAAAAAATTAAATATAATAGAGATATTCCATGTTCTGTTTCTGATGAACATAATGTCCTGTGTGGTTTTGAATGTAGTGCTTTTTAAACAACGACACTGCTTAGCTTCAGCAGCTAAGCATCAGCGATAGATAGTTAATACAGTCAATGAAGTAAAGAGAACTATTCAAATGTAGGTATCGAATTTAGGATGAGATGAACAGTTCCCCATAGTCCACTGCTGACTAGATCTTCATCCATTAAAAGCAGCTAGCCTGCTAAAACTTATATCGTATATATCTAAACTTGAATGTCTGGATATAGAGCTGAAATCTGCTCGAGGAGCTAGTCTCATAGTTGCAAGGGTACATGTTCTTCTAGTGGTGCATGCTTCAGTCTGCTGTACATTTGTAATGATCTTAGGCCTGTGGCTGGTCTGATGAGTCATAATCAGAGGAAGAACAATTCCAGATTTTAGTCACTCTTTGAAATTCTACATCTCTTGCTGCTGTTGAAGTATTAGAAATGTAAAGCAAGCCTATTAAAAGTCCAGGCCTAAGGACACCACGTTGTTCGATGTCAGAAGTTCATAGGTCTGTCAGGACTCAAGTCTTGGGTATACCTTATTTTTCAGACAGTGTCCTCCACTTGGAATGCTGTAGACTCTATCTTCAGGAGAAGCCCAAGGAGAGATGAACCCTGAATATACCTGTTTCTCCTCTCATATGTAGTGTTTCTTCCTTGTCCAGGGAACAAAGAAGGCAGCAGACACTTGCACTTTTCAGTCGTTTTCAACGTAGACACAGTCAATACTGGAGCACCATTGATTGCCAAAGACCAAGCCTTTGTTACTAATGTTCTGCTACTTCTCCAAAGGAAAGGAGTGCCAATCTTATCTGTAAAAGTCCAGTTGGTGCATGAGTTTTTGTGTTATCATCTAACTGATTTCAGTGTAGTTCAGTTAAAAACATGAAAGTGAATACAATCAAATCTCTTTGGTACATAAATACTAGGAAGTGGAACAGAAAAGAGAGAGGTCACAACACTCACAAAAACCTTAAATGATTATAAAATCATAATAGGTTAGCTCAAGAAGAACTCCAAAAGTATGTGAATTCTCCTGAAAAACAGAAGATTACTGTGAAAATCACAAAAGGCAAGAGATATAGAATAGATAATACTAAAAGAGTATATAACTGTCATTTAATGCTGGAAGTTATGGTTAAAGACAGAGGGAGTATGAAAGATCAAAAATAATGCAAGAATTTAGAAAAGACAGCAAAAGTTAATACAGGAAAGAATTACATAAATGTCCAAAAGGAAGTCTGTCTTGTGGAAGAAGTTCAAATAATCTAAATGTGATCATAGCTTTAAGTATGCATGTGGGGTGAAGGGAAAGTTCTTGGGATTTTTTTCTGAAATAAATCATTGGTGGATATACAGAATTAATATAGGACAGGTCATTCAGTTTACAATAGTTCCAGTGGAGATGAAGCATTAAACAGTTGTTGACCTCTTCACAGAGAAACTTGAGAAAATCAAATTTGTCAGAAATTCAAAATCATCAGAAAACAACTCTATATCTGCTGGAAGTTTGATTCATGTCAATTTTTTTTGTAGTTACGAAGGCCAAAGAGGAAAAATATTTTTTTATTTTACTAGTGTTATATGATCTTTCAAATAGGTTCACATAACTCTTATTAAAAAGTACATGTAAAGAATAATTTGTTATTTTTTTCTACCGATGTCATGTTCAGATATGAATGTTGTCTTCTAGACACGAAAATATTAAATATATCTAATTTTTTGAAGAAAAAAAAAAAGTCAAAATCCACTCTGTACAGTAAAGTTGCAATTCAAGGAGAAAAAGTCCTTATCCTTATAGAGAAAACTTTGAGAAAACTCACCAAGTATTGCTTATTAACAGTAACTTAGAGACTACACTGTCATAAACAGTTTCCAAAGGTGTAAACATCACTAATTTTGGAGTGCTTTTATGTTTAACTTTTTTATTAAAATATCTTTTTCATAAACTCATCCAATTGTCACAAAACATCTGTTTTTGTGGAGGACCAAAGTCTTTAGTTTCCCAAGAAAAAATAGTCTGTCATTCTTACAATGCAATATATATGATTCTATTATATATATTGTCAATATGGACACAGGAAATAGTGAAATTAATTGAAACTGTTGAGTTTAAATTATTTACACAAGTCAAGGAGTTTTAATCATCTTATTTTATAACTATATAAGATCTCATTTTACTTTTCACTTCATTGGAGTACACTAGAGAAGGGCCCAACATGCCAATCAGTACGTATACAGCAGTTATTTCAGACAATTCAGAATATTTTATCTGTTTGCCGGTCTTTACCTTTCCTCAGAAATTGCTCAGAGTGGAGAAATTATACAGAGCACCATGCTACTCCATCGCAGTATCTCTGAAGTTAATCCAGAGTCATGTCATCATTATTTAGAGCAGAAAATGCTTCACTCTGCTCTCACAGACGTTTTAAAAGGTCAGAATTATCCTTTCACTTGTAAGATATGTGGTCATTCTAATTTACGCCAGTATAGGCCTTTTTATTTCCATGTTCTCAGTCCTATGCCATACCATAAGATTCTCCTAAATGTGAATTTATTAAGTAATAATTTATGCCTATATAGTGCCGTAGCTGTTGACCTTCATCTTATACTCAACATGTTAAATCTGAATTACTGTATAGTACGTTGAGCTTTATAGTGATTAATTCCTCAGCCACAGTGGTACAGGTGAGGGAAGGACCTAGATAATATCATCACAGTAAATAACTTCTCTGAAGGTAAAATAACTGCATTGTTATAGTGAATCCTTACCATTTCCTTATAAAATTTTATGCATATAGAGAATATAAGACAAGACTTCTCCTAGTGGTGGATGAAAATGTAAAATAAAATAAAATGTTTTTGTTTAAAGTTTACACTCCTGTTTAGATCCCATCTGGGAACTGAACACTTAACAGTACTTATCCCACACAGTAAATCTCTTCCGTCTTTACAGCTTTATATGCATTAACAACAAAAACATTTCTTTTTTTTTTTTTTTAAAGTGTATCATTAGCTAGCATTTTCATTTGAGATGCAACTTAATTCTCACAAAATATTAGTATTTCCACAGGACCTACAAACATTTGTATAACATTACTGGACTTTTAAAGGCATCACCAGCATCTACAAAGGAATTCCTTCAGCACTGATTCTGGAATACTATATTCTGCTATCTTACATTGAATTACTTTGCTTTTATACATTAAGTTTCCTGAAGTGAGTTATCCTCTTTGATTTATTAACTGTATCTCCAAATACAGTTTCCTTCATATCTAGATTTTTTTTTTCTCATATGTTGAAGTATAAATCAGATTCACTGTGGACCATAGTATTTTAGGCACTATAGGACACAGAATACCTGTGTCTGTTACTGTTCTCCTGTGTGAGCTTTGGAAAACTCTCTCATGACCTACATTTCCTCTTTCTAGCTCCCCAGTGAAATTAAAGATGGGGCCCTGAGAGTCCCCAGCAGCCATTCCCCACTGTGGATTTAACCACCTGTGCTTCAGGCTAGCTCTGACCTGGTGCAGCTGTGGGACCTTGGGTCTGACTGCTGGGCAAGAGCTGTGAGAAGAAAGGGCTTGCCCCCATCTCATGGGAGCTGTATGGAAGCTCAAGTGCTCGGCCTTGCTCTTGAACCGAGCTACGCTGCAGCTGTACACCTCGCCTTCCCAAACTACTGCCTTGACCACCTGCCCTGCCCCAGAGCCTGCCTCATTGCTGCTGCCTCACCTGGACATCACCAGCCCGTGGCCACTCCTGGCCACACTCATCTGGGATGTTGAGGCATGGTGAGGCTATGCTCAGCTGGGGAGGGGAGGAGAGGGCAGGGCAGGGTGGTGCAGGGGCCCACTGGCCCATGGGCATTGTGACCAACACCTTTTCTCAAACACCAGAATGAACCTTGAATAGTGTTTGTGAGTTCAAGGAAAGAGAAAGCTGAACTATGCAAACAACCTGCTGATCCTCAAGTGCAATCATGTCCAGAAGTGTCCTGACCACCTCGATTAAGGTACCAACAATGGCAACAGCACATGATAAAACAACAAAAGTTGAAAACACTAGTCACCAAGGAATTATTCTCTACCCAATCCCATAACTTGGAAAACTAAAGAAATTTAAGGGAGACTCCAAGGACAGAGGCTATGGAGCAAACCTAGGAGAACCTGAAAGACTTTGAGGGAACCCATTATCTTGCCCCAGGGTTTGGGACCATCCCTGCAACACCCATGAGGAACCAGGGAACAGGAGAGGGCTCCAAGGGATTCATGACTGCACACACCATGGCTGGGATGGGACCCTGCAGCCCAGCCCCTGACAGCGCACCCCATGTCTGGAAGTGCTATGCCAATCCACCCAACTTTTCTCCGGGACCATGTAATCTCACTATAGAACAGGGAAGTCATGTTATTTGTAAAACTGTACATAAATGAGTGATTGAAGGGGTTTGGTATTCAAATCCATTTAGTCTCCACAGTGTCATTTGGTCTTAAACTGTGACACACTCTTAAATCCTGACTCCTCTCCCCACATGGAGGGCCCTCTTCTTCCTCTGGCAGTTTGTCTGTTTGAATTCTGGGGCAATGTTAAAGCTTCTGCCATAGGTTTCAATGATACCCAGTGCAGCAAGTTGCTGGCATATGTGGAGGCTTTCTTTGGTATTATAATCCCATCATTCTAACTATTAATTGTATTTCTGTCTGTATGTCCTATTTATGTGTTCTTTTATTTTACCCTACACAGTCCTGAGTATTTTTCTTTTCGTCAAAGTCCTATTGTTGTCATAAAGCATGAAAAAAAAAATCCTTTTTGCTGTCTAGATGCTACTGTAATTACATAAGATGTGTTGTTATAAATCAGTGCTTCATATTGATAATCTTGTTTTGTGTGTAGGTTTTGTTCTGAATTTTAGAGAGATGTGTATTTTACGTGATTAGAGGACAACAGCAGCTGAAATGGATAACTCTTTTTATATGAATAGAAAGAAATAAAAAGTTATAATGATGGTCACGAGTGTTATTAAGGTAGTTTGACAGTGCTATCCATGAAAGGTCTATGGAAGAACCTCCTTATTGCTGTGCCTCCTACTCCCATGTAAATAATTATTCTCCTTCCTGCCCACTTACATAGAAATGATTAAATGAACATCATCTTGTTCCTTTATTCACTTACGTTATTAGTGGGTCCAGCCATTGTGTTTTATGTAATTATGAAAGTCTGTTATGATAGTGGTCTACCTGAAAATGAAGCAATGGTTCAGGATACATCTGTGAGAATCTTATTATCAAATGATGACAGGTCTTGTAATTTTGTTATTCTGTAATCTGTTATTGTCCTATACTGAAATACGCAGAGGTTGATCTAGTTTAAAAGTTAGATTTACATTGGGAAGGTGTACATTGGGCTGCAGTGAACAGATGAGAGGATTGAAGGAATTGTAGAATTTGGGAAATGTCTTTCTTTATCTCAGGGGTTGAATCTCCCACGAACAGATTTTTTTTTCCCCTTTTTTTTCTTTTTTTTTTTTATTTAATAGAAAAAAAGGGAAATAAAGAAAAAGGACTACTACTAGTACTGCTACTGCTACTGCAACTGCTACTACTAATTTGTAGTATAACTCAGAAGACTGAGCTTTGATCAGAAATACCAGTGGGGGAAGGAGTCCCAAAACCCTGGATACTTAATCTAATTGTTCTTTATAGCTCTAAAATCAGTTTTATATGCACTCTGACCATAGTTCTTTAATAAGAACTGAAGGAATTTGTGAGACATGTAGAGGAAAATGTTTCAGTTAAAATATAAGAGGAAAAGTTAATCACGTTAACATTTACAATGATTATGACAGCTTTTCTCAAACATTTGCAAAAAAATTCTCTTTCTCTGAAACCAAGCATAGGAAAATAGTAGATGCCTACCCAAATTCCCCCTCAAATCCTCAACAACATCAAATAAAATTAAGATGCTGGGGAGGGAACTAGAGGTGGGAACTCAGTGCTAACAATCCTAGTCATGATCATCCGATGTTTATTTGTTACCTGCCAAAATACCTGTAACCATAGTGATTTCCAGCTTGCTAATCTGATAGAAGTTGACAAAGAAATCATGTTATGATTAAGGAAAGAAATACGTTATCACACCACAGTTTTTTAGATTTTATTCCCTCTGATTATTTTTGGAAGACAGTTGTGCAATGTGTTTGTTTAGAGACTCATAGCAGCTAATCATACCAAAATATAGCAAATTCCTTAGTAGTTTTACCTCAACATTGCTTTTTCTTGTTGATACTGAGAACACTTTCCCTCTAGAAACATGCAGCTTAATTGGTATTACAATAAATGTTTTTAGTAAAGTATTTTTTTATAAATCTCATGGAACTGACATTTGAACTAATAGTGAATGTAGAGATGTGATTAATTTTGAAATAAGTGAAATGAAAGTTCCGTTCTCCGAGGAAAGTGTACTACTCTCTTTAAAATGGGTTAAACTGCTATGCTTGAAGGCCTTTGAATAATCATTTCAATTCTTTTTCATAGCAAAAGGTTTTGAATTAGGCTATACTTAAAGCAAAAATAGAATTCTATGTTTTACAACAAGATGTATTAGTAGTAAAAGGATCTTTAAATATATTTTTTTAAATTGCTGTAAATTGAAGCACACATACATTTGAGATGCCATTTTGCAAACTGTTTATTTCATGCGAGTGAAATAAATGTTATGCTACATTAATTTACTTTTATTTTCTAGCATCACCAATGTATTTCATTGTCAAAAGAAGTAGCAACCCCTGAATACATTTTTGCTTTATGTGTAGAGGAACTTGTAGAGTTCTTTCAAAGGTCATATCTTCTACATGAATATCAGCACCTTTTAAAAACTGTGTTTCAGTTGTTATAGTCTTTAACATACCTGATGGTATCTTGCAGAAATTTCAGAAATCTTAAAGTATGCCTAGAACCTCTTTGTTATTCATTTGAGAAGGTTCACATGCTAGAACAGGCCTACAAACAATTAGATGATGAACACCTTTGAAAAAGTAACAGTTTCCATTAGTCCTTCCAAGGGGCCGCAGGGGCACCTCAGCGGGGGCACCTGGAGCCCCTCCTGCCCTCCTCCCGCTCTCCCCTCGGGGCTCGCAGGGCTGTTTCTCACCCCGTTTCCCTCAGCCCTGGCTGCCGGGCAGCGCTTTGCCCTTTCTTACCCAGGCTTTCCCCGAGGCGCCCGCCCGTGGCTGAGGGGCTCAGCTGTGCCCTGCGGTGGGGCCCTTGGAGCCGGCTGGAACCGGCTGTGTCCGGCACCGGGCAGCCCCGGCCGCTCCCCACAGGGGCCGGCCCTGCTGCTACACCTGCACCATGACTTCTACCACTGCAGCCTCCCATGGCCACCAGCCCCTGCCCCAGTGACTCCACAGCAGGGCCAGGCTCCAGCTCCCCACACCCTGCCCTGCCCAGCCATGGGCCCCACCAAGCCAGGCCCACCCATGGGCCCATGTCCCAGCCCAGCTTCAGCCCATGCCCAGAGAGGTGCCCAGTAACTGGGGCTGGGGCTGCCCCAGGGCCCTGGCTACCCTGCCGCTGGTTGGGGCGGTGGGATGGGTCCTGACCACCAGCGCTGCCCTGGCGGGTGCAGGGGAGCCCCTGGCGCCGCTGGCCTCAGCAAGCTGACAGTGCCCATGGTGGCCTAGTACGGGTTTCACTATGCAAGTTCAAAAGCATTCATCACCAAAGTCAGAAACGTGAATACAGGGAACTAAAATGTTACCTGCTACAATTCCTGTCATTGATTCCCAATTATAGATGGGCTCGGCTAAGTTTCTTCATGAAAATCTCTATTTTTGCTGTGGGAGTCTGCTTTATCTGACATTATTTGACTTACTGGATAAATGTTTTCCTGTTTTTTGAACACCATGAGTTTAAATCAAAGCATTCAACCCATGTCTTTTTATTTTCACTTTGAAAGACAGATATAACTATAATCTCAGTCTTTAATTTTCTTTATCATCCAATACCAGGCTGTGCCTGACACATTTCTGCAAAATTTTTTCCCTGCAGGAAGCAGTGAGCTATTCAGCAAAATTCCTTGATTTCACAGCAAGGTAACATAATCTCTGTAGGATTCTTTTTCTTTAATTTTTTTTTTTTTTTCCATTGGGGAAAATCTCTTTCAGTGCTCCCTATGGTATCTTTTGCAACAGATATGCATCTGCTCAACAGTTTTGTAATTATCAATATATTTATAAGGCCATGAGAACTACTCACACTCTGTGGGGTGTCTAATTTCCAAGTTCTTTGGTTTGCTTCGCTAGAGCATTTCAACAGACTAGTGAGCAAGCTGGTGTGACTGGACCCATCTGACAGATCTTTGCATGAAGCACAGCTGATATCAAAGTGTAATGTGGGGTGAACAGCCCCCCCTTTTTATTTCTTTTCTGTGAAAAAAAGGAGTAAAACCAGGAGTGCTATTAATATGTACAGGAATAATGATGTTTCAAAGAGTAAAAAACCTCTATCATCCAAACACAGCTAAATGTGGTTTTCTTACTAAGTGATTAATATTTGATCAATATCAGAGAGAAAGGAAGAGTTCATTTGAGTCACACTGCCTCCTTGCTTATAAACACAGCAGAGGAACAGAGAAGTTAATAGTAATGTCACAGTGCAGTAGGAAAAACATTGAGGAATATTAAGCTGTCTCTGTGCTGAGCAAATCAATGTAAAACAAAATCACAAAGTGAAAACCCATGCTGATATGATATTAAGGGGTTTGTAGCTCTGAATCTGTATTACCACAAACAGTTCTAGATTACTTATGGAAAATCTAATTTTTCTCATTCTTTTTTCCTTTTCCTTTTTCTTTTCCTTTTCCTTTTCCTTTTCCTTTTCCTTTTCCTTTTCCTTTTCCTTTTCCTTTTCCTTTTCCTTTTCCTTTTCCTTTTCCTTTTCCTTTTCCTTTTCCTTTTCCTTTTCCTTTTCCTTTTCCTTTTCCTTTTCCTTTTCCTTTTCCTTTTCCTTTTCCTTTTCCTTTTCCTTTTCCTTTTCCTTTTCCTTTTCCTTTTCCTTTTCCTTTTCCTTTTTTCTTTTTCTTTTTCTTTCTCTTTTTCTTTTTCTCTGTTTTCTCTGTTTTCTTTTCTATCCTTTTCATTCTCCTTCTTCTTTTTCTTTTCCATTTTCCTGTTTCTTTTCCTTCTTTTTTTTTTTTTTAACCTTTTTCTTTTTCATTCTTCATCTTCTTCATCTTCACCTTTTCTTTCTTCTTCTGTTTTAAAACATTTGGAAGTCTAAAACAAGCTAAAAGAAGCCCACTCTATAGTCTGAGACCATACATAGTTCTTTCAAGCTGCCATCTCACATAAGTTAGAAGAAGGCAGATACTGATAACAATAAATAAATAAATAATAAAAAAATAAATTTCCATTTTGCTTTACCCAACAGAACTAGAACTGTTAATACTTTTTTATTTTGATCTTCAGTGAATCTTTTTATAGTTAATTATATTATTATTAGCTAGAATGAATTAATTATAAACCTGCCTTTGTGTATAATTGTTCCTACTGATACTGTTCCACTGATTTAATTTTCTAAAAAATAATGATTGACTAGAGGTAAACTGACATTACAGCATAGAACAGAACTGGACAACTGTTGGGTGTTCTGAAGTAATGTGAACTCCAATTGTGTTTGGAAAGCACATCGTGAGATAAAGATTAACCATATTTACAGAAATTTATGGTTTTGACAACTGATGGCTCTAAGTGGAAAGATGTGATATCTTTTGATGCATTTTCATGCAGGATTCACAGTCTTAGATCATTTCTTGTGACAAGTGAGAAGTTTTTCTCCTTTCTTTTAAGGCATAGATAAAGGATATGCTGGTGAGAGAAGTTATCAGAAAGTGGTGAACTGACAGGTTCCACCTCCCGGGAAGATGATGGTGGTGAGAGAGCAGTGTTCCTTTTTTTCTATTACCTGATCCACTTTAAACAAAAGCATATGGGTCTGTGTGAGGTGTGGGAAAATAATGGAAGATTGGCAAGGAGGATCATAAACACGCTCACGTGACTTGCAGTGACTTGCAGCTGGCATATTGAAAAACACATACACTAATTGTTGTTTAGCCTTGTGTGTTGGACAAGTGGAACATCTGTGACAACAAAGGCCTATGACAGACTTAGAGGCACCCTATTGAACATGCTTGAGATTCCTGTCCTGCTGTGGGAAAGATCAAAGCACAGTGTTAAACACACACCTGTGCGAATCTCTATCTACAGGCAACACCAGCAGGCTCAGCAATCCTCTAGCGTGGACTGAGCTCCACGATGCCTGCATCCCTGCTTGTGTGTCTCTGCCTGGATGCTGCTTCAGGGATCCCCCAGTTGGCAAGGTAACGAAAAGAAGTTTGCTCTTTGCATTTCTTGCATGATTTTGTGGTTGTTCCTGTGTCCTGCCTGTGCCGTCTCACACAGAGGATATAATTTTTCTGGTAGCATAGTAGATGCTACCTCTTGGTTAGCAGAGCAAACTCCTTGGAAAGGGATATCTTAGGCCTCAGGCCTTTGGTCCAGGGGCCACAAGAATGCTTTGTCAGACTGAGGGAGGTTGCTTGTGGTAGACTGCCCATACGGTACGTGTGATACAGAGGTGGTACGGAGGTGTTCAGTACTCTGTAGGATGGAGATCTGGACATCCAGAGAGGCAAAGTCTAGGTAAGGGTAGAGGCTGATGGAGTGTAGGCATCTGCAGGTTAGATGACAGAAGAGTTTTCAGTATTGCAGTTCTGAATGTTGGCACCTACATTTTTCCTAATTTTTTTTTTTTAATGTACTTGCTAACCTGTTTTTCCATTCTCTAGCAATACAGGTTTTACCTGACTATTTTGTCTTTTTCTGTTTAGAAGGTAAATTATCTTTGGCAGGAATTCACACTATTCATTTGTACAACATGGTCTATTTCTTTCTCTCTCAAATTATTCTTGAAATATTATCCAGTGCTTGAACTCTGGAGATAAGTGGGTTAACTTACTCTGACAACTTTTCTTTTATAAATTTGTTTTGTAGTGGTAAAAGATCTTTGCCTGTTGAAAGAAAAAGGAAATTGAAACTCTGATTTAAAAAGAAAAGAGCTACAAACAGAACATTTTACCCCTTCCTTATTATAATATTCTGAAAATATCTCTAAAGTGTTGGTTTTGTTGTTTGTTTGTTTGTTTGTTTTAATTCTGATTCATTCTTGTCTCTTATTTAGCAGAAACTCTTAATTAGTGCTTCAAGAATTTAAAGAATAGGTTCTTAATTGATATTCTATGATAAAGAAAAAGGTTGCTAAAGTTATAACAAATCCATCATCAACTATACTAGCAATCATTTTTAGGGAGAATATCTCTACTGGAAGTATCTACGTTATGGTTTATAACAGAAAAAATTAAAATATTGAAAAAAGCTAAAACATAGATTGAGAATATATGCATGTGCATGTTGTAAACTGATTGATATGTGATGGAAAGCAATGTTTTACACTTTAAACTGAGAGATCATGAATCTTATCACTTTGAGTGGGATATCAGTCAGTGTTATACAACAAAGTCTACTAAGCTGATCACATTATGGTGACATAAATAAACTGGTTACTTCAGCATCATAATCACAAATGCATTGGATGGCAAACAACATGGCAACTCATTATACAGAAGAACATTTCTGGAACTCCAATCAATGGCAAACACAGGAATGTTCTCTTCAGAAAGCTGTTTTGCCTAAAATTGGCATGAAAAACATCACATTTTATTTGTCAGCATAAATGTTAACACATTGTCTAAATTTAAAATTGTAGCCAGATAACTGCAGTCCTTAGCTTTTCCACTGAAATTTATAATTTGCAGTGAATGCTAACTGTATGTCTCCTTCCTGTAGTGATCACACCGGTTCCATACAGATAGCAAATAAAATAGGATGTAGGAATGATTTAAGTTCATAGGTCCTTAGTCTGTTCTTATTATTGCCATGAAAAATTTACTTGACAGTAGCGTTTCATATTGTTAAAACTCTTGGGAACACTTACAAGGGAGTTTGGAAGGGAGAGGTGACTTTTTTTTTTTTACAAGATTGCCTGATGAAGTTGGATAATTGGAAGAGAAATTTGGCACACTAGTCTTATTTCAAACGATCCGCCGTGTTTTTCTTCAAGCCAAAAATCTTGTTTGAGATCTCACTTTTATTGTCTCCCCAGCTCTATCAACTGGCTTTAAAATAAGATCTTGTCTTTCTTACATTTTTAGAACACCATGGTTACTTTGATTTTTCAGGACACTCAAGTGCAACCAGCAAATTTGCTCTTACTCTACCTTATTCAGTAACTTCTGTCTAAAACAGTTGGCTTGCATGTCTTTGAGATCCAAAGGATCAAAAAGCTGTCATGGATTACAGTGTGTTTCTCCTAATTTAGTTGAGAATGTCTGTACTACAAAGAAGGTTGTGACTGCATTACAGCAGGTGTATCTAATCTCACTTCAATTTACTTAGTATCCATGAAAGTCTATTAATACATACTAAATTGTGAGCTGAAACCCAAGAGGGACACAACTATTAGCTACCCTTTATCCAATCAATACCTAATTGTTTGTTTATTTTCAATTCAAAATGCTGGCCTGAAGGTATGATGTTTCCTGATGATAAGCTTTTTCGTATATGCAAGTAAGATCACTTTGTGAACTCCCGTGAAGAATGTAAAAAAAAAAAAAAAAAAAAAAAAAAGGGGGGGAAAAAAACAAAAANAAAAAAAAAAAAAAAGGAGGGGGCAAAATACCATCTTTCATTTTGTTGTGCACCTCCTTATGTGATTTTTCCTTTAGCACTGAGGTTGCAAGCTCTTTTCATTGGAAAAGATCCTGGAAGTTGGTGTGCTTTCCTGCATACCCTGCTGTTGATGTTTAAATGACAACACACATCTACAAGTCCTGGAGGACTGTGCCACTGTGGGCAGTTGTGAAACAGTCTTGGAGAGTTTTGATTTGGAAACGCATTCTGAAGTTATTTGTTTCACATTTTTTAAAAAGACTTTGAGAAGCAACAAAGGAATGGAAAAGGTTTCCTAGACTTTAAAAAAGGATTTTTTTTTAATCCACCTTTTTAAAAAGTATCACTGTAGGAAATTTTATATTTACTTTATATTTTTGTATTTAACCAGTTTCAGTTTGACAGGACATCTTTTAAAATAGAAATAATATGAAAAATAACATACAATTTGTAAAGGAATCAGAGCACCTGAACTCCTGGTGAGTGTACAATGTATGGGCACTTGCAATTTCAGGACTAGAAAAATTACAATTTTTAAATAAAAAGCCTTTCTGCCTATCCTTTCCTTCGTGCCTTCCTCAGCAAAGTAATGTAATATTATTTTTAAAAAAATAAGCATTCTGCAAAGGACAGTCAGAGAGGATATCTTGTGAAAACTGAAATTAGACTGGATTATGTGATGGCAATAGGTGGATTTTCCATATTAAACTTCCTGAGATTCCTTCTCCGCATGTTTTTTCTACATAGTCAGTTGCTGGCTGCAATTTATGAATTTATCACAAATATTACCTTATCCCAGCATGCTTCTTCCTTAAATTTGCAGTTGTTCCAGTTCTGAAGTGGGATCTACTTTGTAATTTGATTTTTCTGGGCTGAGAAAATTGGTGTCACTTAAATATGATTTTATCTTATATCTATATTGGAACTCACATTTATATATTTTGGGTTTTAACTGAAGGAATTCAGAAATAGGGAATATAAGTAGTATTTTAAAAGATTATATTCTCCATTCTAAGATTAAATCCAAGGTGGTCAGAAAAAGCTGGAAGATTTGGAGAAAGCATCAAAGCAGTTTCGAGTCTCAGCCTTTTAACTAAAATTATCAAATATTTCAGAGAAGGCTGGTTATGCTGCAGGCTAAAAGTTGGTAAACTCAGCAACTTTGTGTGTGCATATGCAAGTACACATACATGTGCATGGGTAAAATTAGGCATTTGTCCTCCTAGCGCGTTAACTTTTCTGAGAAAGGAAATTTCCTTCCTAGAAGGAATTTTCTTAGACTTCTAGCAAAGATGGTTATTCGGTATTTAACCAACAAACGGAAGTCCATTGGATGGTATCAATAGCATAGTCTTTAAAACTTGTCATTTATTGATTTATGATTGACCTAGTCCTATGTTAATGTAAGACACCATCTTCCATTAAAAGTAGCTTTCATTTTCATCACCTATTTTCACCTTTCTTCCTGAAAAAAAAAAAGAAAATCCCAAACAAAAACCCCACAAAAACAACTATTGATAGAAACAAGATATTTTGAAAAAAATATCTATTCCATGAATATATTTTTCTTACAGTGTGTATACCAACACTGCCCCTTGTAGCTTAGAAAATATACATATAAACAATAGTTGACACTGTACTTTCAAGTCTCCTAATTCATGTTGTATAAACAGCATACCAGCCTACCTCTCTTAGGACAACCACCTCTTGTGTATTGTCTGTGACCTTTCACACCTAAACTGACCTTCATACAATGCCCTTGATGATTTTAAATAAATGTTTTTCAGTGAGGTAAGATGCTCACTTTTTTTCTGTCAGCTACTGAAGTGTTAAGAAAATGAAAGTTGTAAGAATCATATTGTCTTCAATAATGTGCTTTCGTCTGCACTGTAAGGTAGGGTATAATATTTAGGAGTGAAAGCTGCCAAAGCTTTTACAAGAGCAGGACACAATTCATTTGTGATGCTAGAGAACCTAGTAGTTCTACAGCTCACATGAAGGCCAGCAGTACTTGCAAAACCCCTCAGTGAACTTCCTAAGGTTTCCTTGAAATCTCCACCTCCTGGAGATTTCCTTTTCCCAGGCTTTTTCACAGCCTTCATGTCAATGCACATAAATATTCCTAATATTTCATGAGTTGCTTGTGATAATATCACTTCACCAGGTCTAATAAAAGGAACTGATTTTCTTTTAAACAGAATACCTAAACCATTCTAATCTTATAGAGAAAAGGAAATGCACAGACAGTGAAATCTTGCTTCTTCAGTTGTTCTTTGCAGAAAAACTCAGCAAAGCATCTGCCCATGCTACTGTGACAGGTTTGAAAAGGCAAAACGGCTATATCTGTTGCTTCTTAGACTTTTTTCCTTCTTTAGGATAGACTGAATATTCATCTCTGCCACTTTCTCAGTGTAGTTCAGACTCAAAATGTGACATCACTCTGTCTTTTAATTGCAGTTCCCATAAAGACGGAAGAAATGGATGCAACTTCATAGACAGTTTCTGGTGTGTCATAGACAACCCTGCCATCCAACAGAAAAGTGGAGAAGCAATGATTTGGACTCAGTTAAACTCTCTGATTTCCTGAACTTTCAATACAGTACCCTAGAACCAGGAATTTCTGCATTATCCTGCTGACGATTATCATGCACAGGATGAAAATAAAAACTATAAAGATATATATTAGCATGAAGATTTTTTCATTATTATTTTAAAATAAAGTTTTTATCTTCAGGATGCTCAGAATGTTGAGCTGCACATTGTAAAAGGAATGTGTGGTGAAACTGAGTGCACTTCAGGGAGAGGCAGGAATCCCAGTAGAGGTCAAACCTAAATAGTTGAGATGTGAACAATGTCAACTTCATCAGTATTTGCAATGGAAATTGTGCAACAAAATCTTCCACAGATATGCTAAGAAAGGACATGCAACTTGGATTGACTCATTTTCCTTTTTGGTTATTGTCTTATTAAGTGATCATTAAGTAAACTTTCTAAAAATATAATAGCTCATGCCTGTTTTAAAAGAAGTCTGACATCTAAAAATAGTAATCTATTTGGGGAATTGCCAGTTGTACTGATACTTACTGAGTTCTACCAATTACCACCCTCATGAATTGGATGATTGCAGCCTCTGTGGATAGGTAGAAAGAAGAAAAATGAAGCGTGTGCCGGACCATCCAGTCTGAGCACCACACCATCTCTCTGAGTGCCGCGTTCAAGAAATGCTGTGAAATTTCTATGCTATTTCAATCTCTCTTTCTGCCAATGTTCCTCCTGTCAAAAGGAATTGCCTTTTAACACTCCATGCATGATTTGGAATAACATTTATGTTGAAGCAGCAGCAAGATCTTTAACATTCTGTGCAGACAATTTAGTAAGACATTGCATATGGGATCATGATACAAGACATAACAATTAAGAAATGTCTTGTCCTTTGAGTCATGTAAAAAATGTCAAAGATTCATTTGTAAATAAGATAATGTATGCATTTCCCACAAGGCACTTCAATTTACTATGTGCTATTTTAAAATTTATTAATTATTTTTAGATGATTCCATTAAAAAAAAAACAACAAGCAAACAAGCAAACAAAAAACCAGCTTGAAAGTTTCAGCTGAATTCCTCTTATCTGCATATAAATGGTCAAACTTTAAAAAGTGTTCATCCAATTTCACCTTAGCTGTATGAAAAACACCTTGTGAAATATCCTTCTGAAAAATTAATAATAAAATCAGCTTTCTAGAAAATCAAGTTGAACCTTTCTGATCATTATAGCAAATAAAGGCAGCCACAAACAAACCTCAGAGAGCTATTTGCACTATATTAGGGGATACAGTTTGTAGATGTTTAGATTGCTTCTATAAAAGTGAAATATTATTTTCCATGGAAGCAGTTATATACTCAATAGTTAATTAAAGCTTGTGCTCAATTAAATATTTAAAAAAAATAAAATAATGTATCAAAAAAATTACCAACAATTCTGAAAGTGATATTAAAATATCATATTTTCAACCTCTACAAAAATGCCACTTTCCACACTATTTTTAGGAGTGTTTTTAATAAAGCATTTTGTTACAATTTGTTTCGTAAATAGCCCCTAGTTGAACAATGGTTCCCCTTTTAGTTATATGTAGTTATATCCTAAGGTCACTTCAGGTATTTAAAAACAAATACTCTTTTTTAATATGCATATACCACGTGTTCTGCCAGGAATATCTACCATAAAATATTTTCTGTAATCTTTATGTGGGTTTGATCATCTAGACTGCATTTCTGGAAGTTAGTCTTATCCACTATGTGTCAGTTTAAGCATACCTGAAGAAAACAAAACAAAACAAAACAAAACAAAACAAAACAAAACAAAACAAAACAAAACAAAACAGGGAGTCCAGGATCTTGATTCATTCTACTGAAACTGAGTCACTACAGAAATATAGAAATGTAAATTTCCTATCTCCAGTGGAGAAAGATGAAAAGGATGATTTGGATTTTACATGAATCACCTTGTGGAAATACCTTACTAATGAATGACTCAGTAGGACCTCAACCCTGGGTATACTGCTTTGGCAAGAACTCCAACAATATTACAGAACCGTTGCACTGCTTGTAATATATGAATGCCTGTTCCCCTTTGTATCAACCTTACAAAATACACACTGTCAGATGGTGAAAATCTATTCCTTACTTGTTTCTATGGAAATAAAGGTCTTATATTTCAGCTGATATATTTGTTTTCTCAGAACGTTAAGAAATCAGAAATAGACCGTGATTTGTTTTTCAGATTTTCCTAGGATTCCCCCTTTTGTTGCTGTTGTGGTGGTTGCCAGTCATTGGTTAAAGTACACTTGAAATATTAATAGTCCTCTTTAATCTTACTGTGTTCTGTGTATAAATAGGGCTTTCAAGAATTTGCTGGCAATCACTGAAGAGTCTAATCCTCCACAGAACAGTAAAAGCCTATTGGTTAGGATTTTCCTCTGGAATTGAGAAAACAGAGCTCTGTTCTCTACCTTATGGATAATTTGAATCTGGTACTTTAGCAGATCTTCTACAGTACACAGAAATGCCTTAATTACCAGGATACTTTGTTGTGAATCTCTATGGTGAAATCTTTTCCTCTTTGTGTAGACTTTCATCAGATCTTGAATAATTTGAATCTCATCCTTTCATGAAAAAAGTTATTGTTGTACACAATGAGGTAGTCTTCCTCCTTTCTTATCACATATCAAGTGATAATTGTTGATGACACAGTAGATTAGCTGCAGCAGGAGAGATTATTAAATATTCATTAAGTATTCCAGCAGTTAAAATAGTCAGTTGGAAAGTGAAAGACTAATGTTTCATTTGGTGAAACCATGGAATTTGAAGTGAGGAATATAATCTATGATCTGCCAAAATGGTTGGAAAAAAGAACCAGGACAGGATACTCCATATGTCAGTATATTGCAACAGTGATCACAGAATCACAGAAGGGTAGGGGTTGGAAGGGACCTGTGCAAGTCATCTATTCCAACCCCACTGCTAAAGCAGGTCCACCTAGAGCAAGTTCCACAGGATCACATCCAGGCGGGTTTTGAATATCTCCAGAGAAGGAGACTCCACAACCTCTCTGGGCAGCCTGTTCCAGGGCAAAGAAGTTTTTCCTCATATTGAGATGTAACTTCCTGTGTTTCAGTTTGTGCCCGTTGCCCCTTGTCCTGTCACTGGGCACGACTGAGAAGTCTGGCTCCATCCTCTTGACACCTGCCCTTCAGATATTTATAAGGATTGATAAGATCCCCTCTCAGTCTTCTCCTTTCCAGGCTAAACAGAACCACCTCTCTCAGCCTTTCCTCATATGAGAGATGCTCCAGTCCCCTGATCACCCTCGTAGCCCTCCACTAGACTCTCTCCAGTAGTTCCTTGTCTTTCTTGAACTGGGAAGCCCAGAACTGGACACAGAACCCCAGATGTGGCCTCACCAGGACAGAGTAGAGGGGGAGGACAACCTCCCTTGACCTGCTAGCCATGCTCTTCTTAATGCACCCCAGGATACCATTGGCCTTCTTCGCCACAAGGTTACATTGCTGGCTCACGGCTACCTTGTTCACTGGGACTCCCATGTCCTTCTCCATATATCTGTTTTCCAGCAGGTTAACCACTGACCTGTACTGGTGCTTGGGGTTATTCCTCCCTAGGTGGAGGAACCTACACTTCCCCTTGTTGAATTTCATATGGTTCCTCTTTGCTCAACTCTCTAGCCTGTCCAGGTCTTGCTGAATGGCAGCGTAACCTTCTGATGTATCGGCCAGTCCTCCCTCTTTAGTATCGTCAGGGTATAATCCTATTTATTGCCCAGCTTCTTCCATGCAGGATCCTGAACTCCACCATCTCATGGTCACTGCAGCCAAGGCTATCCCCAACCTTCACATCCCCAACCAATCCTTCTTTGTTTGTTAGTACAAGGTCCAGCAGCACACCTCTCCTCGTGGGCTCCTCCAGCATCTGTGTCAAAAAGTTATCATCAGTGCTCTGCAGGAAGCTCCTGGACTGTGCGTGCCTGGCTGTGTTGCCTTTCCATCAAATATCAGGGTGGTTGAAGTCCCCCATGAGATTCAGGGCCTGTGATCATGAGCCTAATTCCAGCTGTCTGTAGAAGGCCTCATCGACTTCCTCTTCCTGATCAGGTGGCCTGTAGTGAACACCCACAACAGTGTTCCCTGTATTAACCTGCCCCTTAATTCTTACCCGTAAGCTCTCAACTTGTTCTTCATTCACCCCTAGGCAGAGCTTGATACATTCCAGTTACTCTCTCACATAAAGAGCAACTCCACCACCTCGGCCTGTCTTTCCTAAAAAGTGCATAGCCATCCATGACAGCATTGCAGTCATGTGAGCTATCCCACCATGTCTCTGTAATTGCAATGAGATCATGGCCCTGCAACACCTCCAATTCTTCATGTTTATTCCCCATGCTGCATGCGTTGGTGTACAAGCATTTCAGAGAGGTAATCGAGCCTGCAGGTTTCCCTGGAGGGGTGCAGGAGGATCCACCATAGCCATACACACCCTTGAGGTGATTATGAACCATGTTCAATTGCACGGTGTTTCTCACAATGATATGGCAATTGCACAGTCCATTGTAGAAACTGAATATACTTGAGGGAAGCAGGGCTTGTTATATCAGTTAGGGAGTTAGAGATTATTGTGATGGGAGTGTTCAGAAGACTGACAAGCCAGGCCAGGTTTAAACTTTAAAGTAAACTTTACTAAATTCATTCATCAATGACACTTCTGCTAGTGAACGTTTAGTTCTTACGCATTATTTATTCCGTACATTACTATGTATGCAAAAAATTGTCCTTAACACTTGCATGGTAAATTACTTTGGGTATACAATACCATGTTGGAAGCCTGAATTATATTTTTTCACTAGTGTCCTGTAAAAGTAAAGCAAATTAGGTAAAATTGCATATACCACACAGTAACAATGTCATCTGTTGTCTAGAAGGAATCAGTGATTTGAGGAAAATTGCTCAAGAACACCATGAAAAAGACAATACTTAGAGTAATAAGTATTAAAATTTACAGGAAATTATTTTTTCAATTGTTTCTTAAATTATGTCTCCTGACAGATCCTGAGAATTGATGTAAGTGTTTAACAAGACACATATATTTTGTATGGCAATCAAGGACAAATAGTATAAACATTATTTGATTCTCCTTTAAATTACAAAAACATAAATTGAAAAGAATTCCATTAGAAAATGTAGTTACATTACATTAAAACTATTTTCAGGTCAAAATTATGTAATGTTATTTTGAAGAAACTTTCTTTTTTAATTCATATTTTGTACTGAATAAAAGCATGTTTACCATGTATGAATTTAAAGCATCAGAACAGAAAAATCACGTCAGTGAGAGATATAGTGGTGGCTAGAAGAATGCTAGAAGTTAAAGCAGGAATGGCAAAGAGAAAGAAACTATTAGTATCCTTGTGAGCAGAGCCTGGCTAGGTGATGCAGAAAATGAAAGAACTGTGTTCATTTTTCCTAGGAAAGTAGATGTGAACACAAACAATTGATATGTTTCTGTAATCATGAGAGAGGCTTATGAAAAAGTGGAACAAAACAAACTACTAGTATAAGATGTGAAACTGTCCGTTAGAGGAATGCAGAAGAAACTCTAATATGAAAGATGTACAAAAGAGATGGCGTGGTTTCCTGGGAAGGCATATAAGAAAGTGTAATTTTATATTACTGAGGTAGTAAACTGCAAAGAATGAATAAAACCCAGCCTGGCTAAAACAGTCTGTGAGGCAAAATTGTTTTGGAAGGCGATTAAAAAGATGACTAAAAAAAGATAATCCTGACAGTCCCCTCTGTTGTATTTGAACTGGAATGCCATCACATAAGTAAACATTTTAAGGAACTGTCTTAATGTTATGTTTTGTTTTTCCAGATGAAGTCTGAAATTTAATGGAAATTTTATATTCTTATATATGGTAGATTATATATTTGTTCATAAAGTTTTAATATACTACTGATTACAAACAACAGAGCTGAAAGGATTCTCAAAAAACATCTACCATATTGTTCTGTGTCAAATTAGGCTCAGTTGTATGTAATCCATACTTGGAAGGTATCTGCCTAACCAGCTCTTAAAACTTGCCAAGCTATCTTTACAGCTGCTGTAAGGAACCCATGACAGAATTTAGACAACCTTAAAATAACAAAGTTTTCCCCTTACTGTAGTGTGAGCCTGTTGCTTCCTAGCATATCTGCAATGAGCATGGAAAATTGCCTTCCTTTTTTACTACAGTCATTTATATGTACAACATTTTAATCATATTTCCCTTCATGTATGCTTTTCACCAGACTAAACAAACCCCATTAGAGCTAATTAATCTAATTAAGATTAGAAACTAATTAAGAGTTTCTCGGACTTCTGATTATTATTCTTTTTTCTCAACTTCCTACTGTTTTACAGAAGTGTGTGCTGGCTCATGATAATAACATTTCAGCTGAGACCTTACGAATACTAGAAATATTTCTTCCTGTATTCTACATTTCAACTTTCCTGTTAATTCCCCTCAGTATAAACTTTGCTTTTCTCTGCTAAATAACGTTATCTTGTGTTCAGTTTGTGAAACACTGTAAGCTCCTCATCTTCTTCTGTGTAACAGCTGACTCAAGCCATTTCCCACCTTCTTCTTGTATCATTTCTTCGTAAGTGTGATACTTTTGTCCTTGAACTTGCTGAATTGCAATCTGGATGCTTCTGATAATTTCTCCAGTTCTAATCCTATCCTTCAAAGATATTTCATTCCACTTCTGCCTAGTATTATCTGCAGATTTAATAAATACCTGTGTATTGCACATCCAAGTAATTAATCTGCATATGGAATAAAAGCAGAACAAGGAAAAACAACTGCAGAGTATTTCCAGACCTCTGCACAATTTGGTAAAGAAATGAAGAATCATTCAACAGAAATAAGAAATGGGACAGAACAATTTTTTTGTTGGCAAACCTATTAGGGAAGAAATCTTACTTAACTTTATCTAAAGACTAAGTTTCAAAAACATTTTTAGGAAATTTGAAGATTGGAGCCTTTGTATGAACACAGATTTAGTGCCAGATGAACTTTGTCTCTCAGCAGAAGGCTTTTTTCCACTTGTCATTAATATAAAATTATTGTAATCTATTTAGTGTTATCAATTAATATAAAAAAGTGTCTTTATTGCTAATATATGTTTCTTTTAGCTATTAAATGAATATTCAACTAGTCTGGAGTTCTCTGAGGCTTTCTATTCACCTTACTTCTTGCTATCATAATTAAAGTTAAATTGAATGTATGCTACCTGCAGTTGTTGCACAGTTTGCTAAGTTACTGTTATGTATCTTATTCTCTCTTTTAAAACTGATGTGTTATTTTTAAAATATATTTAGTATGTCATGTAATACACTCAGGATTAGTAGAGAAGTGAAGATTAAGTCACTGCTTCACACCTCCGTCTGTATATCCTTCCAATTGGCCAGTGAGCCACCTGTAATCTTTTTTTTTCTAACAGCAACAGTCACTTGATTTGAATAATTGATCTATTGATCTAGCTGCTGTTCAGACAAAAAAAATTATATTTTTTAGATGCTGCTATTTATTTTAAAATTATCTCGATGAGAGTCACAGCTATAGCAGTTTCTTCAGTACAAAGTCTGTGAGCTCAGATCAGGCACATGAAGCAAGACATCAAAGTCCTTAAATATCACTGCACTTACAGAATCATGGAATGGTTTGAGTTGGAAATATGTCCTTACCACAAGCATCTGTGTTGGCTAAATACACTGTACACCATAGAGAGGTGCCACAGTTTTTATAATGAGCTCAGTCAGAGCTCTGGGAATCTGACAAGCTCCTGATGGGATATTGAGGTCATCTCAAGGTCAGTGTTATCTCTACTAGTCTTTCTCCAGCACTGCTATTCTCTTCCTCTTGTTTTTTCCTCCAGGATTTAAATGCCTGTAGCTTCTCACAATTTCTGTGCCACCTAGCTGAGCTTCTGAAATACTTTCCTTATAAATGAATCCTTCTCATTATAAGCCATTTCTACCACCTACCTGCACATGAGGATGAGAAACAGAGATGCCAGAAGGCTGTAGATGAAGAGAGGTATGACAAAAAGCATGAATAGCTGCCTCAGCAAATGGATGCTAGGAACCATGGTAGGAATCACAGATTGACAGAGGCACCCACAAATCCTTTTAACATCATTTTTGGACTCACATTGTTTCAGAAGTCTTTGATACTCAACAGTAGCCATATAATTTTTGCATACACCAAGCAGCTTTACCTGTGAGCTTGCTTTTCTGTTTCAACACACAAATACGAGCGAGATCACTTCCAACAGTCAGGAATATATCAAAACTGTTCTGGACTGACACTGCCTTGGTTTGTAATTAGAAAAAATAATATCTTTCTGACTCATTGCATATAGAACAAAGACAATGGAAGATCATATTTAAAAGCTGTAGATTAATCAAATGGCAACATGATATAAAAGAATCTCTCTTGATGTTAACCTCAAACACACAGAGTTTTTAATTATTTAGTCAAAATTTAAATCAGAAGAAAAAGAGGCTTATGTTCTGTCCACAGGACTGTCTTTTATGAATTGCTTTGTTTTTTTTTCTTTTAAATGAAGAATTTTTCTTTAAATGAATAGAATCCCCTTCCCCAAACTGTGCAGAGTATTGAATATATAATAATGGCAACTGATTTTGCCTTTTCACTTACACTTTTCTGAAAAAAATATGATCAATACAGCAAAATGGTAAAAACAATGCCACCCAAAATTATTAGATGTAGAAATACATCACTTTGTAAACCATAACTCTATTACAGACGTAGGTTTAATATAAACAGTATAAGTGCCTTTAGACATTTAGACTCAGCTTATTTGACTCCATTGGATCTCACTTCAAAATCACTCCAAATCTGATTATTTCAAATACATAGGATTTGAGTGTTACTGTGTTTATCTTCTCTGTAGAAGAGACTGGGATAAAGAAACCAAGAGTAAATTGCATTTTTTAAATAGAGTAAAACAATAAAAGACCATGGTAAACCCAAGAGCTGACTCACATTTTAATGGGTACTGCTGGCCAGAAGAGCAGGGAACTAGTTTTCCCTTCTTTTTTTTCAGAGGCTGTAAAACTGGGGCAGAATTACTATTGTTGCCCTAAATCATGCATCTGTGGCAGAGTAATATTGCATGAACCTGTTCTTTTCCTAGTGTCCTTTCAATTCTTAAAATTGCCCTAGCCATGCTTACATTGGTCTTAAGGCCACTTAAACTCATTGTTAGCGAGAGGGAGAGCATAGCAACAGAGAGCAAAGAAAAAAAGATAAGATGAGTGTTTTCTCATGAAACAACATAAAAGACTTTATCTGAGATGTATTTGTGCCAGTGCACTTTCTTAACTGTACATTCATTAGTACAGAGCAGAAAGTTCTTCTTTAATCCATGAATTCTTTATGTGAGAAAAATAAATATCTCTTATACAGGCATGCACAAATTTAGTCTTGCTAAAAGGAATGTAGTATTTAAATGGAAAAGACTGCTGACTCATTATTCAGGGTTTTGTTAAAGCAGCTGTAAACTGTGGGCAGATTGCAAAACCACTGTGTTCATAGGCTCCACAAAACACATAATCTTTGTAAAGTGTCAATAACATTCAAATGCAATTTGATGGTGGCTGGTCAGATTTCTGTTCTACTCAGAAGACAGGTTGTTCCAGGTCCTGCACTATGGATACGGTGAGGATGTAAGACAGCAAATTCTAATTGGCCTAGGGGCCAGCGCCTCACTCTCTGGCAAAGTGATAAATACAGTTTCAGTATCTCTTAGGAACAAGTAAATAAGTCCCTAAGACAGATGAGTACTTAGTTATATATTATTTCTAAAATGTGTTGCATTAAGTTTGAGAGTGTGGGCGGTTTAGCATGTGACTCATGTTGAAAAATCAAAAAAGACAGAAAACATGAAAAGCAAAATAGACAGGCAATGTAGTATTCATTTAGAGTAAGCCACATGCTATGTTATAGACTGATTTTAATCTGTTGCTAATGTATATTTGATATATTGTGAAAACATTGTTTGAATGAGACTGAAAAGATAAAATCAGAAAAAAATACCATATCTCTTTTAAACAACTTTTACCAGAACATGGAAAAACTGAAATAGCACTTTAATTGTGGATAATATAGAATTTTAATTAGCATCACAAAGTACATCTTTTCAATATTTAAACACTTCAGTGTTTACACACTAGACACAAATTAGGTAGTTTTAATCTGCGAAGATGATGAAGTTGTAGGGAAGCACACATTTTCCTCTTCATTCACTTCCTAAAGGGCCTTTGAAGAAATGCATGTGGAGAAGATACAAAAAGAATGTTTATTCCTTTCCTAGAAAAATTACTGTACCATTATGGAGAGGAAAATTTTCTTGGTGCTAAGCCACTATTTAGGAATTCTTGGTGCAATTTCTTTCTCTAATACAAGCTTCCTGTGTAATTTTGGATGTGCCATGTAAAGATAGATAGATCAAAAGGTCTTCTAGCAATATCCTGTTTGGTGGAACAGGACTGACTCCACATTCAATGAAAATGCAAATTGCAAAAGCCATTTTATTTTCTTAAGGTAGTCCCCACTTAAGTTAACCATTAAGTAATGTTGTTGGTCCCTTAAAGGAGCATCATGCTTCAAGATCAGCAGCTGTGTTAGAAGGCTGCCAGGTTTCAGTGCAATGCTGGTAGGGATCTCTTTGCCCTGGAGTCACAACAATTATCTTGGGATTTCTGGGCTCCAAACTCCAGTTTTCCTGCAGGTACCCTCAATGGTCAGGCAGCTGTGACTTCAGATGGGATTATCAAAGGTTCCCAGAGCCCAGCTGCAGTGCAGAGAGCTAAATCCCAGTTACAGCTGGGTCTCTGCAGTTCAGGCTAGCCAACCTGAAGCCTCAGCAAATCTGAATGTTCCGAAACTGCAGAATCAGAAAACAGTAATTTTATGGCAGTGATGTATTTGACCAAGGATCCACACAGGATTTCAATGGATGCCCTTTCTTGCTTTGGGGAAAATTTTGTTGAAACTGAACTGTTTTGGATGAACTGGCAATTTAAAATAAAACTTTGTTTTCATTGAAAGCATTCTGACCATTTTTGTGCTTGATTTCTCAGGAAATATTGAATCAGGTCTGAGGGGGCTCAGAGACAGGAAACTTTTCTGGTAGATGCTTGGGACACTGGTGGAAAATGTGTACCTTTATCACTTCTTTCTAAACCATTACATCTACTCTTTACCATAGGTAATTCATGATGTCCCACTACTGCATGGTGGCAAATGAAATAATACAGTTTTAAGTCATTGGAGTTTTCTCTTAAATTACTAACTGTTTTAGTCTACACATTTGAAGTAAGATTAAACAGCACCTGAGTGAATATTCTGAGAATCTTGGATTATAGAATTCATACATCTATGTTATCACTTAGGTACCTAAATTTTCTGGGATAAAGTGCCTGAAAGCACTGAGTGCCTAACTTCATGGGAAGGTCTTGTATTTAGGTTCTCTGAGCTGAATTCACAAGGAGTAAATCCAATTGGACAAAAACTTCTAACATTTATAAATTCAAGACAGAATCCGTGCAAGTTCCCTGAATTTAAACATTAGTAGGAAATAATAAATAACAGTAATATAAAATATTAAGCAGGTTTTGGGGAAAAAAGAGAACAGTACATCTTGGGAATGGGAGAGGTACTGCCATGACTCATACAGTATAGCAGGAGGCTGACAAAAGCCCAGTCACAAGTAGCATATCAAACATGTCTGATGAATAATGGAGAAGATACAAAGTTCAGGGTTTCAGGTGCTTTGTGATTCCTCTGCACTTTTCATCTCATCCCTTCTTGTGATACAATGCTGTCTTTCAAAAAGCAAGACAAAGGTATGAGGAAAGATAATAAAGTGTATATATGCATGGTATTTCTTACTTGATGTGCTATGCAAAAACCACCTAAACAGATAAACTTTTGTGCAATCACTTTATCTAGAAATGAAATGACCTCACAAGTCAGTTTTGCAAGACAGGTATGGAAGATCATACCCTGAAGTGAAAGGCATTAATACGTGCATCATTTATTTGTTTAAAACACTGCATATCTTACTGGCACCACTTTATATTTAGTTTTGCAGAGGTGTAAAAGAATGCATAAAGTTTAAGTAAGGACATCAATGACAGAGGCTAAGTGTTAAAAAGTTTCAGCAAAGATGAAGAAATGTCACCCTACTGGTAGAATCAAGGGGAAACCAATTTACCCCAAGTGAACATGCAGACTTAGAAGGTGAATCTTGCTTTTTTCCCTGTATTTAAATTGCATCAGTTTGAACTATATATACAGTGATCGTCTTCTATCCTGGATTTGCTTAAAATGCTTATGCCTAAACAGCCTATTCTGGCTGCTCTGCAGGAGACTACTACGCCTCATCTCTGAAAGGAGAGCACTTTGGAGAACTGCACCCTGTTCTAATTCAGGCAAAATCAGATGGATTAGCTCAAACTGTCCCTTGAAACTGTTGAAATTAACACTGCCTGATTTGTGTTGGAGAAGATCTGGTACCATTCACATAAAGATATCTAGCTTTTGGGAGTGGCAGTAACCCCCAGCAAATGTAGAATGGTAGTCTAGTGTCTGCTAACTTGTTAAAGCAACACAGCTGTTTGTTAGGGGCATCTGTCAGAACTTGGCTTCTGCAGGCAGAGAATAACTATGTGGTAGTAGCATTTTATGATTGATCTGAGATACTTGTTGATATTTTGATTATTTTTTTTAATATGTATATTTACCATCTGAATAGCCGTAACACTTTGTAGTGCATGTCACGTTCCTAAACCCTGTTTCAAGGTGCTGAACAAACACAGAGCAAAAAGACTTTTTGTAGACCAGCGCAATCTATCTCTGGAGTTAATTGTCCATAACAAAGGACAACAGATGGATAATCACAGACAAAAGAGCAAAATCAAATCTGAATAAAATTGTTGAGCTTTCTGGAAGTCATAATACGTTTGCAGTATAACTGTTGTACTTCTGATACATTTTAATATATTGGAATTAATTTTTCAATATTATATTATTTTGACTTGTGACACATGAAAATTGCATGACCCTCATAAATTCTTCTTTTCTGGTTGTTGCTTTCCCACAAAAAAATGCCCTAGCAAAATTAACCTCTAATTGAGCTCATTAATAGTAGTTCTCTATCAGCACTGTTCCAGTGCCTGTCATCAAGGTACATATGCTTGTCAAATACTTCTATAGCCTGTTAACCTAGATAAAATAAATTGGTTTCTCATGAATCTCTGATGGACTTGGATTAGAAGCTAGATTTGCAAACAAGATTGGTATTTACACCTATTTACAACCCTCTGCAATCCCTTGAATAGAAATGAGTTTTACATCTTTCTGCAAGCAGAAATTTAATTAAGGCATTCCTGTTTAGCAGAATGCTTAAACACTAAAAAAAGTTCTGACGGGTTGTAGTATCTCCCACTGCTTCAACAAATACATGCATGTACAGCCCTGGCCACTAAGAACACACAAACTGATTTTTTTTTAAAGAAGTTCAAAATACTGCCAGAATCTGATGCAAAGACTATGTACATAACCCCAGAAGCTCCAACTGTAGTTCCCCAATAAGCATACACCAAACAAGTTTGACTTCTTCTTGTAATTAATTATTAACATCTCACTTTGCAAATTAGGTGTAGGTTTGGGGTTTTTTTACCACTCTTCCATGAAAGAAAATATAGTTGAATTACTCGATGAAATGGAAACACTGAAATTAAATGTTTTTATGATACCACAAAGACTGTCTGACCTCAATCACCAGCTTTTTTCACTAGTTGAATTCCCAGACTGCTCAATAATTTTTCTTACCTTCTTGTCTTATTAAGCATTATTGTTTGTTTGTTGTTCAGAGGTCAGAAATGATCTCTTACTGTTTTTCTGGAGTACCACAATGGAATGTTTTGCCTGGAGTAGTATTACATCATCCATTTCAAAGGAAAAATTTTTAGCTTTCTTCTTAATTACTCAAAAAAAATATTCTGAAACAACATTTATAATCCATTATAACGGATATTTATACATAAAATATGCAAGCAGTAATACTTGCTCCTGAGCGGTAATCATCCAGAGTTGATTACACGGCAAATAAAAACTTAACATTTTCAATAACCAGAAGTTGTTTATTATGAATACACATTACATTTCATCAGCATGACTATTACTTCAGTTATATAACAAAGGAACATTTGTTTGCTGGGTAGCATAGAAATGGAACAATTTGTTCTCTTCTTACTTTGTAACAGAGTGTTATTCTGAGCTCCTCCCATTTGTTCTTTTACCAGTGATATTCTTTGCTGCAGGATTTGAGGTAAGTAGTTGAAGGACAGACTTAAAAGGACGAATAATGATTACTTCAGAAGAGGCAGTCTTCTGAGGAAATACTGAAGTTTCTGAAATGATTGAAGTTATTATTTTGTGTCATATTGAAACTAATATTACAAGACTAGTTTTGGAGTAGCCAACTGCAACGAAATTTGTATTGTGACAAATCTAAAACCTTAGGTTTGACTTTGTGTATCCTGTTTTGCTAAAATTATATTCCATATAATTTTAAACCATATTATATATGGTTTCTATCTACGTGAAGATGCTACCATAGAATTCCAGTCATGTACTATAAAAATTGAAGGGGATGGTGTGTCCTGTAAAAATAAGTGTATGAAGTTCAACTGAATTGTGAATATGCACTTTTGATATTCCCCCAGTTGCAGCTATAACAGTGCTGTTAATTAAAACTGTAAGCTGCAGGTGCTCAGTGCTGCAACTAACAGATGAAAATGTGATTAGCATCAAATGAAGGCAAATGGAATTAATTCCTCCTGGGGTAGTATGGTGTATCCAGCATACACTCCATAGTCCCAAAGCTTAGCACATTGCCTGTTGCACTGTATGAGACATTCCCGCAATGATAGAAGGTTTGGCAGAGGACCAGAAAGCCATGGGGAACTTCTAGATTTAACACTCAAAGAATGCTTATGGTGCATAACTTTTTAGTGTGCTTACAAATTCTCTTATGCCTATGACAAGAAGTGTGATGTTTTCCTCTGAAAGAAGTGTTCCATTTTTTTTTTTGTTAGATGAGGGAATGAGCATAGAGTACTAAACATTTGCAACAGCTCTGCTTAGCCCAGCACAGAGAAGAAATTTCAACAGGCTGGACATAGACATGAGTCACTACTAGCATCTACTGATGACAGTGGTTTGCATGATGTTGGAAATGTAGGTCAGATGTAATTACTGTTACAACACATGATTGAGAGTGAGGCACAGAATCTGCTGGATAAATCCTTGCCTGTGTGAAGAAATGTGGCAACATGGTTGGTAAGACTTACATCCTGGTGTTGCACTATGATTTAGTTCTATGCAGAGATAAGCATCTTATTTCTACACTGTGCACTGTCTTGGAGTATCTCCTTCCTTTGGTTCTCTGAGGTACGGGGTACCTATCTTCTGCCTCTCAGCTACACAAGTGTTTGAGTCAGAAAAGCTGGCCACTTAGATGGCCAGTCAGGCTGGTTGATACATTGATCTAACTAGATCTGAGTCAACAACAAAGGTCTGGAACCAAATTTCAAGTTGACCCAATGGAACTTCGGTGTAACATTGCGGAAGCATTGCTGGTAATCTGTATTTACAAAAGGTAGCAGAACACGATGAACATCATTGTGTCATGACTGAAACTTTGATTGTGTTCTGACAGCTTTCAGTAGCTTTGTATTAGCAAGAAAGAAAATACAATCATGTAGTAGCAAAAGAGTTGCAAAGGAGGTAGCTTACCTTAGTAGTGTGCACTTTTACCTCTCTTCCTTAGAAGGTAAGTCATGCAGCAGTCAATCAACTTATGATGATTATTCAGCATGATCAGTGTTCATTAACTGTCCTGTTTTTTTCTATAGGAAAAGGAAAAAGGGAAAAGAAAAAAAAAGTTTTGAGTTACATATATTGTGATAATGTCTGAACGTCTCCACACATGTTGGTAGCAGGTTGACAAGCTATATGTTGCTACTATTTAAGAACATTTACGTTTTCAAGCGCATAACATTTCTATACCAGTGGCTGATTTAATTGGGTAATATCCAGGTGACTGAAGGAAAGTTTAATTTTTTACTTTAATATTTTTCTGCCTCTGGCAGCTTGTTCTGAAATTAGAAGGCAGCAAATGTCAAACATACCTACTTGCCTGATTTGTTATCATGAAAGAGAAGTGTGACTCACATTGCTATCATTTTCCCATTGAGTTTTTCTAGGGTTCTTCTGGCAAATGTGAAAATTAATCAATTACATGACATGTAATTCTAATGGGTTTGATAGTATAACACTGTGTAGTATTAATGTTCTGTGGCTGTTCTATCTGTTCTATCTGCTGCTGTTCAAATGCTGTTTTATTTCTAGTATATGCTCTGTTTCCATAGACAACTCATGGTGGGTAAAACTGCATCCAAGACTGCTGAGAGAACTAGATAATGTGCTAGCAAGACTGTTCTCTATAATCTTTAAGAGGTTGTGGAGATCAGGGAACTCCTCAATGTACGGAGGAAGGCAAATGGCTCCCCCATCTTCAAAAGAAGACTAAAAAGATTATCTGGGGATCTGTAGGCCAGTCAGCCTCACTTTGGCTCTTGGGAAAATCATGGAGCACGTTGTCTTGGAGCTCATTTCAGGGCACATGCAGAAGAGGAAAGATTGGGAACAGTCAGCAAGGATTTACTAAGCGTAAATCATGTGTGAGCCATTGCCTTCTGTGATTTACCTTGTCTTTAGCAGAGCTGTTACAGCCTGGAGGACTCAACAGCTAGATGGGTAAAAAAAAATGAATGGATAATTGGGCCCAGAGGGTGGTGGTTAATGGGTCGTACTCAATGTCTCTGACTAGTAGAGTACTACAGGGGGTCTATACTTGGACCTCTCCTGTTCAGTCAATGGCCTGGAGGAGGTTACAGAGGCCATGTTCACCAAGTTTGCAGATGACACCAAATTGGGGGAAACTGTCAAAAGGCCTGCAGGTACAGCTGCCATCCACAAGGACCTAGAAATGCTAAATGAATGGGCCAAAGAAAACATAATGAAATTCATCAAGGACAACCGTCAAGTGCTGCGTCTAGGCAGGAAGTACTGGTGCAAGGACATAGACAGGACCCTGCCTGGCTGGGAGCAGCTCTGCAGGAAGGGACCTGGCTGCAGAGATGGCCAACAGCACTCCAGGCTGTACACACAAGGGTGCAGCTGGTATATTGAAGGAAGAGATTATTCTCCCCCTTGCTTGGTTGCATAATTCTGCCTACTGCATATTCCTGGTAGAAAGAAAGAAAGGACACAACCTGCAGTTTATTCAGTGCTGGCTTTCAGTCATGTGACAAATTATTCTTAGACTGATAGTCAGCAAAACATTAGCCCTCAGACTGTTCTTTAACAGTAAGGATTATTTTTACAGGGTTTTTCAGACCAATTTAGGAGAATATCACTGCACCAGAAGTGATTCTATTGATAAAGTTAACTTCATGGTCCAGAGAACATTCACATTCTCAAGGACCAGTACCATCTCCAGTAAGTGTGGCCATGGATTTTAGAGACTAGTTTTACTGCAGACTACTAAACTATGGTATCAGACTAATGGGAGGTGTCTCAAGACTTGCAAGAAATACGTGAAAGAACTAGAAAATCTAAATTGGAAATTTTGGTTGTGTTTTGTTTGGCCCAGTATCTTTTTGAAATCTGGTAGTCACATCTATGATTTACTAGGTCTCAGGGAAGTTAGTGCTGTCATATAGGACATGTAAGTGTACTTCTTTTGCTCATGTTTATTTGTTAACCAAAAATAAAATTATAAAGCTCTCAGAAAGATGATCAGTGTGAGATGTCCAGCTGTGCAATGTGTCCACACCTACACCCTGCAGAAATTTTTAAATGGGAATATATTTTCCTTCTCATCTTTTCTTTCCTGTTGATTAACTTGAAGATAAACTACTTTGCAGGTACAGTCTGCCAGTACAGTGCAAATGGAGCTGATGCAGCCAGCTTCAGAAAGTACTGAAATAAAAAAGAGAAATTAGTTAACAAACAAAAGGCTTTATTTCCTTTCTGATTTTCTAGGGCAGAACTATATGAAAGAGTTTGAACAGATTGGGGTAAATTTAAGGAATTTCTTTTTCACCTCCTAGGTTAACAGAGTAATAATCAGGAGAGCTATCCATGCAAAACAAATTTGAGTTTTGTTTGGGTTTGGGTTCTGGTTTTTGCTTGGTTGGTTGGTTGGTTGGGTTTTTTTTTAGAGAAATTATCTTAGGCTATTTTTCTAACTTTGTGTGAAAACTTATGAGACATTGATTTTGTACAGTGTTCAACTACAAATACAGCAGCCACACATTTCACATTTAATTATCTTCCCCCCTCCCCCGAAATTTCCAGATAGCCATAAAAGAGACCTTTACTTTAAAGAAGTCTCAATTTAAAAATCATGTGGGTGTAAAAAAAAGATGGAAGGTATAGACATTTGTTAATATAATTCTCAGTACGTGTGTGTAAATATGAAATTCCCATACATAGTATATCATATTCCTTCCACCAAAATAATCTCCAGCTCTTTTATATGCGTATTTCCTATTCTTTCCAAGATGAGCTGGATGTCGTGGAGGGTTGGAAGGTTTTCCAGTAAGAAGATTTTAACTCTTGATGTTGATACATTGAAGTAAGGATCATCTCTTTTTCATCCTTGTTATCATTAGGTGAATGGAGTTTGAAGAAGATTATAAAACTTTCCTTTTTCCCACTCCTGTACCCTAAATTTCCTTCTTCTCCAACAATGCTGATGCACTGGATGAGCATTGGATGCATGTGATCTGGCAAGAAATCTTTTCTTCTCCTTCTGGGAATATATACATGTGTCAAATCTGAGCTTGATAGAGAGAAGAGAGGAACATGTTTTTAGTCATATGTAGACTGCTAATTCCCTGAACCCTGGTGGCTGACTTTTTTTTGAGATCAGTATCTTCTCAGTATGAACAAATATTTACTGACTCACTGTTACATAAATAACAGATCATTCTTAATTGTCATTTAGCTGTCTCAGATATTGATTTATTCCTAATAAAAGTATACCATTTAACAGTTATAAGAAGCTGATATAATTTTAGATGTCAAAGGATGACCAAAACATCTGCTTCAGACTGGCAGAAATGGCACAAGATTTCTGGAGACCAACACCCTTGTGGAGAAGCATCTCAAGGCTAGCTGGATACTTCAGGGCCTCACAAATGGCAATAGCTGTCTTTAAGTACTTGAATCCCACTTAAAAGCTTGACTCTTAAATAACTAACTGATCCGTCAAATGTGACTTTAGAAACTCTGTTTTGAACAATTTATTTTTGTGGTGATTAAACTGTAATTATAACTTCTGAAAAAAGCTAGAATGCTGTTTTCCCAGTTTTGTGTGTCTGATCCAGCTCTTAGAGTAATTTTTTTTTTAGTAGAGTAATAAACTGAGAAGATATTCTCTGATCTGCATACATGATCTGTATCTATCATGATAAGGGAAAAGATATTTGATATGAACACTTTCTGCACGGCTTCAAAAGATTTACTATTTAGTTTTCTTGGCATACTATAAAATATTTTCATAAATGTCATCAACATTGTCATGAAATACTTGTACAATGCCAGTTACTATAAAAATAACAATAGATGTTATTGGTTCCTGCAGGAAGTTTATAAGTTCTAGTGGCCAGAATTCACAGTTTTTGCTCCTTTTGAATATTGTGTTGGACTCAATAGAGCTGTACACTACTTACTTCAAAAGAAATGGAAAGTTCTGATCTAAAGCTTTCAGATTCTTTACATAGAATAAGCTGATAAACTGTTGTATTTCTAATATTTGAAACAGAAATACTAGTAGGCAGCTTTTCTTAGGGCTAGTACTATTTCCATGTACTTTCACAGTGGAACCCAGGATTTGCAGAAGCAGCTGAGAAATAATTAAGTTATTCAGTTAATATTAGTTCAAACTTAATAAGTTTAGCTTTTCACTTCCAGTGATAATGCAATGAAAAATCCAAAATACTGAGTAAATACCTAGCCAACTGAGGTCAATGGCAGCTTTTAATCAGTTTAGAACTTTATTTTTTTCCTGTTAATATGCTTTATCTGTAGGAATATGTTTTCATAATCAAAACAGTCAGAAATAAATTTAATTTATTCTAACATTAAACCTTAATTACTTGCCAGTAAATTGCCATATGCATGTCAAAAGAATGCCAGTTTCATGATCTGAAACATAACATGATTTTTCAAGAATGCTGTGTGTTAGACATATAAATAAAATAATGCAGTACCACAATATAGTTGCTGAAAAGTAGAGAAGAATGCTCAAACAAAGAGAAAAAACAGTAATATTCTTGGGCTTACATGACTGACTTTTTGGTAAATGCCATGCTTTTTTGCTATCTCTCCTCATGTCATACTGTGTTTTTGCAAATTTTAAATTTTATTTACGCATAATAAAACAGTTGTTTAGTAATTACAACTGCAGTAATGCACTTTAGCAATGTTTTAACAGATCATTTAAACGCATTCCTTCCCCCTTGAGAGTCTGCAATTTCATGGCCATATTCTACTCTGTCATAGTAGTGTTTGTTTTTCATAGCTTATTTTTTAGAAGGTAAATTGGTCTGATGAGAAGAATAATATTGTTCAGTGTAAGAAAAGAATGTTTCATAATAGGGGGCAAACATAGAAAGCAGTTAAAGATCAGGAAGAGGCATGGGAATAACTGTCAAAAGGGAAGGATAACATGCAGTTTATTGAAAAGGATGAATGAAGTTCTAAGAAGTAAAAAAACTGGCAAAAAACCAATATGACGTGAAGAGACATAGCAAAAGAGAATGGTATCTACCAAGAAGTCAGCCATGTAAGCCCTAGAATATTACTGCTTTTTCTTTGTTTGAGCATTCTTCTTTACTTTTCAGCAACTATATCATGGTACTGCAATAGGTGGAAAGCTTTATTTAATGGAGTGAGTTTTAGGAAGGAAATTTATCCAGGAAGATACAGAGAGTATGCTATTATGTGATAGCAAAATGGAGAAATGTAATGAAAACTGTTTATATGGAGATTGAAGCTTCAACACCATTAAAAAAAAAAAGAAAAAAAAAGAAAAAAAAGGATTTTTTAATTTATTTTTTTTTAAAGAAGGAATAATTTTAAGTTTGGTAACACATCCATCTTTGACATTTTTCAGAATGTAAATAAAACTTTCCTTTTCATGTAATATGTTTGGATAGAGCTTAATTATTTTTTTTTTTTCATATAATGTAAAATAAAGTCAAAACCCTAATGAAACTGTAGTTGACTTGAAGGAGATCTTCCTTTGAAAATAACATTGAATTTTAGAGGTTTAGTTCTAATTATCAAAATCTGAGATAGATTCTTAAAATCCTGAAACATGAAACAGTTCCTCTTTATCACATGGCTTTTATTATGAGTATAAAAAGTGTGCTAATGACATACTAATACTTCCCTAGGATAACACATTTTCTTAACGTAGTCCTAATATTGTATATGACTACCTATGCATTGATAAAAGACAGACAGTAACATTTCTTACTGATCCTTCACACTGACGGAACTGTGGTGTCAGTATCTCAATGAAAAATGGGATTGCCACCCAGAAAAATATAGTAATTTATATCTAAAAGAACAGTATGTAATGGGCAACAGATGGCAAAGAACTACAAGAAATGTAAATATGCAAATTGAATATGCAAACTACATTTTCTGTGCACATGTCCTGTTTTCTCCCACATTTGCCCATTCCTTCAGCATAAAAATTTTGAAGATGCATTTATAAATGGTTTTGGTGCAGTAGTTGTGTAATCCTGGGGTGATCCTTTCTCACTTTGCTCCCTGCATCATTTTGGTGAACATTTATTGCATTTATTTGCTGTCAGCTTTCTTCCCTGTGCCGTTAGAATGTGTGTGGGTGTAATCAGAACTATAGGATTAATAATACCAATACCTCTCCTGATACAGTTCAAGGAGCAAACTGTTTCTTTGCAGTTAAAGTCAAAACGTCTTCTCATTTTTCTCCTCATTAGAAGCCTAGTCTGGCTAAAGAGGCTTGACAACACTGCTTGCCTTTTGCTGCTATAGAGATTTTTATAAGTGGTTTGATTTCAACTTTATTTTGTCATCTTTGAAAATCCTTCTAAAAAGAGTGTGTGGGAAATATTTCAATCTTTTTACAGTCACTATTGAAGATATGTGCAACTTTAACTTTCCTCTACCAAATATGTTTTATGTTTACGTTTCTGCTTCAGTTAAATTCTGCTTTACTGTACGAAGAAACTTGTTGTTTCCATACTGTACGAAGAAACTTGTTGTTTCCATCATTATTAACTAATTTTTTTCTCTGAAAACAAGTGCCTATTTTAGTTATAGACAGCATCCTGAGCATCTAATACTTTCAGTGTAACATACGTTGTTTTCTTTATAACATGTACCATGTTGGCTCTCTGGATTTGATAGCTAAATTTAAGCTAGGCAACTCACGAGAGTATTCAAGCTTATACTCCAGACAAATCAATACTCAGAGGACACTTAGGAATACCCAGGTATATTTCCCCTTTATTTCCTCATCTCCACATAAGGGACGACAAAGCAGCATGAGATAAGGGGCCAGGATACCCCAACAAGCAAGTGGAGGTGGAATGTACTCGTTCTTATTTCAGGAAAAATCTCCATATAAAACTCAGTCATCTGTTCAGATTGGCAGTTCCTGGTTTTCTTGTGTCTAGAATCTAATCTTATAATGCTTGAACCAATCTTCACTCTCCTGTTTCACTCATACAATGGAGTAATTCCACATGTGGTTATCTCAACTTAATCTCTTAAAAGCAGAAGCTTGGTTCATATATGTGGCAGTCAAACATTCCCAGATCATCATTCTTGTCTCACGGAATCAATGAGAATAAAAACAAACAAGCAAACAAACCCCAGAACAAAACAAAACAAACCAAACCAAAACAAAACAAACAAAACAAAACAAAACAAAACAAAACAAAACAAAACAAAACAAAACAAACAAAACAAAACAAGACAAAACAAAACAAAACAAAACCAGCCTGAAACAAAACCAAAGAGAGTTTTAGGGGGAGGAGAGTTTTCCTTACCTTTAGAGTACCTTTAGATTTGGACTTGGGTCACACTTTAAAATGCTTTTACATAGCAGGCAACTGAAACATACTTTAAAGCAAAACTAAATAAAGCATACTGAGAGTCCTTCTTAACTGCATCATTCTAGGATGTTGAGCTCCAAGAAAAATAAGTATTGTAACTTTTATTGCAATACAATGACATCTAACTATCTTTTGAAATTCTGTACTGGTAGATCCTCAAAGTTTTAGAACTACTGAATAAACTGTAGAATATAGTTCATCAGTTAGATCAGTAACTCGTGTATTGAGTTACTGTGGAAAGTGAAAATGAGAAGTTAAGGAGAGTTCAGACTGAAGTTCATGCAGAGATAGGCAAGATAGCTTAAGTCTTGGGAGCAATCTAGCTATAGCAGTGTGCCTATACATAGAGACTAATACATCTTGCCAGGGTGGACTGGAGCATTGACTTAGGCTGTTGATGCACATACAAAAAATCAAAATAATTTCCCACACTTGTAACTTTTTACCTAATAATCATCTCAGAAACAAAGGTAGGGTAGTAAGCTTGGCAAAAGAAAACTTTCTACTTTCTTATAGCTCTTTTCTTCTGAAATATTATTGAATTATTGGCATTTTTGCAATATGGTGCATGTTTTGCATATTTCTGTAATATATAATTACTTCATATTGAGAATACACATAATGTAGCATATTACAAAAATATGGTGTAAATTTCTGTAATGTTCTGAATTATGACTGTTGTACTAACGAAATCCATTTCAAACTGGCATTTTGTAATGTTTTATGGTCGTTCATCCATGAATACCTGTCAACTAGCAAATGTTAACAGTGTAGAGTGTACCTGCAGCAAATGCAGTCTGCAGAACCAATACATCTATAGTCCACAGAGATTAACAGTCTCTTTGAGGCAACATCAAAGCAGTTTAACATAAAAAAGCTGCCAGTAGGTCATGACACTGCTGCTGATGTCTGACACTCTATGTTATTACCTGCTTGACCTTTCTTAAGGTCAATATTTCCTGGAAATATAGGAACACCTTTAGTGTCATGAAGTTCTAAGATTTCTTGACCTTGTGACCTATTTTTCATGTGAGTAATTCTCAACACCAGTTCAGTGGTTGAAGAGCTCCTATACTTATATAAACCATGGACAACATAACATTTTTTGGATGCTCAGCAAAATTCTACAGTTTCAAAGGGAATTCTATTGTCACAGAATAAAATGGTTCATGTTCTGTCTTCTTCCTCCTGCGCACGACTGGCAGACACGTATCTCTTGAAACTCACCTTCCGTATGGCCTGGAAACCTTGTATTATTTCCCCTCTTTATGATTGATACTTCATGTGTAGAGGTGTTTGCATAGGTCCAGATTGAACTATTTTTTTAATGTGAATATTGTAAGCTGCTTCAACGGAATTGAGGTGCTTCACTGAAGCCATTAAAAAATAAAAAATAAAAAATCAGTCAGATGAAACAATTTCATTATTTTGGAAGTGGACTCCTAAGGAAATAAATCAAAAGGGAGATTTTGAAAGGCTGTAACTTTCCTCTCACAGGAATCATAACTTTTCACTAAATTTCCTCAGTGTAAACAAGTAGATCTGTTGGAGTGTTTGAAAGAACAACAAAACTACTTGATTTTTAAATTATTTTGTAAAATTATGAATTAATAGTGCATAGGTAGAATTCTACATGTTAAATAAAATTGTGTATAGCAGTTTTTACCATTGAGATTTAAAATCTACCAACTCCTAATTTCACAGGAGACAGCTACAAGTAAGTGCAAGACAAATATCTTTATTATCTGAATGTTGTGGCATTCCCCAGTTGCTGTAGACATTGTGAATACTAAAACTTCTCGGCTCCATCTTATTCCTAATGAAATATCTGAATGTTGTGGCATTCCCCAGTTGCTGTAGACATTGTGAATACTAAAACTTCTCGGCTCCATCTTATTCCTAATGAAACCCATAATTTGTTTTCTACTAATATTAAATACCAAGTCACATCACAAATGGGAACCATATCTTAATTAGTTCATTTAATGGCTCATGTTATTGTTGCTGAAGAAGAGCACAATTTAGAGAGATTAAGAAATAACAGTTGCTTTCAGCTTGCAATATGTTCTACTGTTTTTTACTAAGTGCATTAAAGGTTGATGAACAACCAGTTTCTCAGCAGAACCTTGAAGGACAGAACACTTATCCACAAGGCAACCCTATTTTTATAGGTATCAAAGAAGATATTGAACAGTCTTTTTTGGACATGTTATTCCATTTGCATAATTTCTCCCTTCATCTGAATTTTAATGATTTTTCAAATTTTGTGACATAAATGAAGTCATATGCCACAGAAAAACAAATATCATGCCTAGGATAATTGCAATAACTTCCACAGCTTTCCAATGGATTTATACATGGTATTTGTTGAATTTATGAGATTTTATCTCCACTATGACTTGTAGATTTATTTTTTTTTTTGCTATAAGTAATATTCAAATTTGCTCAAAAAATGGAAATAAATTATCATTTCTGACAAATACTAGCATCAGTAAAATGACTCAGCCTTTAAAGATGAAGTGTTTTCTTGAAGCACATGCAAATATCTACACAAAAAATCCCACTTTATATAAGTACAGTTGTTTAATTTTTAGAGTATTAATTATGATTAAAATCAGCTATCAGATAAATTGTATTAACATAACTTTTTAACCTTTCCATAACACAAATGTTTAACAGTTCTATTTTAAGCAGTTCTTCTGGATTTCTGCAAGTTCTCTTGGGGAGTGACCTATACATCAAAACAGTGCAGAGATTCTGATAGTATGAAGTCTGATAGATTGAGTCATGGTTTTTATGGTATGCCCCAAGGTTGCATATCAAAGCAGTGAAAACCAGAGCAATATTTACACCTGTAAAAAGAAAACAAAAATGTTAAATGTTTGAATTTAAAATCAAAGTAATAATAAAATAATGTTAAAGAACTAGAACATTTAAGGAACTGAAAATATTAAAAGATTTTTTGTTTTCAAGAAAATTATAAGCAGAGGTAAAATGGTTTAAAAAGACTAAAGTTTAAAAAATACAACACTAAACACATGAGAAGTACTCAAAATAGTATCAGGGTTCATGTAAATAATTAAAAAATTATTACGTGTTTAAAAAATTTAAGAATCAGTTCCATTTAATCCCTTTGTTAAGTGCTTGTCTTCTGTAGCATACTGTCCTTGCTTCACTTGATGGTGTTTTACAGTGGTATTCCATGCTGACTTCAGTAGATTTATTCTATTTTCATGCCATGATAAATTAAATTGAAATCTGTCTCGCTGTACTTCCTCGTTGCATGTAAGGCTACTAAAGAAGCACGACCCTTTTACAAGTTATTTTGAGTGTTTATCTAGAATTTGTTATGTATGTCAGTAACTGTGTCAAATACAATGTTTATCTGTAAAAATAAATTCGGTATCTTGTATATATTTGTGATGGCTTGATCCTGTCTGGAGTCTAGGCGCCCCCCAAAGCCACTGGGAAATGGTGAATGAATTCCTTTTTTTTGCTTTGTTTGCTCATGTGGCTTTTGCTTTATCTATTAAACTCTTTATCTCAACCCACAAGTTTTCTCACTTTCACTCTTCCTAACCTCTCCCCGATTCCACCAAGCGGGGAGTGAGTGATACATCAGTATTGTTTTAAAAGGAATTTTTCACCATGCAAATCAAGATTAGATGACCAAAACATTGCATTCTCTTTGTTTTGCATTGGAGGATTTCTTTTGTTTAAAATAATGGCAAAGCAAAAATAGATGAGAAATCCAGCTGGGTGCGTATAGAATGATTCCACAAAGAAGACTAAGCAAATAATAATACATTTCATAAAAAGTGTCACATTTATAAGAATAGTGTGTATGGAATAAATTAAAATACTATGTATAAATGGGTACATTATATACTTCTGCATACTTTATACTGAAAGCACATTAATTTGATGCTGCTAACTGATATCTTTCAAGATGTACTCTGTCTTCACATAGCACAGCAAAAGTTTGTCACTGGGATGAACTGCATTAATTTTATTTAACGAATACCAATTCTCATGGGTTTGACACTAAAAGTAAGACCTGTTTACACTTTGCATAAATGCAGTGAATCTTTCCATGAAATGATAGTAATTTGAATTACATTTTTGCATTTCCCTCCACAGGAGTTTACACTGGAGTCTGACCACTGACAGCCATTGTCCTGGCTCATGTATTGGGTGCGCGTGGCAAGATTTTGGTAGCAGGGGGCTGCAGGGGTGGCTTCTGCGAGAAGCTGCTAGAAGCTTCCCCCATGTCTGATAAAGCCAATGCGAGCCAGCTCCCAAGATGGACCTGTCACTGGCCAAGGCTGAGCCCATCAGCAACAGTTGTAGCATCTCTGGGATAACATATTCAAGTAGGAAAAAACCCACCTAGGAGCAGTTCTTGCAGCCAGAGAGAGGAGTGAGAACTTTTGAGAGGAACAGCTCTGCAGACACCCAGGTCAGTGAAGGAGGAGGGGGAGGAGGTGCTCCAGGCACTGGAGCAGACATTCCCCTGTAGCAGCCAATGGTGAAGACCATGATGAGGCAGGCTGTCCTCCTGCAGACCATGGAGGTCCATGGTGGTGCAGATATCCACCTGCAGCCTGTGGAGTACCCCACGTTGGAGCAGGCAGATGCCCAAAGGAGGCTGTGATCCTGTGGGAAGCCCACACTGGAGCAAGCTCCTGGCAGGACCTGTGGTCCCGGTGGAGAAAGGAGCCCATGCTGGAGCAGGTTTGCTGGCAGGACTTGTGACCCTGCGGGGGACCCACGCTGGAGCAGTCTGGTCCTGAAGGTCTGCACCCCGTGGAAGGGACCCACGCTGGAGCAGTTTGTGAAGAACTGCAGCCCATGGGAAGGGCTCACGTTGGAGAAGCCTGTGGAGGACTGCCTGCCGTGAGAGAGACTCCATGCTGGAGCAGGGGAAGAGTGTGAGGAGTCGTCCCCTGAAGGAGGAAGGAGCAGCAGAGATGATGTGTGATGAACTGACCACAACCCCCATTCCCCATCCCCATGTGCCACTGGGGGGAAGGAGGGAGAGAAATTGGGAGTGAAGTTAAGCCTGGGAAGAAGGGAGGGGTGGGGGGAAGTGTTTTAAATTTGTTTTTATTTTGTCATTGTTCTACTCTGTTTTGCTTGGTAATAAATTAGACTAATTTTAAGTTGAGTCTGTTCTGCCCGTGATGGTAATTGGTGAGTGATCTCTCCCTGTCCTTATCTCGACCCAGGAGCCTTTTGTTATATTTTCTCTCCTCTGTCCAGCTGAGAAGGGCAGTGACAGAGCAGTTTTGGGGGGCACCTGGCCACCACCAAGGTCAGCCCACCACAGCTCACTACAAGCAAGATTTTAGATTGTTCTGGAAATGTATTTGTCCATATGTTGCATAGGTGAGAGTGAGAAGCAGCATGTTATAATAGGGCTTATAAACATAGGCCTTTTAGTCCAAATGATCTTGTAGGAGTCTCATATTGTAGTTTGCAGACAGAACACAATCTACCAAATGATTTTCACTTGGGATTGGTTTAGACTAGAGTTTGTCATTTAATAATCAGAAAAAAAATATTGACTGCTTTCATTTAAGAGCTCTAAAGTGAGTTTCAATTCTTAGATTCTTTTGATTCTTAGATTTAAAATTAATCTTAAATTAATGATGAAATAAAGCCCACAATATTCATGATGGGACAGGCAGAACTATTTCAGTTTTAGCTAGTCTTTTCACTGTTAAAAAATGGAACAAATCCATGTTTAGCAAACATTTTCACACTACATTTCCTCTCGTTCATGGTAATGGATCAAGTGTGTTAAAGACATTGTTCTTTTCATCTTGAACCTGAAGTATTTATAAGCAAAACGATTACAGCTTTTTAACTTTTTGACACTAGTATAGTTTTATCTATATTGAAAAATAATGAGAAAAAAGGTAGAATTATAGAAAAATCCTGAACTATAGAAAAAGTATGTGCATTTTCTGGTATGTTTAACATCAGAATTATGTTGAAGCAAAGGAATAGGGACATATACAAGAGATATTGTGATTTGTAATAGGTGACATTTCTGAATCTACAGAAAAGAACAAGTCATAATGTCTGACGTCTGTATTCTTCTTTGTTTTCATCTGCATTATAGACTGATGGCTGTTTAAATAAATAATTATGTTGCTGTATGACCTACAGAAAACCACGTTCATCAGAACATTAAAAAATATATTTGCAGAAATGTTTATGAACTATATAGTAATACATTCATGTAAGTTGCAAAAGGTCCTTCTGTTGCATAGCAGAGAAAGAAGTGGATCACTTTAATAATATAGACATAAGATAAACACTGTGTAGCAAATAAAATTACCTACTGAGAAATTTATGGCTTCATTCTAATAGTTGCACACAGCTTTATCTCCCCTGTGAAAAGAGTACCATTGAGAGATCTCCAAATGGTTAGATTTGCAAGGCAGTTTTTCTGAGCACATGAGCAAAATGTGTATTTCATGAGATATTGTTGGAACACCATTCTATATAAGAAGGTAGGATAAGCAAGTGGTCTTGCATTCTGCATATTCTAAGTCATTTAGAAAATACTAAGTCAGCAAAGCATAAAGAGCTAATTGTAATTGTGAACAAAATCCTTTGATGCCTCAATGCATGTTTAGTCCACTTATTATAATACTTGTCCACATTTTAAACGTGGCATACCTTGAGCAAATTCTTGAAGGAAAATTGATTCTTGAAGGGTTGGCATAGTCACTGATGTTCTTGCAGGATCTCTGACAGTGAGTTGCTGTACGTTGTGTAGTGGTCTTTGCCAAAGGATTGAGAGCAAAATAAGTTGCACTAAGAATACATGCAATTATATGTATACACACAGATACACAGAGACATACAGATGCAAATCCTTTGCATGCCTAGAAAGCCTGTTTTAAAAAGAAGCAGACCTCTGCTTGTGTTATTGCTCAAAAGAATAGAAATAGGAGACTTTCAGAAAAACAGATATGCTATTGTTGACTTTGTCTGTCATTTCAGTGAAATCACATTGTCATAAATATCACTACTGCCTCATAATAATGCCTAAGCATTCTATGGGACTAATGACTTAAAACCAAAGAATCTCCACATTATTCAGTGATATGCAGTTATCACAGATGTTAATCCACAGCTGAAGGAGATCACCACTTGGTTTTCTCATGAGTGTCCTTTTCTTTTACACATGAGGGAATCATATGGCTCTTGTGTGAACCAGTCTGGCTACTTATGGGTATTTAATCTCATAAATTAGAGAGATACAATAGTCTTCCACGTTTGTTGTTTAAGCCTGTCGTTAGTGGGATACTATAAAGACACCATTCCCGAGGTTATATGGACTATGTCAGCTTTAGTTGTCCATTCCTGATAATCTTAATTTTACTCCCTTCACAAAACATGTTTCATAATTTTACACAGATATTTCTATTCTGGCAAAGGCGATAAAGAAACAGTATGAAAATCTGAAATTCCATATAAAGATTTCTAGATGGCCATATAATTTATTTTTTCCAGTTATGTAGAAGGCTGTCCTACTGTGTAGCTACCTGTCCTACAAAATAAAGGTTATTCTTTTTTATTTTATTTTTATTGAAAGTGCCATTCCTTCTAGAAATAATGTGGTAGAGAAGCTGAATGGAAATTTGTATTCCCTGTGTGGCTTCCATACATAATGTTATCATTACAAAGTGTCTTTTAGAGTATTATTACTGTTAGGCTCAGCAGATCTTTTACTAACGCTTGATCTTCTTACCTATTCAGCATCTAGTATGTATGAAAGATCTTCAATACTCTATACTAAATTTAGTGTGCAGTAGGAATAATAATGGCTAATAGAAGTAAATCTTTAAATTACTGTAGAGGATCCCACTGAAGAAAAACTGAGAGAAGTGTCCACCTTCTTCTAAAAAGTGAAAACAACTTTTTTTTTTTTTTTAGCTAATAATTTCATTTTAAATGTCTAACTGATTACCCACAGAGCTTTTAAGATAGACAGGCAGCCAGGTATTCCTGTTGCTCACCAGTCATCCAATTACTAGTCATCAAAAGAAAACACCCTTGGGAGCTTAGTAACATCAGTTTTAGTGATATGAAAGAGAACAAAGAACAAGTATCTGACATATGTAAAGCACATCATGGAAAGTAAATCTGTATGTAACATGGCCTTACAGACCAGTGAAGAAAAAAGCAAGCTGTAAAATGTGTGCAGACATGAAAAGGTGACCAAAAGCATCCTAACACGTGGAGGATGAAACCATCAATCTCAACCTATTAGTCTGTCAGGTCAAGGACTCAGGAAGACAATGATCGGCTGCAAACACTGGTATGCTGGATTGGCTGAAGCTGGCAACCTTAATTGGATAAGCCTAATAATAGAAAAATTGGTAGTAACTTAAAAGTTTATGCGTATCTCATTTAACTGTATGTAACAAGAAATGTATTGCAACCACTAAGACAATAATTCTGTGACATGATGGTTAAATCCTTAATTAGACTAACTTCTCAGCTTTACATATACAAGCATAATCCTTTTGCCCATAAGAAAATTTTAAGTATAATAAACAGGTAGAACTTCAAGCAACATTTTCTATAACTTGGAGGCAAAAAATAAACACATAGTGAAAAATTAGCCTTTTAGGGAAAACTGAATTTTTCAAATGAATTATTAAACATCTCAGATTAAGTTCTTGTAATTGTTTTTCCACTTTTATTCTGTGGTCTGCCTTTCATAGATTTGCAACATTGGCAGCTGTCGTGGTGTTGTCAAATTTACTATAGTCAGCATTATATTAATAAATATTTAATTCATGTTCTTGAATTGTTTATTCTGTATTAAAATAGTAGTATCTCACTTAAGATTTGGTACAACCACTAAGCAGAATGTTGAACTTTTATATTTATTTTTAACAAATAAAATCAAGCACATATGTTTTAGGGTCATCACAGATTGAACATACACATGTCCAATCCAGATCAGATAAGCTGAAAAATTTACCTTGAAAATTAAAATACCTTCCTTATTATCAATTAATTTGTAAGCTTTCTTCAAAGATTAACACTAGATTAAAAAATGTGGATGATTTCCGTACAAATTTCTGTTTCTTTCAAACTGAAGTTTATTAGCTTTTGTATTTTGTTCACACCTTATTTTTATCACATTTATGAATTGGTGAATAAATTGTCATGTAATGTAGAGTCCTGTCTGCTTGTTCAAAAATTCACTAGTCTTTTCTGAGGTGTTTGTGTATCTTTAAAAAAAAAATATAAAAAAAAAAATAAATAAAGAAAGCCCAAACCCTTCATGCTTATGTATGTATTTACTTTGGTTGTTTACTAGTGTGGGTATCGTTCCCACTTCGAAAGTGGTGCACTTGCTGCATGAATGATGGGAACCACAATTTGCTGCACAGGGTTCCAACCCCGAGCAGCTTGCTTTGATAGCAGTTAAAACCCTAGACTGCCTCATTTAGAAGATCAATGTTAATGAGAAAAATACTGAGTTATTCAAATACCCACTGTCTCTTGACTCAAGTGATACTTATTTTTCACAGGCTGTCAAAGGTTATATCAAATACACTGCTGGCTTTCCATGGACTACTCATGTTTTATTCTTTCATATGTGACCAAGGGTGGCTGTATCACATATTCCCAGAAGACAATTTGCAGATGAATGACTACTGTTGTAAAAGACAAAAAAAAAATATTCTATAATTATCTTAGTAAAAAAAGGAGGACTAAGGAGACTCTCCATCCTTTATTGGATGCGGGGGGGGGAAACATCATGAAAAAGGATGAGGAACAGGCTGAGGTACTTAATACCTTCTCTGCCTCAGTCTTTAGCAGTAAGACGGGTTGTTCTCTGGGTACCCAGCCCCGGAGATGGAAGACAGGGATGGGGAGCAGAATGAAGCCCCCATAATCCAAGGGGAAATGGTTAGCGACCTGCCGCACCACTTAGACACACACAAGTCTATGGGGCCAGATGGGATCCACCCAAGGGTACTGAGGAAGCTGGCAGAAGCGCTCACCAAGCCACTTTCCATCATTTATCAGCAGTCCTGGCTAACCAGGGAGGTCCTGGTTGACTGGAGGTTAGTCCATGTGATGCCCATCCACAAGAAGGGCCAGAAAGTGGATCTGGGGAACTACAGGCCTGTCAGTCTGACTTTGGTGCTGGGGAAGGTTTTGGAGCAGATCATCTTGAGTGTCAACACATGGCATGTATAGGACAGTCAGGTGATCAGGTCCAGTCAGCATGCGATTATGAAAGGCAGTTCCTGCTTGACCAAGCTGATCTCCTCCTATGAAAATGTGACCTGCTTATTCATTGAAGGAAGGGCTGTGGATGTTGTCTACCTGGACTGTAGTAAAACCTTTGACACCATTTCCCACAACATTGTCCTACAGAAACTTGCTGCTCATGGCTTGGACAGATTTATGCTTTGCTGGGTAAAAAATTGGCTGGGTGGTTGGGCCCAAAGAGTTGTGGTGAACAGAGTTAAATCCAGTTGGCAATTGGTCAGAAGCATTGTCCCCCAGGGGCTAGTTCTCTTTAATATCTTTATCAATGATCTGGATGAGGGGATTGAGTGCACTCTCAGGAAGTTTGCAGACAACACCAAGTTGTGCGGGAGTGTCGATCTGCTTGAGGGTAGGAAGGCTCTACAGAGGGATATGGACAGGCTGGATCGATGGACCGAGGCCAACTGTATAAGGTTCAACAAGGCTGAGTGCTGGGTCCTGCACTTGGGTCACAACAACTCCACGCTACAGGCTTGGGGAAGAGTGGCTGGAAAGCTGCCCGGCAGAAGAAGACCTGGGGGTGTTGGTCAACAGCTGGCTGAATATGAGTCAGCAATGTGCCCAGGTGGCCAAGAAGGCCAACAGCATCCTGGCTTGTATCAGAAATAGTGTGGCCAGCAGGACCAGGGAAGTGATCATCCCCCTGTACTCCACACTGGTAAGGCCACACCTCGAGTGCTGTGTTCAGTTTTGTGCCCCTCACTACAAGAAGGACATTGGGGTGCTGGAGGATGTCCAGAGAAGGGCAATGAAGCTGGTGAAGGGTCTAGAGAGCAAGTCCTATGAGAAGCAACTGAGGGAACTGGGGAAATGGACTCAAACTGTGCCAGGGGAGGTTTAGATTGGATATTAGGAAAAATTTCTTCACCAAAAGGGTTGTCAAGCATTGGAATAGGCTGCTTAGGAAAGTGGTGGAGTCACCATCCCTGGACGTTATTTTAAAAGATGTGTAGATGTGGCACTTGGGACATGGTTTAGTAGTGGACTTGGCACTGCTAGGTTAATGGTTGGGCTTGATGAACTTAAAGGTCTTTTCCAGCATAAACAATTCTATGATTGTATAGTTCTGCTTATCTTCTAAAGCAGACAATGATCAAGGTTTATTTTCATTTCAATTCATCTCAATACCCATTTCAGGTCTAGAGATAAATTTGGAATTCTGGAAAGATCCTTTTTTGTCTTTTGTCTATATGCTGTATCCAGGTAAGAGAGTAACAAACATACTCCAGATTTTAGTTCTGAAATTGAATAACAAGTATCTTGATATATGCTTCATCATACATATATACAAGATGGAAAATACTAATACCAAAAGAGGGACTATCTTGTCATCTTCTAAAATGAAAGATGTAATTAAAGAAACTTGAAAGCTTTCTTCTGGGTATATGTTCTTCAAGCTTGATTTATTTCTGGAGATCAAGACTTCCAAAGGTCTTATTTCCAAAGTTGTACTACCTTCCTTAAGCTCCCCATAGATAAATTAGAGTGAAGGATATATAAGATTAAACATTCCTTTTTTAATAGTCTTAACATTTAGTGTTTCACATAATATACAGAATATTAAATAACAATTATTTTGAGACTACAATAAGACTGTAGGAAGTAAAATAGCATATAGCGTAATTTACAAATATTACAGACAGTTTAAATACATTTCTAGCATTAGTTTGGTCAAGTGAAAGCTAGATGATCAAGAATTATCCAGAGTGTGAGTAAGAGATGAGTTTGGGCTTTTCAGAAGCAAAATTTTAGAAGAAAATATTCAATGTCAATTTACCAGAAATAAAACTTTTACTTAATTTAGATTAAGACAAGATTATTACTTGAGATAATAGAATAAGGATCTGACATCCTGAGAAAGCATTTTTCTTTCCTGGATTGTTCATTCAGGAATTCCCATCTGCATATGCCTAAGCCCTTCTTTGAATTCAGTTGTTGAAATTGGGTAAATTATGAAAGATTTTGTGTCCTGACAAGTGATTTTTCTATTAATGCTTTATTTTAATTAAATTTTACTCTTGATTTAAAATTCATATTCACTTCTGATTTTTCATATTTTTAAAATTTTTATTACTCAGGCACATAATTAACATTTGCATACATTTTATTTTGCTGTAGTATGTTTGCCATGTCATAACTGTATCAAGTTATTATTCATCTATTCTTTGTATTGTATAATTAATTTTTTTTTATTCTATTAACATGAAAGCCTCGGTGTAGGCTCCTTACACTGTTGCTATTTCTAAAGTAATATCAAGGGCTCAGGATAGACCTCCATTTTTAACTACTTCATGAAAGTCTCTTCTCTGCATTATAAATGAGAAAATATCCAAGGACTTAGGGAGAAACTAATAATTTCAATTCAACATTCAATGTAAATCAAACAACTGCAGAGTTATCCAAAATTTATCTGCATTATCCAAATACTTGCAAAATTGAAAATATCAAGAGAAGCTTAAACTTCTGTACCTTTTCCTGTAGTTTAGTTTTATGTCGCTGCTGGTCCATGCTAGCATTCTGCTATTTCTTCATGTATGTCACTGTTTCTTTGCTAGAGAAAAAGAAGGATATATTATGGGAAAACATCTAACTACTACAGGTAGTAGTTAAAGATGCTTTGAGTTATCTGGTAGTTCCCATATGTGAACACCACCACAGTAGGTCTGATTTAGTGTGGAAAATATAAATTCTGTCTGATAGATAGCTTTACATAATAAATACCAAAACCTTCTCACCATTTTGACAATTTCTTCTTTGGAATTTTGGATTGCAGTTATTAATTTTCAGGGTTTGCTGATTTACAAAAGAAAAATAAAGAGAAAAAAAGGCAAAAAATGGTTCAGAGAAGCTACTTCACACCAATTTTCTGAAATGTTTTAACAAGTGTGTCAGTAGTATTGGAAGAAAGGTCTAGGAAAATGAATGGATAGGCAACCATAAGTTTGATATATATGTGTATGGAGTAGCCTGAGAGCAGAGCAGCTTGTATCTGAAAGCCTCAAACAACATATTGTCCATGCTTAGTATTTGGTAATGAAGTTGTTATAATGGAGCTTTATATCTTCCAGACTGTGGTGGATTAATCTTGGCTACCGGGTGCCCTCCCAGCTGCTGTCTCACTTCCCCTCCTCAGCAAGATAGGGAGAAAATAAGATGAAACTGTGTGAATGGGGATAAGGACAGGGAGATTGCTCCCAATTACCACCACAGGCAAAATAGACTCAACTTGGGGAAGATTATTTTAATTTATTTCCAATTAAAAATGGAGTGGGATAGTAAGAAAAAAAAACCCACCACCACCAAAATAAAAACCGTCTTCCCCCCATCCCCCTTTTCTTCTCATCTTCAGCTTCACTCCTTCATTCATCACTCTTCTACCTCCTCTCCTCCAACTGGAGGGGGTCGAGGAATGGGGATTGCAGTCAGTCCATAAGGCTTCATCTCTGCTGCTCCTTCCTTCTCACACTCTTCCCCTGTTCCAGTGTGGAGTCCCTCCCACAGGATACAGTCCTTCACAAGCTGCTCCAACATGGGTCCTTCTCATGGACTGCAGTTCTTCAAGAACTGCTGTGGTATGGGTCTTTTCAATAGGGTGTAAGTCCTTCAGGGACAGATGACTCCAGTGTGAGTCCCCAAAGGGACATGGTTCCTGCCAGAAAGCCTGCTCCTGTATGGGCTGTCCATGGGCTGCAGTTTCCTTCAGGGCACATCCACCTGCTCTGGCATGGGGTCGTCCATGGGTTGCGGTGTGGATATCTGCTCCAATGCAGTCCTCCATGGGCTGCAAGGAGGCGACGTCCTTCATCATGGTCTTCTCCATGGGCTGCAGGGGAATCTCAGGTCTGGCACCTGAAGCCCCTTCTTCCCTTCTTCTTCATTGATATGTATGTCTACATAGTTGTTTCTCTCACATTTTTCTCACTCTTCTCTCATAGTTGCTGTGCACTGTTTTTCACCCTTTCTTAAGTATGTTACCAATCACAGAGTAGCCACCAGCACCACTGACGGGCTCAGCCTTGGCCAATGGCAGGTCCATTTTGGAGCCAGCTGAAAATCTCTCTGTCCAACATGGAGGCGGCTCCTGAACTCTTCTTACAGAGACCACCCCTGCTACTAAAATCTTGCCATGTATACCAAATACACAGGCCACTGTTATAGATAATATAGATATGAATATGAATATGGATATGGGTGTACATATAGGTTATATAGATGAGAGAGATGTAGATGTAGATGCAGAGGTAGGGATAGATGATACAGATATAGATAATTTAGACCTAAATAGATCTAGATAGAGCTAGATCTAGATCTAGATATTTATGTAGATGTAGATCTTGGGCTCTTATGAGAATATCCATAGGTTTCATGTTAGCCTCCTGAGGGCAAAATCCTCAGCTCAGTCATGCAAGGACCCAAGGGGCAATGAAGAACAGAGACTGAATTGCTTGTTTGGATCACCTCTGTTTTCTACAATGTTACAGATTGTAAAGGGAGTCAGGGAAAGCTGTCCACATTTTTGTGTTTCTAAGAATCTTCAGTTGTAACTTTTAAAAATCTCACATACTACTTCAAACAAACTGTTCAGCTCGACAATGCTGACATGTATTACAGCTTCTACAGGTGCAGGATAAATTTTCAGTACTCAAGTGTTATGCTGTCTTCACTGAAAAACATTGAGATAATTGTCATCTTTGCTTATTTTCAAACCCAAACGGCATTCTCTTATTTAATTTATATGAAGAGATTATGTCACTAAATTTTTTTTCCAGGATTTTACATGTCGGTAATGATTAACTTTTGCTTTACTTCAGATGCTGTTTTACATAAACTGAGGAATTTGACTCTATTTATTATATGCCAAACAAAAATGTAGTGTATTGGTTTTGGTTTTTTGTTTTTTTTTTTTTTTTTAAATGTATTCAACAAATACTATGATAAAAAAATTTTAGATAATTGCTTAGATAATTTGCAGATTCATTGGGAGTAAGCATGTTTACAACTTTACAGCAGGCAACTGGTCATTTTATTTAAATTACTCTAGAACAGACCAGAAATACTATTGGTTAGGATCACTTATCACAAGGTTATTGTGACGTTGAATTCTTGTTATTACAAGAATAACGGAGGGGAGATGTCTGGATACTGAAGTTTGGATTCCCAAACAGGGATTTTAACTCTTGCAATTACGTCTTTGCATGATGCATTCAAAGAACTAAAAACATTTTAGGCACCTGAAAATGAATAGTATTTTGACAGGTACTTCCAAAAGTCACTGTTGAAGATAATTTTTAATCCACCTATCTTTATTTGTTATATATCAATATTTATTTATTTTGTTTATTAAAATAAAGGTAAATAAATACTAGGATGGTCTTTCAAAGATATTAAATAAATCAGCATATATTCAAGCCAAATAATCTAGGCAATTATAGTACGGAAACATACTCCACTGATTTTAGAATATTTTCTATTACAAGCACAAAATACTAAACCTCTCATGCTTATGGGAAATGCTTTTTTAACTGCCTTTGTAACTACTGGCTTAGTAACTACTGGTCATGTCCCTCCATGTCCCCTCTTAGGCTCTTTCTTTGCTTCATGTTCACCAAATAATCATACATAATCATATTATCCTTACTTTGGTTCCTTAATGTTTTGGCCCATGTCCCACCTGTCGGGCCATCTCGCATCATTAACCACTTCCTTTTTTTCAGCAGTTGATCCCACCCTTCTCCATAATCTCTCTCTAATCCATTTTTCCCCAAAACATTCGTGCTTTTCATATGTAGGAAAAACCCACTCTCTCAATATCTGCAAAACTGTAGCCTCCTCTAAATCTCTACAGTTTTGTTCTTGCTGTGCTAATAACAATTTACAGTCCTTAAAACTGTATTTTATTTGCCTTAGTGTTTCTTCCTTCAAGTTACCTATGGTTTTCTTTGTTATTTGTCAATTGTTCTCTGTCCTCCTATTTGCTCTTCCTAGGAGATCTGTATTAAATGATAAGATCTATGCTATATGCTACTGTAGCCACACTTTGGACTTGAGATCTGGTTACGGTTATTTACTTTGTCATTGGATTATAGCAAGTTGTTTTATTTCCTGTTTGCTTAATTTGTCACTCTGCTTCATCTTTTTTTTTTTCTTTTTTTGTCCACCCAGAAATAAAAAAGCAATAATTGTCTTTCCCAGATCTTTTTCTGTCTTTCATCTTTCGCTTGCAAGCCAAAGTGAAAGAAACAGCCTTTTTCCAACTGCTTTTGTATGCCATTTGGTAAAATAGATTCTTTGGTCTTAATTAGTTATTAAGTTTTATCATTCAGCAAATACTCAACTGTTGGGTCACGTTGCAAAGAAATTCTCTAGATTTCTTGAGAAAAGGAGCCTTTACCTTACTGCAAAATTTAGCAATATCTGAAGGAACCAGACTGCAATAGGAACCTGTAGCTCTTTACCCTTTCTAAACTTGAAGAGTATAACACCAAATTTTGTCTTAAGTACTTCTTAGAATATCTCTCTTATATTGTAACTTTACAAGAGTGGTAATCTGTTATAGAGTTGTTTATTCCATATGCAAAGAAGGAGAAGCATCATTTCCAGGCCAGTGCTTAGGCAGCCTCATTCAAAATCCACTGAATAATGGAGAAAGAGAGAAAGGCTCCTAAATCCTCTGGAAAGAAAACAGCAATCCAGAGTTTATTTAGCTGTGTCCTTCATGGCAAAAATGGATTAATTGTAGCAAAAAGTTAGAAAACTCAACATAATTTCTGAGATATATAAGTATCATTAATCATAGTTATCATGTTAATGTCTAGGGACTATTGATGTGTGCGACGTCGTTGTGCTAGACATTGTAGAAACACAACCCAACAACTTGTGTTTGTGTAGTAATTTAGAGTGGTCTCAGCCATCACCTGCAACCCCTTTGAGGCTAATTTGAGGATCTTAAACCCTCTGTTCCCTACAATGGAGAACCAAGATACAAAATGGTGGTGTTGTTTTTTTTTTCTTTTTTTCCTAATTTTTAACTCCCTTTGTTACTTTGAAGCTTTTTGTTTCAGATGTTCTATTTTTGTATCTACTTATCGAGGCAGATTTTTCCGCTAAAACCACTACTTTTATGTGTCCATTATCTCTTGGGAGTGTCAATTTCATTAAGAAATCTAGATTTCTGTGCATGGAGGGAGCTTGTGAGTCCAGCTTCTAAAAATGGAAGTATGTTTCTAGACAGTTGATTACTGTTATGACTCTTATGCAGCCCCTGACTGACAGCTTCTGCTGATTTCTGAGCTTAGGGGGTGGCTGGCACCTCTGTGACTCAGACACATAAGGTCTGACCTTGTCAGCACATGGTATCAGCCAACTTTCTGTGCCTCTTTTGTATTTTAAACAAAGGGAGATCACTAGACCAAGTAAGTGAAGGTCATCTCTTGCCTCTATGCTGTGCTGCCAGTGCTGTGCAATGGAACAGACCTGAAATCTAGCTCCCAGTGGCCCTCATTGTGACAGCATCTGGGACACCTGGCTGCCCTGGTACGCAATATCTCATTACTCTACATGACTGTAACTGCTGGATCACACGAGTCTTCAGCAGTTTCTGAGATAGGCAACAGATGCTGTGATCCAGTAGTCATTGCCACTCACAGTGGGTTGCTGAGCTCCAGTAGCCTATGGCAGCTACCGCATAATCAGTCATAAATTGTTTGTTGTCTTTCTCATGCAAAATGGCTTTTCCTATCTGCCTCGTAGTTCTTTTCTCCCCAAACTATGAAGCTGCTGAGTTCCCACAGAATCGGTCGCAGGAGCACAGTTACCTAGTTCATACCCAATGCAGAGTTTAAGTGCTGCATAACAAAACCTAAGTGATATATTCTTCATTTTTGCTACATCTACTTTTTACAAAAAGTGGTTTGTACAATGTATGTAATAGCCTTGGTGTCTTGTTCCTACATGCATCACAAGAATGCAAGAAAAAGTATTTGTATGTTACAAGAAAAAACATTAATAAACAAAAACCCTCCCCAAAACAAAACCCCAAACTCCCTCCTATCCCACTATTTTAGCTAGTGAGAGTGAAAAAACTTTTTGAATGTCACAGAGGAATGAAAAGAGTGAAGATCCCTTGCTGCAGAGGGAATACTAGGCATTGCATAAGGCTTTGTGTCTATCTTCTTCATGGGGAAGAAGAAAATAGTGCTGTATCAAGGTGCTTTTTAATGTACTGATGTTTAAAGTTTTTGATCTTATTATTAACTTTTAAGAAATGGTTGGGGTTTTTTCCTAGGAGTTTGCTAGGTGAAAATCCCAAGAGCAAAGTTTTCCTTTCCTCTTGCCTCCTTCAAAACAACTACACTTGACTTGTGCTATTTTAAAATATGTAATGGAACTATACAACATAACTAAAACTATTTTAGAAAAGATTCTACCATTGGGGATCAACTTCAACTGTGCTTTTCTCTTAGTAATTCATACATTTTAGAACAAGCAATTGTTTATGGAGTCTGTTTGCATACCAGAAAGACTAACATTCCTTAAAGCTATTCCATTTCCATTGTCTCTTATTTTTGTATTGCTACTATTGCCCCTTAGGTGCAACTGCTATTCTGTCATGATTATAATCATGAGGTAAAATATGACTATACCAAGTATTTTTGATGAAGTCAAGGGGGTAGAATGAAAACATGCATCCAAAGGAATGCAAAATAAGAACTTAAAATTAACCAACTTGGAAAGTTTATTTTTTACAGTCTGAAAAGAGTAAGCCCAAGGCACACATTTTTAATTTACAAAATTCACTGTGGCAGAAAGACATTCAATATGATTTCTCTCCTGACACCAAGTAATCTCCAGGTGCTCAACTCCCTTCAAACTACAACTGCAAGATTGCCTGTATGCCGTATGCCCCAGGCTTGAAAATATCTGAGTAAATTTGGCATCCTCTAGAGGTGAGCTAGCATATCAAGTTAACTGTAAGGTTTCATTATTTAATTGTGCCTGACTTGTCTTTCCTCAATTGCTTCCCATGCCTGCAGCCTTCTCTTCAGTTCTCCAAAGCTGACATATTTATCTACAGCTTTCTTTAATCTATATTTTAACCAAGGGGGGAGAGAAAAAAAAGTAATTTAGGAATCAGTTCCTGGTTCTAATGTTCTTAAAAAGCAAAGCTGGAAAATGTTATAGAGAAGTTATAGTGTGTTTTCAGCCTACATATAGGGAGGAGAATGGCAAGAATAGCTTCCAATCCTACAGAGTTCTCTTTTATGTATTTGATGTACATTGATATACAATAAAGATTTGATCTGCTGCCTTTTGTCAGTGAATGTGGCCATGGGAAGAGCTTCTGTAGAACTGCACAGAGGTTTTATCAGTTCGGTGGTTCAGGTATCAAATAAAGATGCTCTGGTTGGACACAGCAGAAATACAGGTTCAGACTGATGTTCTGTTAAGTGCCAAATCAGGTGAAAATCAAATCACATGCATAGTCCTTCCCAGTAAAATAAACTGGGTCTTCATCTGCAGTCTAATTATCCAGCTTCGTGAGGTGCTGAGAACCTTCAAATACAACTACCTTCGACTGGACAGCTCATCATATTTATATGGCTAAAGCATGCCAGCATCTGTAACCAGCAGCACACCACTGATATTTTCACCGTCATGTATCTGCTACATTTGATTTTGAACTGATGAGTTATCACTCACATCAGACTGCTAAGCAGAACTGCAGGATTAGGTCTGGAAGGAACCAGACCATGTTGTTATGAAAATGCTCACTTAACAAGCATCTACAGACAACACCAATGAGAAAGACTATACAAGACTAATCTGTGATTGGATAGTGACTCTGAGATTAGGGAAAAATAAAACTTATAAAATTTGTTTATATCTTTGGTGAATTCCTCATTTCACTTTCTGACCTCTTTTCTAGTCACTTTTTTTTTTTTTTTAAGCGAAAAAAATAGGTAAAGGTACAATAAGTACAAAACAAGCTTTTCACATTTATAATGCTTAAATGTGGAAAAAACTATCTGGTAGATTAATATTGATATGTTTCAGATTTAGTATAATTGTCTACAGTAGACTTAAACCAGTGTCTAACTGAAGGTAACTTGGACAGCTTCACTGTGCTGCAACTACAGACGTGGAAAATTGGACTGCAGTGGACACCGTTTGGTTGAGTTCCCAAGGGTATGGCAATGTCAGCATTTAGACTGAGGCCTACACATTGTCCAAAGTTTATACTTGGCAAATTTGCTGACCAAATATACCCTAACTCTTAAGCCCAAATGCCAGCTGCATTTCAGCTCTAGTCAGGGAATTTAGTTGAACTGGAAACTGTCAAATGTAACTTACAAGAATTTCATAAGTAGCAATTTCTTTTCTCTCCCTCCTATGCTTTCGTTATCTGTTGCCCAGAAGATTGCTGTGTTATTGAATTCCTTGTTCCTTCTTTATTTCCTTATTCTCATGAATTTCCAATTCAAGATCACTGATAACAGAAGTTACTACGATGGCAGCAAACATGGCTTTCTGATCCTCTGCTACTTGACCCATTACATCTATCTGTTAGAAAAGTTTTTTGTTCAATAAAAATAATATTACCATTGTGTTTCCATNCAAAGCCTCAGGCTTGTAAAATTTATCATTCCATCTTGATCATGAGAGAATTGTACCACTCATCGACAACAAGCAGGTGAGCTGATAATAAATAGGACACCTGGCTAGCAGATGAAGAAATTAATAAAAGTGGATAAGGGTTAATGTGAGCAGCAATAGAGTAAGTGAAAGTGGGATTCCCTACATTGTTATCTTACTCCATGTCTACTTGAGTAAACAAACAACGCTTTCCTATTTTGACTTTTCAGGTCACCTCACAAACATCCACAGGAAGAAGATAGGAAAGGAAAGAAAGGGACGGGAAAGGTCTCAGTAGACATTACTACCCTAGTTCTTAAGAGATGGCCTTAAAGTGCTGTTCACAATACACCTTGTTCATACCCCTAGGTCTACACATTTCATACTGATTTGAAGGGACTCGTGACTTGTGACTGGGGTTTCAGAGGACAGAGAAGTATCAAGTACAAACTGATTCCTAGAAAGCTTCCACCTTGATAGTGTGCATAGCTGCACCTCAGAAATAGGACTCCAAGCTGGACACATTTGATAAGAGCTGGAGGATGCAATAGCAATAGGGAGGGAGAAACATCTGGGTTTGGGATTCTTTTGAGTGGGTTTGTGTGCATATTCATTGTATTCATTCCTGGACCTCCTCCCACATCTCTGACTCTTAAAGAGGATGAATCCTGTAGAAAATTTTTTGAAAGTATCTTTTCTTTCTAGAGCATCCTAAATTTAAATTTGAGGGGAGGCAGTATTATATAATGGCAAGTTTATGAAAGCAAGTTATTTTTGTATTATAAGAACTAGGTAGGCTTCTATCCTTTCTTCAGTGCCAGTATTAGCTGGAGGAATGAAAGACTTGAGATGTCCAAAATTTTCCCCACAAAAAATATGCACACATATAACAAAAGCAAAAAATCAAGAAGATTTATATAACTAATTAGTTTTTTAAAAAAAATCCTTATTGAACATAACTAAATTTCCTCCTCTATACACACTCTGTTTTTAAATCTCGGCCTTTTTACAAATAATTTTGAAGTAGGTGTATGTAGGAGTAAAATAAAGTTGTATTTGACTGTATATGCCTACTAGTAGCAGGAACTTATTTAGTTTAACTGATCTGCTAATTATCTCCAAAAATTTAACTCCTGCATTTGAAATACAAATTCCCCAAAGTAATCTTCTGCAGTTTAGGCCAATTATAGACTTATTAGCATTTGTCCTCAGTCCCATAAAATTAAGGTGATAGGTAAGAAGAAGAAAAAAGTAAGAGGTAAAGCAATAAAAATAGATGAGTTTCTCAGTGATGTGTCGGACTTTCTCTGTCAAACTATAAAGATTTCTCTGCCTTCTCCTTCCCTTCCTCCCTGTCTCTCTCTTCAGTAAATCTGATAACTGGCGATTATTCCTGTGGGAAGTCTAATGATGACAGAAATTAGTTACAAAATCATCTAGATCTCATGCACTAGCAGCAAAATGAGTACTATGTAATTACCATTATTTCCAACAGAATTGCTGAAAAATTTTGTAAAGTTTCTGCTAAAAATTTGAGAACTTTTTAGTGTAACTGCGAGGAGGAGATGATAAAGGAAGCATTTGATAAAAACCAGAGACTATAAAGAGCTACTCAAAATCAAAAGTTTAGTTTACTAATATTAAGTTCATCTCAATAATATTATTTTAGATCAATTTTTATTTTACTTTGGTTGTCTCATCAATTTGCAGCAATCGTGTCTGTTCAGAAGTAGCTGTCTTACTTGCTTAAGCCAACTGACTGTTTGTAGACAGTGTCTGGCAGAAATGATGCTTCGATTCTTTTGACACAGTAACAAGTGAGATCTCTATCCCTATCTAGGTAGTATTTGTATACCTTGGGGTTGTTGGTTTGTTGGGTCTTTGTAAGATTTTAAAATTCTAATTATTATAAACTGATACTTTCCAAATACCTAAATTTGTTACTTGAAAACTGCACACATTTGCACTGATTTCATCATTTTCATTAAGCAAGAATATTACACAGTGTGCCTTTTATGAAATGGTATGACACCTAGAATCATATAGAAAGAAGTTAAATTTCTATATAATTTTTTTTTCAAAGTAGCTTGGTCTACCAAGTCAATTTGTATGTGCTTTCTCCCCTCCCTCCTTCTGTTTTTTCTTTACTTTATCCATGAACAAGCATACACAGACGTAACACTGGATTCAATCACTACACTATCATTTAAACCTACATTTGTGAAAGTGATTTGTGAAAGACTGTGAATAGGTGGCTGCAAACATGGGAGAGGGGGACAGAGTGTTAGTAAAGTGTATCAACTTGTAGTTTTTGTTAGTCTGATCCATATTTCCTAAATTCTTTCAGCTTTAGCCAGGATTAAGTGGCTATTCCAACTTTCTGTCTGGGCTAGTCATATAAGCAACTACACTCATGCAGGCAGACCTGAAGTAGATTTTAACTTACTGTAGTAGAAAACTGCGCACAAAACCTGACACAGACTAATGATGGAATATCTGCCCAGTTTCTCCAGTAAGTTTTAATTTCTGTGTTGATCTCCATGCTGCTACAGCCTGAAATGTTATAGTCATTATTATGAATGTAGAACAGACATACACATTCAGACACACAGATTTGTGCAGAGCATTGCCTGACAATCTTGCAGATGAGTAGGTGTGGAAATTCTGGCTAGTGCAATGACACAAGAATTTTTCCCTGTGATTCTCAGTCCCTCTTAAAAATGGACTGAACAACCTCGACTTTGGTATGATTGCATTGAGTCAACACTTCATACGGAATACTTATGTCTTATTAAAAAAAAAGAAAAAAAAGGTTCAGTGGATAAAACACTGATTTCCAAAGGTGGCATATAGCTCAGTTGGACATAAGACAGTCCACATTGTTTGATTTCATTATCTCAATCCAATGTAACACGTTATTTTCCTTTACAAGGAAAACACATTTAAAACTTAGGCCTTCTAAAAGAACAGTTAAGTTTAAGGGATTTTTCTGATGCTCCAAAATTCTTTATTTGCATGGCAGCTCATGGTACAAAATCTCATGTTTCTAAGGAGATAATCCCGAACAGATTTGCAAAACCAAAACCTGCAGCAGAACCTTATCTTTGCCTCAACCCGGCATATGAAGAAAAAAAAAAAACAAAAAAAAACAAAAAAACAAACAAACAAACAAAAAAAAAACGTAGAACAGAACCACAGTTGAAAAAATTGAAAATAAAGTTCAACATGTGTCACAATACTTCAGGTGGCAGCTCAGTAGCTGACAACACAGTGTGCAAAAAAGTGATTTGCTTTACAAAGGTCTGCAAAAAGGAGATAAAACTCAGCTGAAGTTTGAAAGCTCCTTCCATTTTTATCCTTAAAAACACAATAAGGTTCATATTTGGCTTATGTGCTGGAAGTAAATACCATTAAAACACGATTTTATAACTTTCTTTATTTGGATTCAAAGGTAGAAGGTTTTGTAATGTAAACATTTCACTAACCCTTTAAAAGAACTGAAAGTTAGCTGCTAATGAGCTTCCAGATGCAGAGTGACTTTAATACTTCCTGAATCAGGATCTTTCAAGAGTGATATCAGTATACGATTTTCAACTGTATTTCCTCAGATATTGTGTTGACTGAATGATTCACTCTTAAACTGCTCTGCCTGAAAAGTGAGAATGATTCTGCTCTTGTTGGTCTTTTTAAGTCTACTGAACTCAAGTAATGACTGACAGTGCCTGTAGGAATGGGTATTGTAGTTATGAACAGATAGACAAGAATAAAATACTGTATGGGAAAATTGCTGTGGATGCAATAAGATCTGCCCTAATCTGAGGCCATTCTTAACTGAAATCCAATCAGCCATTTAAAGGAAACAAATGTTCACGTGTGTTTCATATCTTTTGCTTTCCAGACCCTGAACAACTGAAATACTGTAAAGGAGCAGCTCTTGCTTATGGGATTGCTGTTAGCGAGCACTTTTCTTTCTTGAACATTCAGAAAAGTTAATCAGAATGGCAAACTTGGTGTTTAGTGTCATTAAGCCCTTATTTGGAAACTTAGGGAATTAATAAAGATAACTTTAAACCATTTTAATCTTAAATCAGTGTCCACTGATTTAGTGCAGATAAACAATCAATTTTAAATTCACACCCCAACTTAATTTGGATCAGTTTTACTGAGTGTCCCCAAAGATAGCAAAGGTGTTATAAATCCTAGTAGAAAACATAATCTTCTGATCTTTTCAGCTTATAGTGACACAAGAGGTTCAGGCAAAAATCTTGAGGAATGTTACTTGGACTGAGATCTCAGTGTAAAAGTTTTGAGAGTCAACCCTTCCTATCATGTTTGAAAACAAAACAACACAAAACTTTCTAATGCTATAAGAGATTAATTGAAACCATCTGAACATGTAGTTTGTTTCTTTGTTTCTTTGTTTCTTTGTTTCTTTCTTTCTTTCTTTCTTTCTTTCTTTCTTTCTTTCTTTCGACCTTTTAACCTGATAGAAAATCAATAGCGGCCTTTTTAATGGAGGTCCTGAATGCTTGCCACTCAGTTAGTCACTATGGAGTAAACACTAGTGGAAATGAGACTTGAATATTTTGAAAATTTATGCTCAAGAGATCAACATTTGCAGAAATATTCCTTTGCATATGACAATTATTTAAATTAGAAGTAACTGTCTTCATTATGATTTAGGTGTATTTTCCCTCCTTTTCAATGATGGATATTTCAATAAGATATTTTCCTATAATAACAATAAATATTAAATACTGTTTTCACATGGGACACGTGAAATGGAGGTTTCTTTCCTAGTTTTGCAAGTATGTTGTAATTCAATTATTCAGATTTGTGAATTAGAGACCAAGGTATATGTATATATAGTTCAGGGTGTGCTACAGAACTCATAATACTAAATTCATTAATTTTACATGCTTTAATTGTCACTGTGCATCTGCTGTAATTTGTGACTAGATTTCAATCTATTTTAAGAGAGTAAAAAAATGATTGTATCCAAATATCAGAGGTGATTCTAGAAGACACATGGATCAGCAAGATGATGGAAGGAGAGTAATGAAGCTGTTCTATCAGTAAGTAGTTTCATATCAGTAAAAAAAATATCACTGACAAATTATTCCTCAGAAACATGAGCTTTAACTATAAATGCATATATAAGAATATGATATTTTGATTGAATTCAAGGAGCTTCAGGAATGTGTCAGGGTTAGAAAAGTGCAAGAGAGATGAGAGAAATAGACTAATCAAGTGTAGCCTTGAAGCATACCTGTTTTTATATATCTCTAAACTTGCATCAAGTTAACAATAGAAAATATAAACAAAGATACTGTCTCTAGATTATTATTGAAAATTAATACAATGGGTCATCTGACCTTCTTTGGTCAAAAAGAGAAAACATGGAAATCTTTAAAGAAAACTCAATCCAAACTTTACAAACTATGTTAAGTTAAACAAAAAGGAAAAGTGACTAATTTTGCAAAATATTCTCTCTTAAGGAATATATTTTGATTTTAATACAAACCAACATAATAATTTTCAGTTATTAAACAAAAATGCTAATTTATCCAAAGTGAAGATGTTTGTGAAGAATCAGAGAATAATGAAATGCTTTGAACCCAGTGAAAAATTCATAGTGAAATAATTCTTGAAAATAGAAATGCTTCAGCTGAATCTGAGATGGATTTGAGTCATCATTTTCCAACAGTAGGTAGATGTAAGAATTAGGAATTATTAAGGCTTGAATAAATGGTGTTTGCTGATGGTGATCTTTTTTGATTCTGCTATTTATGAACATTTCAACAGAAAATACTTCAGTTTAAAGAGAAAGGTTTGTATTACTTTAGTTTTACTTTACTAGAAGGGCGAAGGTCTCCAAACATTAAAGTACTAGATAATAAAAAAGTTCTTTCTGCAACCACGGTAGTGTTCATAAGTAGCAGTAATCATTCTGAATTCATAGTCCCTGTGGTCCAAGTGTATGAAATATGAATTTTATGTAGCAGAACCATATTCATCTCAGTGGTATATAATCAGCTTTACTATGTGCCATAAACTTTGTATGAAATCACAATGCTTTGAAAAAGAGTAAAAGAATATATGAGCACTCTGCAAATTTTCAAGAACTACTTTTGCATAAAACTCAGAAAGCTTAGAGAACTCTCCTAGCCTTGACCACAGAAAGTATATCAAATATAAGGTGTGTGGGAGACTAAAAGGAAAAGGACAAGAAAGCTTTTGCTCCTTCCTCTTCCTCCAGATTCACTAAGGTCATATGCATCAGTACATAACCAGACAGAAGAAATCTGAACTGGTCAATGGTATGTAAATACATTTATGCAATATTTGTTGAATTTCTTCCAGCACCTGAGGCACTGATTTTGTTGAGTGCTCCCATAAATGGCCCAGAATTACTGCTTGTTCTTCACTGGTTGTCTCCCATTGCCTTGTAAAAAGCCAGTCCTGTTGCATTGTGAGATGTTCATGGGAAGCTCCTTCAGGTGATCAGCCTTCAGCTTCTGAGGCTCAACTTTTGCCTTGGAAAGCGGACCCACTATGTCATTCCCCTGCACCATACTACCACCGCTATTACAACAAATGAAAGTACATGCTGTAAAGGCACATGGATTCAGCCCAGACCACAGATTGTTCAAACTATCATGTACCATAAGAACATGGTAATAAAACTGAAATTTCCCCACATGGGAAAAAGAATTTCATATCCTTGAGATCTGCATATGAGAAGACACACTGAGAATATTAGAACTAGGGTTGGGGACTAGTAAAACCTTGGAACTTTTAGTGGATGATGATGGATGAGTAGAAGATGCAGCGTATGATCTGGATGTGTGAGCAGAGTAATGACTGATGGGAAAGGGGCCATTCTTTGTGCAAAAAGCAGCAATAGAGAGAGAACTAATCTCAGTGATGGATTATGATGGGCAGTCCACTGCCATCTGGGTTGTGCATGGCATCCTTGGTTTCCAGATTGGCTTTTTTTTTTTTTTTTTTTTTTTTTTTTTTTTTCATTTTAGGAAACAGCAGAATGTGAGGGAATCTGGGCACAAGTTTGTTTATCAAAGACCTCCAGGGACGTTATATTTGGAACATTAAAGATTAAAATAATGAAATAGGGAAAAAGGGCCTGGAAAATTAGCTTATGGAAGTACTATTCAGACCAGCTGCCAGGAAGCAGGAATAAAAATCCAAAATGTAACTAAGCCATTCTGGATCAAACGTAGCTACGCAATTTTTCTAAAATAAATGTAACCCAGAGAGGTCTTGAATTCTGCAGCAGCATAAGGTGAATTCTTAAGTCATTTTAACATATTTAGGCAGCTCATGAGGTCATATATTATCCTTCTGAAGCAATTCTAAAAGTATTACAAAAATGAAAATAGAGAATCATTGTCTTTTATTTGTATAGCAACTAATATCTGATGGGATTTAGGCTCATACAATAACATACTTACAAAACTAACTTGGAAATAAGTGATATGAACAGCAGAAATTTCTGGTTTCTGTGTGAAGATAGCAGAGAAAAAGGCAGCTGCTAATTTGGCACAATGTTCCATTTTCACTTTGTATCCCCATGTCTCAAGTTTTAAAATTTTATTTTATTTGTTGGTTTGGTTTTTAATTTTTATTTGCTACTACACAGATTCTGATTTGCACCAAATTCCTGTCCAGTTCATAAGCTAGATTTCCAGGAGAGGGCTCCTGCATGTCTAGAAGCCTACAGGTCAACCCACTAACAGATTTTATCCTGCAGTACCCTAAAAGAGTGTTTTAGTCCTTTTTGGTCCATTGATGCAATTATGCTGTGGTCTTACATGTGAAGATGGAACATTTCAATGTTTGGGGGATTACTCTGGGATTTGAGAAATGAGCATTCAGTTTCTTCCTTCATCCTGTTAACATCTGAAGCAAAGCAGCTGGTCTTCCTGTAGCCCAGGGGATTAAAATAATCAGCTAGACCATGCACTCCAATCCTTCCATATTTAAGTGCCTCAAAAAATGTAGTTATATTGTGAGGATAATTCAGCATCAGATAGCAAGCATCTCATATTCCAGAAGAATCTGCTGATTACCTGCAAAATTATTCCTTCTATAAGAGAGGATGCAGACTTCCCTTGTAAAGCTGACCTTCTCCTATCCTTCTTCCTCTGGTGATAATATTAAGGGAAGTGGTTGGAGGAATCCAATATGAAGAGAGAAGACAAAATGGTGAGCAGAAAAATTAATTTAGAAAAACAGCAAGCATTTTTGTTACTTACTGTAAAACTTAAGAAAGACAGGCATGAGAAGACATGCATTGCAATAGACTTCTTATGTACATTTTGGGACAAGCTAATGATTAAAAAAATATATACATTACCCACTTTCAGATTTTCTTGATGCTTTTTAGGTAGAAGTCACACACGTAAATTTGCAGATACAAGAAAGCAAGCTTTTCTCAGAAAACAAGGTGGAAATCATATCCCAGACGCACTTCTATCTACAAATGAATTTATTTCTTTGTCTTTAACAGACAAGAACAAGACACAAAATGCCACTTGTGTTTCTGTTGCTGTTGAATCACTTTACTTTGTGATTGAGAAACTTAACATAGCATATAACTCCTGCATAATATTTTTGCGCTCTCTGTTTCAGATGCTATCTGGGTAGTGCTACTTCATTATTTTTATTTAAAAGCATATTACTAGAATTTATGGCAGATTAGATCCTAGTCACAAAAAATAAATACCTACGCACCATCACCAGATAAGACTGCTGCATTATTCCTACTGTCAGATTAAGGTGTTCAGCACTCTAATAAAACCAAAAAGAATGAGAAGTGACCTGACAGAGCATAGGAACTGTGCAATATAGCTACACATTTTGTGTCTTGCTAGAAGTCGTAAAACTTGGATTCTATCAGCAGTCTAGCAGCCTGTTAGTTATTATCACTATTCTTGTGTGAGTTCATTTTTTCTAAATATTGCTTAATTCAAGTGACTGAAAATGAAACCCACAAAACAATATTTCTTATTTTTATTCCCTATGACAGTTCATCGCTTGTATCATTGGCATTTTCTGTACAGCAAGCTGAGTAATGACTCAAAGTGGCATGCGAAATGGAGCACAACCTGGGACTACACGTAGCTGTATTTTTGCCAAGTAGGTATTTCTGTACCTCATATTAAGTTGACATATTTCACACAGGCCTTTATCAAGTGCTCAATTTGCATATTAAAAATTTGCACATCTAATATATGTTTTTAGACAAGCCTGAATATTAAAAAATAAAAAGCTGTTTCCTACACGTATTTTTGAAAGCTCTAAATTACCTTAGAAGATAACATACAGTAATGAAAAAACTGATGTTATCCCAGCAATTTTTCTCACTGGAAAACACACTAAAAATTTCAGATCCCTTTCCTCTGCCTACAGATGATATATTTGGGCCTGTAGAGACACAGGCTGAGATCCCCTCGGCACAAGATCATCAGGTCCAATTTAAATGTGCCAACCTTTGCTGCTCACTGAAGGCTGCTCTCAATGAACATTAGCCAGAGCTATGTGCTTCTGCTACAAGCAGCTGGAAATCCCAAGCATGGTCTTTCATAAAACCCATCCGAAGCACCAGCTGTGTTTGATTAATTCACTCCTGTAATGGCAGTGCACATGTTTAGGGGAATGCCTCACAGAAACTTTTCCAGAGGTTACGAAAATGCCAATGGCTCTTTGGAAAGCAGGTGGGGTGTTTTGGCAGCTTATGCTTTTATGCAAAAAGCCACAAAGAAACATTGCTGTTCAACTACCCATGATTGTTGCACAAAGCCTAGCTACATATTTCCACTGGGTCATCTGGGTTCTGGCAGCTTTGACAAGATAATGCCTGTTAAACAAGTTAGAGGGTCTCACCATGTTTCAAGTTCTCTAATCTATTCTTTTATTACGGTAACCCAGGACACAGACTAAATTTGTGGTCAGCCTTCACAGAAAACATGTTGATGTTCTGACATATATATAAGCATTGCCCAGTTTACCATCAGGAGGTGAGCAGCACTTTCCTGGATTACAGGACCTCTCTCCTAAAGTTATTTCACTGCGATTATATCTGCCATGTAACCAAACTGCAGAAGTTCCCATCATGTGATGGTAGCTTCAGTGTATGTTGAGCCATAATGTGATGGTAGCTTCACTGTATGTTGAGCCATAGGAAGCTATAAGAAAGGAGGAAACAAAACAACAACAACAACAACAAAAGAAAAAAAAAAAAAGGAGGAGGTTTAAGCCTTACAATCAAAAGCAATCTACCTTCTTTGGTCAAGGTCAGAATACTGTCCACTGTATTGTGTACAGCTTGGTCACTGCAGATGTACACAGCACACAGGAGAGTATTGAGGAGGGTAAATTTACCCTGCAGTCAAAGCACGATTATACCTTTTGTTGTCAAAATGCAAACTACCTCTGAATAATGTAGTATAGGTAATGATACTAAAGTAGCTGAAAGACCAAAGAATTCAACACAAGCTGAAAAAACATCCTTGGGATCCTGAGCAGTGCTGGAGTAACTTGTCCACAGCAAGTTCTGTGCTGTCATGTCCATACTGCTCTTGGTACCTAAGCCAGCTAGTTTAAAACTAACTTGAGTGTGTCTCTACATTTTCCACACTGAAATCATCAGCCTGCTCATTCAGGGGAAAAAAAAATGGATCCTATGAAAATAAAGTTAACTTTGTTCCATATCTCTGTTCTCTCAGCACCACTAAATAACTAGTGCTGCTAATGTTTTAACAATGTCATCTCTGTAGCATTTATGAAGAAATTTTTTTCAAAAATTACTATGCCCTCTCATTCTACTGAAATAGTAAAATAATGAATGATTTGACAAAATATCCATTGTAAGTTAGAGAATAAAACAAAATCTGCTGGTTTGAGTTTATTTGGTTTTCTTAAAAAAAAAATAAAAAATAAAAATTGCCATTCAATATATTTCACTTTCAGATAAACAGAAACCATGTTTTAGATGTGGACATAGATTCAAAGACCAAATGAAAATAAGGTTTTAGTGATCATATGTTCTTTTCATTTATGCTGTTTATTATCAGCTAGCTCCCTCTAATATTTTTAAAATGTGCTGGCTAATTACAACCAAACCACAGAAAGATAAGAGTAAGAAAGACATTAATATTGTATTAGGTTTCTGTGAACAGACAAGGGAAAAAGGAAAGTCCCACACTGCAGAAAAGTCTGCTTCAGGAATTTAGCCCCGATTACATGTCAAGCAATACACACAGAGTTCATCCTTGAAACACAAATCCAGATGGAAAAAATGTTCACATGGGTGCAACTGCTCACTTAACCATTTATTTAAATGTTTACTTTGCAGCCTTTTGCAGATCACAGATATTTGCTGTGCAATATGCAGTCCCTTAGAATTACATCTTATTAAAAGATTACTCTTTAGAATAGCATGACTGATTTTACTTTCATAATTGCAGTTCTCTGTAGCATTTCATGTTTAACTGACTTTTTTTAATAGCACCATGTTCAGTAACAGATTGCAATGCAGATTGCACTGCTGCTCTACAGCCAGTTAAACACTGATTAGCTCACAGCTGAAAGTTTTTAATAACACTTGCTCATTTCTTTATAGTGACAGGTTTTAATTTCAAGAATAAATAAACTTTGTGTTCTCGACCTAATTATTTGCTTTATTGCAAAATAGATTAATTGGTTTAGAGACATTAATCTATTGGTTAATTTAAATATTATTTCATATTAATAATTCTATCAAATGACTAAGAAGGTATTATTACTTCAGAAAAAAAAGACTGTTGGGATGTATATTTTAAATCCTAAAGGAGCTTTACTGGTGTTCCTAGGGTAACCGAACTTTATAAGCACTGCCATGTCAAGCTATAAAACCCATGGGATGTCATCTATATTAGCAATAAGAAATCTGAAAAATATATTCCTAGGATTTCAGAGGTCTCTGATTAATAATTGCTAACTGATAGAGAAGCTTTTTGTTGCTCATCTATGCACTTATGCTTATTTCTGTGATTATTATTTTCTAGAAAAACACTTTTTATGTAGACGTATTCATGAACACTAGGATGCAAGGTTCTGATCCTACAAATAAACATGCAACCTTATACATGCATACTGACATGTAGTTTGAGAGCATTTGTCAAGTACATTCCATACTGCTACTAAAATGAAAACTCAATGTGGCCTTAACTGTGGTTGAGGGGTTTTGACTACTTAAAGCTCTTGTCCCTTCTTCAAGGACAGCTAGCTCAATACATCCACCAATTTCTCTTTTTGGGTTAAAAGATGCCAGTGGTTAATCTAAACACAACAGACTTACGAGCTTCACATACAATTGCACTAACATAAATTTATTCATGTTGTCTTTTAAAGAAACATAAATGTGTAAGTTTACATTATACATGTATTTCAATATATATAGAAGAAGATTCTAACTTCCTTTTCTAAATTGGATTATTTCCACTGTTCTACGCATTACTGGGGAGTCACAGTCCCTCCTGACCAACCTGGGGAGCCCCTGACAGTGCCGGTGCCAGGGACTCAGGAGCCCCCCAGTGCTGCGGAGCTGCCCGCCCTCACAGCACCATGACATCACCGCAATGTCTCTCCAGCCACTTGGTGGGTACAGTATGAGCTCAGTTTTGTCCAAGAAATTGAATATATGAAAAAAGTAATAAAAAATACAAAAATTACAATTCCACAGGTCTCATTAAAAAAAAAAAAAAAGTTCAGAAAATGAGATACCTGTCATAGTATTTGTTAACCATTCTACATAATTGGATGATAAAAATCTCTTTTTTTTTTCTCTAAGTTGTTTAGAAGTCCACAAAAGTTTGTCAAATTCCATTATATTTCATAGAATTTCTCTATAAGAATCACATTCATGGACTTTCTTCTTCAATATTTTTTAAAGGATGTCAGATGCATTCATTTGCATGCTAGCTTTCAGTTTAAGTCGTGTATTTAGGAATTTTTTTAGTATTATTATTTTTAATTTTTTTTTAATGAGTCAATGAATTCAGGGCTGGTTTAAACAGGTTTTGTCAGCTGTCAACATTTCTATTTTCTGCCTGGATTGTCAAGTGAGCCAATATTAAAAATCACCATAAGAAGAAAATTTCTGGTACCCAAAGGCCACATTTATAACCTTCCCAATATTTGTTCTCCTCAACAGAAATAGAACTACTGGCAAATTTTTCTATGTAGAGTTTTCTTATTGGAAAGCTGAAAGATAGTTTCTAAGTATAAGAGCAAAGATGGCTGAGAAAGGATGAATGATATAGCCAAACAAATTTTTTTTGTGCAAATATCAAGATAAATTCTCCTTCATTGTTAGAGTTATTGACTTCAGAACACCACAGAATCAAATTCTATTCTTTTTTTTTTTTTTTAGTTATCTGAAAGAGTAATTTCTAAACTTATGTGTATTGGCACTTGTCAGGCACATTAACTGGGTTTCTTAATATTAACATCACCAAAAATAGACCTGTTTCAAATGTAAGTTCATAAAAACCACAAAGTTGTTTACATTAATGTTTCCTGCAGCAATCATGAATAAAATTACTCAAATTTCCAAGAAATATCAAAAGTAAGCAGGCCAGCCAATAATGCATAATTATCCTATTTGTAGAAGCCATTACTACTTTTCTAATTACGTAGTACTGTCTGATACCAGATGCAGTATGAAGAAAACTGTCATCGTTTTTTATCATTTCTCATTAGCAAAGTACCAAGACATATCCATTTAGTTATATCTTACAGATCTGGAGGGTTGGAGGGCAATCTGTGTTACAGTATTTCATGCCTACAGGTCCTCAGGATGATCTATCAAGTTATTAACAGGAGATGAAATTATATATATTCTTCACAAAGATCTTTCTCCTGCAGGCATTTACATAACTTTATTAACTTTATCAATTTGATTGACTTCTTGTTTTCAGTGGAAACAGTGATAGTAGGAAGATGCGCGCACCTAACAACTTAGTTACACTGTTCCTAGAAGTGTAACTGCTGCATGCGAAGACGTATCTCCAATAGCTTTAATTCAGCTAATTCCAGGTGCTGAGTGTAGTGGAATGGCAGCAGCCTGGACATCCTCTGCCAGCATCCTAGCCAGTGCCCTGTGTTTGGAGTCACAGGATGTGGTGGCTCACTTTCACTCATGTGCTTAGGACAGAGTTAGGACAGTTACTCAGTACAAAGTAAATCTGAATTCAGCTCTGAGAGACACATTATCCTTACAGAACACGAAACCATAGGTCTTTCCCAGAGTTTGAAGATATGTTCAATGGTTCACTGAAATCAGCTTTTAGACTCCTTATATAGATCAAAACCACCATGCTCCTGAATGACAAAGGGATGACTCAATACAAACCCGTTTGACCAGTTCATATAATCAGAGGTTATCTCTTGGTTGGTTGGCTTACCTGGCTGGCAGGTAAGGCCCCACCCAGTTGTTCACTCACTTTTTCCCAGTGGGATGAAGGAGAGAATTGGAAGGTCAAAAGTGAGGAAACAAAACAAAACAAAACAGCAACATAGAGAGAGTTTAATAAGTGAAGAAAAAATAGACAAAGAAAGGAATGATGCAAAAGCAATCAGTCATCACCAGCAGACTGATGCCCAGCCAGTGTCTGAGCAACTGCTACTTTGGAGAAACTCCCACCCATGTTTTATTGTTGAGCACAACATCATATGGTATGGAATATCCATTTGGTCAGTTGGGTTACTAACTTAAGTAACTGTTGAGCATCCAGTATTAAGTAGCATGAATCCAGGACAAATGTAGAAAATTTCTATACAAAAGACAGCAAGTTTGGATGAGGTCCAATATGGTAAAAGTAGAATTGTCATTGCATTGAATTTGTTGTTACACAAATCTTGTTACATGCAGGAATTCCTAGATGAAGAAACACCATCTTAAGCACTGATGCTGAAAAAAGATGTTCACTGCCCCAGCTGTTTCACAGTCTGGGTAGGTTAACATGGAGTTCCTTATTTCCTCTGTTATCTGAGCATGTTAATTTAGAAAAGAATATAATGATTTGTGTTGAATAAGAAAACAAACAAAGAAGCTATTACAGTTGGACTTTTCTACTGCAGTATTCTTCAAAAAAACACAATTTCTGCTCATTCCATAACTCACAGATCTCCATCTCATTCACTAGCATAATTTTAAATATGCCTCTACTTATCTACAAATTATTGTAAGAACTGCAGAACCAAAAGTGTATTTTAGCCTAACATCCAGTTATTAATATTGGCCCATAGAACACACTTAGAGAACAGATATAAGAAGTTGCTCAAGTCTCATCCTAACCTCTGGAAGCTACAGATGAGTTTAAATACTGGAATACAAGATTCTATTACCAGTTTGCTATTGTCATTAACTGTGGTCAGACTACATATTTTAGTAATTTCCCTCAAGATAAAATTTTCTTTGCTCCAATTTAATATAAAAATTTAATGTTCTTATAACTATTCCCTTTTATTAAGAATAACAACTTTCTGCCATACCAACAGTTGAAGACTGGAAAGAGTTCAAGAAAAAAAATAGATTTATTGAAATCCAGATGTTTCTCAACCCACAAACCAAAGGTTTTGTGCCAGGTCCAATCATGGGCGGGGGG
>VXBL01007575.1:1441-73554 GCA_013400195.1 Aramus guarauna
CCCCCCCCCCCTCCAAAAACCCACCCGGGGAGGGGAGCGCGAAGCCCCGCCGAGGTGCGGGCTTACCTGGGGGGCGGGCAGGCAGGCTCTGCGGATGGCCTCGGAGCTGGTGTGCAGGTGGGGGTACTTGGGCTCGTGCAGGATGGGGTGCATGCTGAACGCCTGCTTGCTGTTCATGGACATCATGGTGGGAGAGGAGCGGAGCGGGGCAGGGCGCTCCGGGCAGCCCGGCTCCGGGGGCGCGGTATTGTCTGGCTCCGCCGCCCGGCATCAATGGCATTATAGCCCGGCCCCCCCGNACGGCACGGCACGGCTCGGTACGGCACGGCACGGCACGGCACGGCACGGCCGGCGATGTGCCCCCGCTGCATCCTCCTGCCCGGCTCTGCCCGCCCTGCCGAAACCCTGCCCGGCCCCTGCCCGAGCCCTGCCCGCGGCTCCGGGCTGGCTTTCCCTCCCGGGGGGATCTGGGGAGCAGAGCAGACCCCAGCCCGGGTGTGAGCAGGAGCCTTCCCGACCCTTCTCCTTCTCTGGAGGGAAAAAGTACCTTGGGTTAAAAACCATGAGAACGATGAAATAAGGAAAACTTTCACCAACTTTTTTTTTCCCCCCCTGTTTTGGGGAAGCTACCTGGCTCGATTACCCAAATCCTCCTGCCAGTGCAGCGTCCCACGGGCTCCAGGTCTGTCTGTCTCTCTGCAACGTCTCCGTCCTCCCTGCTCCAGCCCGTTGCTGCCTGTCTCTGCCTGACAGTCTTTCTGCCTCCGAACTCACCCATCCATATGAATTTCCATGCAGCACGCTGCCCATGGCGTTTTCCTCCCTGCCTGCCACCAAGCCCGGATCCTATTGCTGCAAAAAACAAAAAGCATGGAGGTGAATTTTGGTGGTCGCATGCTGGATTGGGGGGGGCTGCGCAGCCCCCCAGCTGCTCCCAGCCCCACGGAAAGGCGCGTGAGAAGTGCAAGAGGCAGCAGCACTGTCAGCACGGAGCAGGGGGACTGGTGGAGGGGGACCCCCAGCGCCTGCTGGAGAGGGGGACGGCGGCCATGGGGTTGATGGAGGATGGGAGGGTGCTTGGCCACGCTCAGAGCAAATGCCTTCTCAAGGGAACGGTGTGTCTTCATCCAGGCCGGAAAATCCAGCCCCAGCAATGCGTGTAAGGACAACGGTGCAGGTGTCTTGGGAGTCAGCGCTAGTATCGGCTTTCCTGGCCCCTCTCCCACTCACCCTCTTCTCCGCAGAGCCAGCACACGGCATCCTCTGAGGTGCCTCTTCTCCTGGGGACCCTGCCGGGCACCTTGGGTCAGACGTGGTCACAAGAGTCACAAGGGAAGGAAAGTCCTGACCTAATCGCAGCCTTACCTGAGAGGCTGAAGTGTTCCCCAAAAGATGGTTCTTTGGTTCTGGGCAAGCGTGGGGAAAGATCAGACCCAGTGACAGGAGACTTTGAGAGCAACCATCACCATGTGTGGTGCTGCCACCACACAGCGATGCTTCTGCAGCGAGAAGGTCCCTAGACCAGACGTGCGCAGCACATGGGTTGTGCGGAGGGATGGAGGAGAGGCCCCAGGGAGCTGAGTCCTGACGCTGGAGTAGTCTGCCTGGGGGCAGAACGGCGTTGGCACTGTGGTGCTGCCAGGAAAGCCCCATCCCTGGTGGGCTGAGGGATGGGAGAGGGTCAGCGGGCAGCCCCTACACACACGGTCCAGGCAGACCTTCCTGTGCGTTAAAGCATCCTGCACGTGCCAGAGACCACCAGGCCCAGCAGTGTGGCCTGCCCACAAGCTGGTGCTCTGACTATCCCCAGGCAAAAGCAGGCAGGAGCTCTGAAGCCTCTTCCCCTTCTGCTTTCTATCAGCAGAGCTCTCTGAGTCATGGTCTCCCCTCTGCTGCGTGCAGAGAGATTGCAGCATCAGGTGATGGAGAGGAGAGCGGCTGCCAGAGAGGTTCACTGGAAGCTTTCTGTACGACGGAGACTCAGGCAGAATTATTGCAAAGGGGAATTGTCCCTCCTGGGTGCTCCGCAGTGCACCCAGGCGCTTTCCCTCCCCTTCAGCTGACAAGCCCTGGATTTGGTAACTCTCATGACAGCCAGAAGCTTTTGTCAGGGTATTTCATACTTTCTTTTGATGGGCTCTTCTGGGTGACCCCTCTACCTTCTTTCCCCTCAGTCTCTGCATTTCAGCAGCTCGGAGAAGGAAGACTGGAGAGAGCACTTCAGTTCCCAGCTCTGGATTTAACTCCCTCCCAAGGAAGCAAACCTTGTCCAGAGCTGCATTTTCCTGCAGGGAACTGACTCCAGACCCTGGAGGAGGTTGGGGACTCTGGGATTAGACCTGCGCACGCTCCTCTTCTGCACATCACTCAAAGAGTCAGCTGGAGCAGGGGGAAATCAGAGAGCCTTCTCTTTGAGGGGCTCAGCAGCTGGCTTTCCACACCTTTGGGAAGCTCAGGACCTGAATGAACTCAGCCCCCGAGGACAGCACCAGGCTAGCGAGCTCAGCAGGAAGCACAGAAACACCTTTTCCAGTGCACGAAGCCATTTCTGAAGTCTTTTTCCACACTTGCAACCACTGAAACGATTGCTAGAGCAGTAGAACAGCTGTCCCAGGCCAGTCCAAAGACTCAAGTAGCCTTGGTCTTGGGTGTTCACCTAGGAAAATTCGATAAGAAACAGATGAAGTAAATGGCATCCCATAAAATGCAATAGTCCAGACTCCCCTCTCTTACCCATCCATATCAGTAACTCCTGTGAAGCAGGAGGTATTTCACCAGAATCACCATAAAAGAGAGCAGAGTCAGGATCTCTCCTATTAGGATCAAATAAATACACTGAATAAAGAACTTCATGGCCTGAATCCTTGGAAAATAAACTCCTTCTGGGGGGGAACCCCACTTCCAGGCCAAGAGCTGGCACCCCAGCCTGGTTGGTGGCTTCGGGAATCCTTTCTGAGATAAATCCCTATGCGGAAATGAAAAGCCAGAAAGCTCTTCACATCATCACGGCTCCCTGTGACGGTCAGATATTGTGGTTACTTGCCGTGGCACAAAAAATTAGCAAAAGGGGCCAGGGATATTGTGGGTATCATGACATCTACAGCCAGAGCGTCAGATGCTCTCGTTTGTCATTCCCACTGGAATCTAATCTTGGAGACTCTCTCCAGCAAGGTCCGTGTTCGAGAAACACCATCTCTCTGTTGCTTTTTGAAGATGACCCACAGTTTCTCCGTCTGGCTTCCCGTCTCTAACCAATAAAGTCTTGCAGCACTCCGCCTAATCCCCACGTTTTCCATCAAAGGACAACTCATTGCAGACTTTTCAGAGGATTGTCCTGCCTGCCATGTGGTTTGGTGCCTCAGGCAGTTGCCTCCAGACTCCAGCTGTTTTTATTACCTAAGTGGGTTTGATTGCTCCTTCATTTGTGCCTGAATGAGAGCCCTTGGCACCCTCGTGGGCTTTAATGGGGTCTGTGTGTTCTAGCTACCAATTAAACCCGCTGGCAGCGATTAACAGCTTCCAGCATAACGCTAACACAGAGCAGAGGGGACACGGTCTTCCAGGTCTCTGGGAGAGGATCCAGTGGAAAAGGGACATGACTTTCCGCAGAACGGTGGAGCACGGGGCCCTTCCTGAGCAGACAGCTGTGTTGGCTGGAAATGGCTTCGTCCCCAGGTGACCGCTGCCACTTTCTTCTCGTCTGCGGAGGTCTGGCTCAGCGGTCCCAGGCTCGCTCCGTGCGAGCTCAGAAACATTTTCCAGCAGCGGGCTGGTAAAGGTGATGGATGCTGGTGGGCAGGCGAGAGCGAGTGTCACCCCAAAGTGTGGGCAGAGATGTTAGGGGACAGCCACCCACCTGTAGGGACTGCCTGTCCGGACCGCTCCTGGAAAACCTTGTGTGCGGTGATGCAGGGATCAGGAAATCAGTGCACGGAGGGTCTCCCCCCGCCTGGTCAGTGTGACGAGAAAGAGGGACCCTTCTCCCCCCCTCCCCTTTCCCCATGGTCCTTCCCAGGGCCTGAGCAGGTGGAAGTAGCCAAAAAGGGTGAATTTCTAGGGCACTGGAAAATGTAGGCTTACCCTTCATTTCAGCCCCAAACAGCAGATAGTTCTCGCTACCGGCAACCGTCCCAGTCCCTGCCCGCGGCTCTGCCTGTCCTCTGGCAGCATCCCCCGCCAGACACAACCCACCCCCACCTGTGGAAACCCCGGGGAGGGTCCATCCATCCATCCATCCATCCATCCATCAAAATTAAGATGTTTGGGGATTAAACGCTTCGATGTCATCAGAATTGACGTTTTCTGACGCAAATTGGTTTTGTCAGAAAAAGTGTGAGCGGCTCTACCTGCCAGAGGTCTGTACACTGCGCTCGGGCGATGGTTTAAATTGCTCGCTTGAGTGCCGGAACAGAAAATCAAGCCCCAAGTTCTTTTTAACTAAACTAAACTCTACAAGCTGTCTCACTTCCGAGAGAGGTGCATGGCGTGGAGGAGAACATTTCTCCTGCACAGCGTCCCTGTGCTGATTCAAACTCGGTGTGAGACCAAAGCCAGGATCACGGCGCACCGAAGCGATACCCCATGCGGCTCTGTGGCAAGCGGTGGCATTACAGGACACCCAGCGGATCCCAGTGCTCTGCTGGAATTAGAAAAAGACAGCAAATTATGGGTCAAAATACCGTGCTTTCAAAATGCCTGTTTTTCTGGAGGCTGGGAGAGGAATACAGAAATAGCTCCTGACGACGACGAGATCTCTTCCGTAGCCAGAGCAGCACAGCGTATTTTAATGCACAGGTCTAGCACTTTAGGTGTAAGAGAAAGACTATCTGTGCAGGCCAACGCTGCAAGCCAGCTTGTAAAAATCCTTATTAAAACCCCGCTGAGCCTAATCGTGAGAGATAGCTTTTAATTAAAAAGTGCAACCGTTCAGCCAACTTTTATAGGAGATTGCTACGACCCCAGGAGATGCCAACCAGCAATAGACTAAACTCCTTCCGGAGGGAGGGATTTTTCCCATCCCTTGTTAGCTGGCAGGGAACATCTCTGACTGTTTTAAATGGGCAACTTCACAGGTTTCCTGAGTGTGGTTTCTTCCATTAGGAAATGGGAATCTTTTAACAGCTCACCCAGGCAGCAAAATTCCTCCACTCCATCTATTGCATTAGGAGCCCGGAGTCCACGCTGCTCAACTCCACGGAGCAGGAGAGAGAGCAAGAGAAAAGAAAATCCAGATGGGGCAAAGCGTAGCTCGACTTTTTAATACTAAATTATTTACAGTAAGTAAAATCGTGTGTGTCAATTGTGAAAAGAGTCCAATTTGTTTGATTTACATTGCAGGGGGGTGCCCTAGGGTAGGGGGTGTTTAACTATCTCCTCTAATGTAATTGCCTATGGCAGCCCGTTAAATATTTGATAGGCTGCCTGAGCAAAGTAAGGAACTTCGTCTGATACGCTCCCGCAACCCTTTCAGTGTATCAAATGTATTTGCAGCCAGAGAGTACCTGAGCCCTTTCTATTGTGTAACTGGTGCTAAGCACGCTCCTTTGAAGCCCGTGCAGACTGCAAAGGGCACGTTTTAGCCCACTTTTAGGCTGCGCTTGGGTTCTGCGGGAACGTGTGCTTTCCACTGGAAAACAGGGGCTCTTCCCCTGTACCAACAGTTTTATTTTACATAAGAAGCCCAAGTTTCTCTTTCCGTGCCGCAGAGGGAGCATTTTCCTCGGCTGTCCAGCAGGAAAAGCAGTTTTTGCTGTTGTCCACGGCTTGGAGGTGCTGGCCCCCTGCCCTGTGCAAAGGTGCCCGTCAGGCACGGGACGGTCTGGTCTTGGCTCAAACCCTGGCTGCGGGGCGGTGAGCGGGAGGCACGGGCCGTGGGAAGGACAGCAGAGGGGCCTCTGGGCACCAGCAGCAGAGGGGGACTGCAAAAAAAAAAAATAAAAAAAAAAAAATCCAGGGTCCCAGCTTGTGCAGCCCAGCCCCAGAGCAGCCTCTTACAGCTTTCACATTGTGAGTGGGCAAACTCAGAGTGAGCTGGGTGTGACAGAGGTGTGTGAGGAGAGGAACAAGAGGTCCTATCCCTGCCCCACACCCTCCTCCTTGACTGTCCTCCATGGGACGGACATACCGTGTCCCTCCTCCCCACCACGGCTACGTCCAGCCCTGGTCCCTACACGGAGCAGTGCAGCCCGGCCTGAAAGCTGATCAGAAGAGCAGGGGTTGACCCTGCACGGCTCCTGGCTATTTCCACTCCAGCTTTTGCCACTGGTAGCTCTGGTCCCAAGAAAACAACTGTCCCTTAGCCCAAGAAAGAGGAGAACAGCAAAGTGGTTGAGTGATCTGCCCTGGGAGATGCTCAGCTGCTTACGAAGCCTGTTTCCTGACCTGGGGATCTGCCCCAGCTCACCCTCTTCTCTTTGCACAGTTTGGCAGCTCGGTTTGGTTGGAAAACCAAGGGGAAATGTGCACAAGGCTTCCCTGGTTGTACAGGGACCTCTCTTTTAAGGGACTCCACCGCCACAGGAGATGAATCCTGCTGCCTGATGAAACGCTGAAGGAGCAGGCAAAGCCACCTCACGTGTTTCCCTTTGAGGACCCCTTCCCGAAGTTACTGCTGAGGAACAGCAGCAAAGGCCTCAAATCATTACCTCCATGAAAGGTCATGAAATTAGGAGCTGGAAAAGAGCGATGCAGCAGCCAGGAGCAGACTACCAAAGATGAGACAAGCCCTGTGTAGTCACCAGGAAGACTCCTCTAGCAGCAAAGAGGCGAATGAGCGTTTCTATTTAGCTTGGGAAGCTTTTCCCTGGCCAGGCTGACCTGGAAATCACAGATGAAGTGATGCCCTGATGCCCCTCTACTAAGACAAGCCACTGACTGAAACATTTCTGGTGATGTCCTGAGTCTGCCAACTGGACTGTCCTCCTGACTGTGGTTTTTGGGAAATTCAGCACTGCTCGTTGGGAACTTCACTGTGGGTGCAGTTAACTACATCAAGGTCAACAAAGAGCAGCTAAGACCCACAATAACTGACCCACATCCTGAGACAAACAAAGAATTGCAGTATTGCTTTCCTGGAAAAGAAAAAAAAAATTGCTAGTAGTATTTTATTTGCACGCACATTTAAAGTCATTCACACACCACGCGTCTGGGCAGCTCCAGTTGTAACACCAGCTCTACCCAGGTACGGGAACAATAGGCAGCTATTGGTACATAGAGTTTGGTGGTCACTGGAGGATGCTGATGAAGAAAAGGAAAGATGTGGTTGACCTCCTCCTTCAGGCAAAGAAGAACGAGCTCCCAGAAGACAGTCTGCAATGGCTGCCGCAGGTATTTGGTTGCAAAAGGAGAAGGGAAAGGGGAAAGGTGAGTTCATAAACTCTGCCCCGTTAGACTTTCTTCCATAAGGAATAAAGCACTTCTCTCCTTCCTCTCCCAGCTGGGAGGAAAGCCCGGGCCCTTGCTTTGGCCAGCTCTGCTAGAGCCTGTCCAAGCCTGCCCCAGCACCCCCAGCTGCCTTGACAAGCAAAGGATTAACTGCCTCCATGCCCCTGAAAGGTCAGGACAGTTCTGCCCCCAAGACCTCAAACACCTCTGGCATGGGGACAAGGGTTTGCTGCTCAGATAAGGCTGGGAGAAAGCCCCTGCTCCTCTCTGGACAACCTTGCTAGTCCCTAGAAATTCCTAGAGGGTAGGAAATATCACATCACCCGCCTGGGATGGTAAATATTTAACAAGGGAACACCCCTTTCCTTTCTCCCTCCCCTCTTCATACATATTCAACTCCTGCATCTCTTTCAGCTGGCAGCACGGCCCCTCTCCCTCTCCTGTTCTCCATGGCAGTGTCATGGCAGCACAGCAAAGCCCTGCAGCAACGCAGAGACTCGCGGGCGGTGGGGAATTAATTGAGGTGGCCACAGATCAGGCACAGCGAGAGCTTGGTGGGAGTGAAGAGCATTAAACGTACCTCTAAAAGGTGCTTGGTCCAGAGGTAGACAAATGTGGAACAGCCTGTGTCCCCACTGCTGGACATCCTTGACCTGTGCAGGTTGTTTTGGGGACCGAGTACACCCCCAGTTTGCTGTGGCAGGGTTCCACTTGGTTTGGGTCAAGTCACACCAGGGAGTGAACTGATAGTGTAAGATGCTGCCAAGAGAGTTTCGGTACCCAGGGGGGCTGTTGCCCCTTCCGCTCGCTGACACAGCCCTGAGATGTACCTGGGACATGGGGCAAGGTGGAGTTTTGTGTTGCCCTCTGGAAAAGGATGTCCAAGTCATGTCCCATGTGGTGGTGTCTGCAGGTCCTCTGCTCTTTGAAGAGTCCCAGATTTGGAAGAGATACATGGAGATCTCCAGTCCAACACCCTGTTTGAAGCAAGGCCAGTTGCTTAGGGTTTTATATAGCGAGGTTGTGAACATCTCCGAGGATGGAGATACCATCGTCTCTCTGGGCCCCTGTTGAGTGAGCAGGAAGAGGGTGTCAAGGATCTTAATCTACAAATGCAACCAAAACCTGCCTGGGGGTGTCGCACCTGCCTGGTTTAGGCTGCAAACACTGCGGGGCTGCGGGTGAAGGGAACTGGGCTCAGATGGCCACAGCAACTGGGCAGAGAGGAGCAAGTGGGACCCCACCAAGCTCCTCACCAGTCCCCATGAACCCACCGGGGTTTCTCAGAGGGTTTCTCAGGGTGGTGGTTGCTGCGGCTGGGAGACAGGGGCAGCTGGTCAGGATGGGGTGGAGGGGGGGTGGAAGACCATCGGCTGAGGAGCAGGAGGAGAGACCTGCTGGCCTCCTGCGATGCCGAAGGAGGTTTTGCAGAGCGTGGCCACGCAGGAATCCGGGCTGATGCTCCCGGGCCCCTGGGACCTCCCAGCCTGCTCCGGCACACACACGCCTGCCGACGCGGAGGCTCTCTGTGGTTCTCCATCCCTTGCCGCTCGCTCCAGCTCTTACAGAAACCGGCTCTATTAATATCCCCATCTCTTCCTCTCGGCCCATTATTCTCCTGATGGCCCAAATTTCCAGTTAGCTCCTCTCCAAATTTAAACGATTGCTTCCCCCTCTCCTTTCTCACCCCCCCCCCCCCCCCNTATATTCTCCTTCCTCTTAAATGGCTGGCGCCGGGGCTATTAGATCCCCGCTGCTGGGCTGTGATTGGCTGACAGCCAGTCCCAACCTCACAAGTAACCACGGCCATTCACCGGGATGGGGAAACTCCAGCGTTGCCAGCAGGGTTGGAGAAAGGGAGAGGAAGGAAGGATGGAGCTGGCTGGAGCCTACTCCCACCCAGGGGGGATGTTACCAGGGAAGGGAGGAAGGGGAGATGTAAAATAGTTAACGGCTTTGATCAGACGGAAGCAGCCATGGATGCTGTGGGAAGCATCTTCACAGCCCCACCTGCTATCAGGGTCTGCCAGGACCTGGTGGCTGAGACCCCGTGGATTGCTGGTGGGGCGGCTTCTCCCCTGACCCATCATGCATCCCCGTGGCTCCTAAAGCACTGCAGACACTGGTGGGAACAACATCGCTCCGTGTGTCTGCACACCTCAAAGCCTGAATAGCCCAGAAGTGCCATTGTGAACAGCTCCTGCTGTGCATGGAGGGCTCCAGCGCATTTCTTTGTAAGCCAAAGCACCACGTCAAAACCCAGCGTGCTTCTGTGCAGAGACAAACAATTTAAGTTCTTTTTTGTGCCATGGTTCGGTGCAGAATCTCAGCCCACGTCTGAGCAGGCAGCGCTCCCCAGCACCAAGTCGTTAGTCAGCGGAGAGGCCAAAGCTCAATCAGTCTATGGAAGAGAAGTCCATAACAGCAGGAAAGAGACCTTCCAGATGGTGGGAGGGAACAGGGCAATGCCCCCTCTGCTGCCCACGACTCTGGTCAAGGCATTGCATTTCTAAAGCCCTCCTAAGAGTCACCTTTGGCTCTCCTCAGAAAACAACACGGCGTCAGCGTCCCAGTAGTCCCAGGCTGGGGAAGAGCTGCCATGAGCCCATGCCCTTGGTACTGCCTGGTCAGCTCGAGACCACATTTCTAAGAACTGAGGGAGGGAGAGGAAGGGGAAGGGATGTCATCAATAGAGGTAGGAACAGAGGTCCCTTCTTTCCTTCTAGCTTTGGGCATTGCTCCCATTTCTACTTTGTGGCCCTGTTCTTCCACATTCTTTCAGCTCTTCAGCCTACTGCTGATCCCCGGTCCCATGAGTCCAACCCAGGTCCTTCTAGGGCAGGGTTCCCCACGCAGCCTTGCCCATGCAACCCCAACATCCCAGACCCCTCGTGCCATAAGCTCACCCCATCCTGACCAACTCCCGCAGGAGACTTGAGCAGAGGAAAGGCCAGATCATGCAGGAAAAACATCCCAAAGGCCAGTGGTGACATCTTGCTTCTTCCAAACAAGTCACGTTTGACTAAGATGAGGTTTTGGCTGGATGACCCAACATCTAGCTGCAATGGTACCTCCAGGGCACCCGGCCACAGGGGACCCAATGCTCACGAGCCCAAGCCAAAGGGATACAGCAGCCACAGGGGACAAACTACCTCCTCATCCAAAGGAGATTCCTTCTGGTCCTCACTTTGGTTTATTCAGAAGAGGGAGTTCCCTAGAAACTAATGCAGTTAGGATTTCCAGCAAGAGAGAGAGGGGGAAAGAAAGAACAAGAAAGAAATTGTAAGAAAAAAGAAGGAAAGAACAGAAAGAAAATGAGGAGAGGAAGAGAGGAAAAATAAGGAAGGAAAGAGAGAGTCTTGGTTTTCTGAGTTAGAAGCAAAATTATCTTGATTTCCATTTGAATAATTCATGTTTGCCACGGGCCATGTATTCCTGAGCTTGGGTGTCAAGTGTTTATTGAATATATCTCTTGACAGGGCACTTGTGTGATATTCAGCCATTGCCAGAGTGTTAAAAACACACACACACACCAAATGTAAAAGGAGGAAAAAAAAGAAACGTTGAAATGACGGCATCCTCCACCTCAGTTTGAGAATAATTGGTCCAAATGAAGTCCCTTTCCTTTCAATGAGGAGTCTCCCCCTGCCCCCTCCTCTACACGGGGAACCAGCTGGGAGCCCAGCATGGGCGGCTGGGACATTGGCCTTACACCCAGAGGCAGAAGCTCTGCCATCATCCGAGAAGATGAGCCTGGCATCTGCTGGAGGAACCGGAGCCTTTTTCACCTCCTCAGCTTTTGCCAGGACTCGGAGACCTGATCTTGAAGATTAGAGAAGTCCCATCCCAAATGTTTCCACCTTGGAGGGAATCCGAATTCAATCCCCACTGCAGTAAGCGAGGGATGCTGTCCTTCCATCCTCCATGGACACAGAGCCCTCTGCACCCCCTCCATGCACGCAGGACTGCTGTCCCCCTTGTCCCGAGGACTTGCTGTTGCTGTTGGCTGCTCTCCTTCCACGGGTCCTTCCCTCTGTGCAGGGACAGCACCCATCTTAATCAGATGTCCGTGAAACAGTAAATTTTGCACCAGAGCTCCCACCCTCTCTGCAAATCTCTTGTGCTGCCAAAACCGATTCTGAGATAACAGATTTTGCCGTGTCGGAGGTGGCCCCACGGGGATGTCTCTGAATGATGTTCCCCAGTGTGTCCTGCAGAGATTGTAATATCCACATGTCCCTTGCGCTCAGGTGTCCCCCGTCCCTGTCAGCCCACATCACAGAGAGATGGCTGCAGGATTGCACGGAGCGGGGACGAGGGCTGGGAGTGGAGTGGAGTGATTTCTCCTTCGGTCTTTTCTATAGGGGACCTTTGAGGAGACACACAAGAGGATACAGGATAGCACGTGACTCGTGGCAGATAGCTGCCTCGTGGGACGCATCACGTGGAAAATAGGAAACGAAGGCTCCAGCCTTGCAGCAGGGTAGAAAGAGGCCAAAAAAAAAAATCCACGTGAGGAAGATGAAGGTGAGAACAGGCCTGCGCTCAGAGCCTGGTCAGCACCTGTTGGAGCCTGTGCCTAAGGACACAACTTTGGGGAGACCAAGGCCCGGCTGTGAGGGCAGAGGAGGGGGTCTGCAGCTGCTGGAGCAAGTTCACTTGCAAAGTCAGGGTCTTCTGACGGGAACCAGCCTGGTGCAGGGGGACCTACTCCGGGGTGGCCGCTGGCAGGTGCCCATCAAACCCACAAGCTGCCCCACAGCAGCACCTGGGACCCTGAATCCCACAGCAGAGCTGGTACATGGCAGGAGACAGACAGAGCTGGGGGGGGGGGCAGGAGGGGCAACACCACCCAGAGGGACCTCAGCGTGAGGGAAACAGAGCAACGCAGGGATGCCCAGGATGAAACCTTGACCAGTACCCTCCCCCGACCCCCAGACAGCCCGTGAGACCCCCAAAAGGCAGACCTCCTTAAGAGGTGTCATTTGAATAACCGCTTGGGCGGAGGGAGGCAGCCAGACAGGGAGACGGGAGCCTCTCGCCGCCTGCTCTCGCCCAGCACCCAGTTCACAGCTGGTGCACCAGCAGGGATCCCTGCTTGGCCATATGCTCTACGTGCTGCTTCAATTACCCCTCGGAGGAGCCGGGGCTTGCACAGCTCCTGGCAGGGGGAGGAGGGGGCCATGGGGGAAGGGAGGCGAAGCCGGCAGGGAGGAGGGAGATCCCCTCGGTTGAGTAGGATGCCAAAAAATAGGAGCAGGGCTGATGGGTTTCAAGCAGAGCGCCTTTGCTCTGGTCCATGTGGGGCACCTCTGGTGCACCCCCAGGGCATCTTTGCGTACAAGAGCGTCCCTGGGATATGAGAGCATCCCCCTCAGCCTTCTGCTGGCAGCAGCTCGGGGCCGTGTTTAACAACGCCGACCAGGAGGCACACCAGGGTGGGGAGTCCCCCTGCACCCCTCGGGAGTGGATCTGGCTCAGAAACCTCCCAGCCAGGACTCAGGACCAGACTCCTGGCGTTAGGAATCCATCCCCAGCTCTAAGCACGGCCAAAATGTCCCCAGTCCTCCTCCTACAAAGCTGATTATTTCCGACCTGAGCTCCTGGAGAAATTGTGCAAGTGGGAAACCAAAAATTTTCCACTACTGTTTTCATTTTCATAAAAATATCCTTGTGATTACACAGAAGTGTTCATGGGAAACACTCTGATTCCTTAAAAAATTCCTTTCCTTCCTGGAAAACCAATAACCTAAAACCTAATATTTGTTGATGTCTAACCCACATTTTTTTATTTTCTCATCTTCTTTTAGCTTTCTTCTGAAATTGTTTGTGTTTGGGTTTTTAATTACTTAAGAAATGTCAGTTTGTGATTATCTGATGAAAGTAAAAATTATTTGGGTTTCCTGAGTAGTTCTAATATCAGGTGATTCACTACACCTTGCAACCAGACCAGAGGAAAAATCTTTACGTGAGCAATACTCATTGCTCTGCTGCTCATTAGACAGATCACCCTGGTCCTTTTCATGCCAAAAATATCTCAGCCTCACACACACACTTTGTGTTCCTCTGAACCGGAATCAGATTCTCTGATTCCTTAGGAAAACTGGTAGGATTTTTTTTTTTTCCCCAGTTTCTAAACAGAATGGAAAAGAAAACCCAAATGTGCATGAAAAAAGGCTTAAGCGTAAATCATCAGGGACTGACATGAAGCTTATCAGATAATTTTGAAACTCACCCTCTTCATTTCCACTTTTTCCAGGTACTGGAAATATTTTTATGATCAGAAACAGCAGGCTTCGTCTCAAGCAGTCATTGTGAAATGAAAAACATGTCAACGTGTGCTATGGAGAGAAGCATCAAACCAGGACATGTCAGCGTTCAAGGCAGCATTTTGAGTTGGCAAAGATTCATCCAGAAGGTTTTGCTTGTACTTGTTTTGATCGTGCTGCACCGCTCCTGCCTGGCTGCGAGCGCGCTGCCTCTGCCGTGACTCTGGAGCACTTCCAGGTCCACAGCCCTGGTAGACACTCCTGGATTCAGGCACGATTTGGCCACAATTTCCCAATTTCTACAAAGCCACCTGTGCCTTGATGTTCGCAAGATGGAAACTCAGTGCAGAAAGAGGTCACGTCATTAAATGGTGCTAAGCGAAGGCAGCCGGGCTGTGTCCTGAGTATCTGCAGGTCGATAGCCACTTCCCCACGTCTCTGTCTGCAAACCCTGTCCCACTGCATCTCTTCCCCACGCGCTGCCCTTACCCGGCCGTAGCCGGCAGCCGCTGGCCAACGCCAAACCCACACCAGCATCACGGAGACCACCTGAAACAGGAACGCATTTATTCCTGCCTGGGCTGGACCATTTTTCCGCTCACCTGGACAGCACGGGCTGTGACTCAGGTGATGCCTCCAGCCAGCATCGCCAGCGTGGGCAGGAGCTGAAGTGCCAGCAGGGTCCATCACGGGAGGGTCTAGAGGAGCTGGAAGGGCTGGGCTGGGAGCGGTGGCTGGCTCCGGTCTGAGACGGCACCTTCAGCATCCTGAATCCTGACCCTCCTGGAGCGGGGAAGGAAAATGAGCAAAAACAACTCAGGGACTAATTCCAAGTGTCAAAGCCACTTGAGGAAATTGCTTCGCTTCTGGGAGACCCGCAGGCAGAAAAGCTTGCCTGAATAAATGAGTCTCTCATCCACCAGTCGCAGAAACTTCCACGACTCACCCACGTACTGTCACTGCTGTCCCAGAGACCTCTCCCCACCCTCGACCCCCCCTCCCCAGCACCCCTCGAGCCCTGCTCCCCCTCCTCGTACACCGGCAGAGGTCACGGCGGAGGAGAAGCCCAGCCCGATGCTCCGTGGGCCGGGTCGAGGGGTGGAGCGGTGGGAGCGGATTACTCCGGAGGTGCAGGGTCAGCGCCAACACCCGTGGGTGGGAAACAAGAGGTGATTTTAGCCCAGAGCCCCTCTGCGGGTGACAACGGCCCGTGAGCGTGCGGCAGCAGCTGTACGGTGCAGGCTGGTTTTGTTCTGGGGACAAAGGAGGGCTGAACCGAAATTGCACTTGGGCAGCAGTTCAGCCGGGCTTTCCAGGCGGTAAATGCCCGTCTGCAAACAAACCCTCCCCGGTGCCCCCAGCCGCGCGGGACGAGGCCGGGCAGGTTGTCCTCGCAGGGCTATCCGGTGACAGGAGCGTGCTTTTGTCCCCGCTCCTCGGGGAAAGCAAGTGCAGGGCGTCAGCGAAGCGGAGGGGAGGCATGGGAAGCGGGGAAAGCTTATCCCGTTGGCAGGTTCCTTTCCTTTCAGAGGAGACAAAGCTGTCTGTGCTGTCACAGCGCCTGTGTATCCGCACCTCCCGGGGAATGAGATCAAAGCAGCACCCCATGTCTCAGGTGCTGTCTTCCCGCCGCACTTATCCCCCATTTTTAACCCCACGTTCCTGGTCCGAGATGACACCAGCGCTCCCGGTGCACTCCCTGGTGCTTTGATTGCTCAGAGCCTGGTGTCCAGCGCGTTTCCTCCCCAGCTGTGGTCATCCTCGTATGGGTCCGGCCAGCAGCCCGGAGGTGACTGCCCACCCATAGCATGTCCCTACGACCTGGCACAGGAGCATCTCTCCCCTGGGTTTGCCTGCAGGAGCTCACGAGGACAGCTTGCTTCTCTGAAAAGCAATGCACAGTTTGGAAGAAAACCATCTGAAATGGGCTCAATCCTTGCATGGACATGGCAAGTTGCTTCCGAGCTGTCCGGTACCATCCTGTACCGCTCGATGGTAACCAGCAGTCTCACGCCAGGTGAGGCTAGCTTCGGCCAAGTGTCCCCAGCCATCTGCATGACAGTGGTCGGCGCTTGGACACACAACAGACACGGATTTCTCACTTACCACCAAAACAGCAAGAAGATAAGGTGTCAAAATGTCTGTGGATCCCCTGAGGTCTTCTGCAGCCATAGGAGAGGAAAGTGTCTAACAAGGCCTAGAGGAGAGAGCATCTTTCAGAGAGGAGGAGGAGGGACGTGATGGGGGGAATATCTGAGTGGGATGGTTTATTTGACCATAAATCTTCATTGTCATTTCTGGTAAGCAGAATTCTTCCAGGCAGGACCCAGAGGACTCAGGGGAGGAAAGGGTTAAGAGCCCTCCAGGCCATGAGCTGACCCACAGACCTTCCCATATTGTCCCTTTTCTTATCCCCTGTCACTGGGGAGATTAGCAGCCAGCAGATTAACCTGGTCTATGCCCCGCAGGCACTTTGGAGATGAAGGGCAGAGGAGAGAGAGGCTGATCTTTGAATTCCAAAATGCTTGGATGTCCGTGTAGGAGGCAGAAAAGGGCTGGAGGGACAATAGGTCCGGAGGGCTGGGAAGGATGCGCAGGGACGGTGGAGAATATTAACCAGGTACCTCATCTTTCTGCTCTGAGGGAGAGAGGTCCAGCCCTTGGAGCTCGTGTGTTCCCGAAGGGCATCAGCAACTCAAGAGCAGAAAGGTCCCCAGGAGGAGGTGCAGAAGTCTCTGGGACGGGACTTGGTGGACGAACCTAGACCTGCACAAGCAAGGAGCTCAGCGGCAGGCTGAGGTAGGTGGAAAAGCTGCTGCCCGCGGGTCAGGGAGGGCTCACGCGAAGCCTTGTGCAAGCCCTGGGCTTGCCCAGCAGCCATGCGATGGGCTGAACCTGCTGTGCAGGGGTTCCTGGGAGCCCTAATTAGTGCCCTCAGCAATGCATTAGCACGAGGGGTGCAGCTGAGCCACAGCCCTGACACAAGAAGACGGCTCTACAGATAATGGCTGCTTGGCTGAACTAAGAAATTGCAGCCGGAGAGCAGAAGGGAGATTTCAGAAATGATCTGATTTGGAATTTTCTTGCCTACACCTGAAAACCTCCCAAGTCAAGTAAAACCGGCACGGCCAAGCAAAGCAGATGAGTTTCACGAAAGCAAAGGAGGGCGGATGGATGGCAGGACTCAGGTACACGCTGTTCACAAGGGCAGCGATGAGAAAAGATTATCTTTTCATGATGGAAAGCTTCAATATCCCAGGGGAAGCCTTGAGCATGATTCCCATCACTTCCTGAAGGGATTTAAACTCAGGTCACTCATGCTAGAGCTAAATCCTGACCTCAGGCTATTCTGGGACTCAGAGCTCTCCACTCCTGTGAAACCCCTTCCACTTGGCTGGGAACAATTCAGTATCCACACCGGCACGCGTGCGATCATGACTTGAGTTCAGCGGTTAAGACATCTCCGCTTCAGTCCTTATTCTTGTGAATTTTCAAGTGATCAACGCAAAACAAAGCAGATCTCTCAGAAAAGTGCATCTAGCACGCTCCAGCACTTCCAGTTTTCCTTGAAGGCCTGAGGTCACCAGGAGGACCAGCATAGCTTTACTGCACAGTGCCTGGCATGCCCAGAGATGCAGCGCTGTGCATAAAGCAATTTAATGTGGGATGTAAGTCACATCCTGAAGGAAATTCCCTGCTACCGTGGGAGCAAACCCAAACACCCAGACTGCAATGCTGTCTGGACCAAAGCTCTGGTTCATGGTACCCACCTTGCACTGAGACCCTATAGTCCCAAACTAGCCAAGGAGAACAGAGGGGATCCAATTTTGCTGATTTCCAGCCTGCAATTCAGATTTCTGTTGCTAAACACCATTTGGGGCACCTCCAACATTCCTGGCTCTCCTAAGTTGCCAGGAAATGGTTTCAAGGGTTCACAGCCGTTGCATGGATGATACAATGGGATGAACAGCAAAGCTGCATGAGCCTTTCACAATAGAGCTTTAAATTCTGCGTAATTCCGTTCTTTAAATGTACATTCATAATAAATCGTGTGATAAACAGTCACACTTCATGCCACATCTTCCCAGCTTGACAAACCAAGTGAGATTTGTAGTCACCTCCAGACAGGAGAAAAAAAAAAGATTCCAGGTTGCTTTGCAATTTGGTTTTGATTTCAAATCCAAGGAAAAATCTCCACGATGTCTCCTAGCTCAGACAGCGCTTCCCCAAAACCCATCCAAACAAGCACCGGTGTTGCTGTGGACCTCATCCACTTCATTACAGGATTCACCTCCACTCAGCCAGATTGGAGGGAACCAGAGACAGAAAAGGGAAATCGATGGATGTGGAACTGAATGAGCTGATACTGATGGGAGAAGCTGTCAAGCTTCATATCTATCCATCAGTTCTGGGCAGAGTCGCCACAACACATAAGTGCTGCTGAGCTAGCACTAGCACAAGGCTTTCAGAGGTATTTAGGAGAACACCCATGATTTGAATGCGGATAAAACACCCAAGCATCTCCACCAGCCTGGGACTGAACCAGCTCGAGCAAAAGAAGGGGCGCAGGTCTGCCGATTGCCCCCTGCGTAGCAGAGCTGCTTACAGGATCATTCATTGTTGTTACCCCAGAAGCCGCGGGAGCCGCGAGGTAAGAGGAGAGCCGTGCAAGGGCAATATCTAGGATTACCTGGCGCTACCCGTAGTCTGAGCGGTCAGGGTGAATTCAGGCCGGCCTCACCTGGGAAAGGACCCTTTACCCCCAGATCCAGCTTCTCTTGTGCATCTCGATGTATTTAAGCTGAAATCTTGTTTCATTGATCAAGGCCTGAAATCGATGGGCATCAGAGTGCTAAGACACCATCCAAATAAAGATAATACAAACAGCAATAAAATAGCACCATTGATTTTAAAATTCCCCATCTAAGGCTTTATAAAGTATTCATTAAATGTCTATTAGGATAAATTGAAAGCATTAGGAACATGGGTAACTGGTTATGCAGATTTGCAAGTGTTTTTGGTTAATTTATAAATGCTACATCCAGATAGATAGAGAACTAGACATTGACAATAATTATACTAATCCGTTTTGTTATTCTCCATATAACTCGAAGTTGTGAATATCATGCTGTTAGAGACAGAAAGGGATCCGCTTCCTTCTCGCCTGTGTTTGCAGGAGGTCAATAAGCTAAGGAAGACGACTGAATTTTTCATCTGTTAAAAGGAACAAAGACACATTTAGCGAACACTTTCTGTGGCTTGGGGAGAATGGCACCACTTCATTAGAAAGGTCCTGACGCTTGCTGATTACACGGTTGTTAATGTGGTTGAGAGGGTCACAATTTCCAAGCACATGGTGAGTTGTATCATTTTCATCCCTTGCAAAGAGAAGCTGCGTTGGTAACAGTGGGGTGCGTGTCATGTAGCTATAGGGCTATCGAGGAGGACGGCAACCCGCGCTCATTTAATGGTTGTCAATCAACCACGGAGCGACGACGGGGTTATTGCTCAACAGCAGAGACCGGGGTACCGGGAAACGGGATCGTAAATCATACGTAAGGGTCTGCTCTCTGCCGGTGATGCAATTATTACTCACTGCAACGAGAGCGACAAAAACCTCTCCCGTGCCGCCTGCTCGCGGAGTCGGAGGTGGGACTCTCCTTTTGTGACCCAAAGGTAAGTCCAAACCGGCTGCCTGGGCTTTCTCTGGCTACGGAGAGGGATCGGCGAGGCGGCTGCGACAAACCCTCACTCCAGCAGCTTGGAGGGGAGACCCGGCCGTCGCCTCCGAGACGTGGGGCTGGCAGGCGGCTACGGGAGGTGAACCGTCTCTGGCTGGAAGACCTCGCCGGCTACAGCCAGGAGCTGGAGGGTGAATGGGGTCATTAGTCACACTCTCCTGCACAAACAAACTGGAGCACAAAGAGACCATTAAGATGCCGAGCTCCAGGAGGCAGAGAGGGGATCTCCGTCCTCTGGCCCTGCGTGGTCAGTGCTCGAGTCCTCGGCCTTGAGCCTCAAACCGCCCGTAATTAAGAATTACAGTTATTAAGCGCAAATATCCTATGTCGGTCCGTTAACGTGCCCTGCAAAGGATGTGCATTTCCAGAGCATCATCTTCCTCACTGCAGCCTCCCGAGTGAGTGCTTGAAATATCTTGGAGGAGGGGGAAAGGGAGGGCACAAAAACCCCCTCCCTCCGCCTTAGGGACTGGTTTCTTCTGCAGCGCAGGTTGTTCGGGCAGCAGGTTCTCTGCGTGGTGCAAGACCTGTGCCAGGGTTAGAGGGTCCAAAACGCCTGAGATGCAGCTGTGGGAGAGCGTGTCAGGAGTCCGGGCTGTCTTCCTAAGGCTGCTTCTGGGGGACACTCAGCCTCCCCGTGACTCAGTTTCCCCACTACAAACCACGGAGGAAATCCCTTCCCAAGTAGCTGGATGCTACGGGGATGAATACCGCTGAGAAACCCTTGAAGAACGGCCCCAAACAGCCCATTTCTCTGTTTAGCCCCTTCCCTCGACGTTCCCGCGTTTGCTTGCCTCCCCCCTCCCCAGCTTCTCCTCTCATTGAATGCTCTGAAAATACCTGGTTCTGCTGCTTTGTGAATTATTAGAGGCATTTACCATAGGCCCTCTCATTAATTATTCACAGCTGTTTTGTTCTGGGGCTCAGATGTAATTAATGGCTCAATTAATATTTAAATATTAACTATTTTTAAAAACCCAAGACATCTCTGTTAAGCTTGTCCATTGAGAAATAAAATGCAGGGCAAGCGAGACTCGGGCAGGGAAGCCGAGCAGCGCGGGGTGGACAACTCGGTCCTCCTGCAGGCGTGGGTCCGCCAGGACAGCGAGCCTGGGAGCAGGAGTCGGAGGTGGGGGACGATAGCTGGGGGGGTGGCGGAGCCTGCGAGCCCCACCGGGCTCCCCTGGAAGGTGGGGAGAGAAGAGCAGGAGATGTGTTTTTGTTAGAACTTGGTCAGCAGCGGGCATTTCTCCGAGAGACCCCTGATCTCCACAGGATTTTGGATCTCCAGCGGCATTTAAAGTCTTGCAAAGCTGGGTGTCCTGCTGGAGTTTCCATCTTCTTCTGCTCCACAGCCCACGCTCCGGCGGAAAGAGAGACGGAGGAAAACGGAAAGGGAAAGATCAGGCCGAAGCTTGGATGGTGTAAACTGGGAAGCAACGAGATGTTGTCCCACCAGTGGGGCTGCCGGGGACCCCACTCCTGCGCAGAGGTCGGATGTTTCTCACGTCTTTGCTGCTCAGGACAGTTAATTCTGCAGGTGCGTTGGTGAGAAACGTAGAGCCATGCAGGAGCTTGAATTTCTGTTTGATGGGAAAGGCTAAGATTGGCTTTTCCTGTAAAAGATGATCTTTGGAGAAAGGGAGAGGGGGAGCCGGGCCTGACGTTTGGGTTGAGTGGGATGTTCTGACGCGACAGCACTACGATGCGTGTGTTTTCACTGGGCTTAAAAAAAAAGGAAGAAAAAACTAAAAGCAAAGTAGGTTTAATGAATTAGAACAAAGTTGATGTGGAAACAAAATAAAAAAATAATATTCTAACTGTAATAAAACAGAACTTCATCGCCATCAACTCTGCTCCGTTTTATTTGTCCGTTTGTTTCCAAACTGGAATTTCATCCAAACAGATTTATCCCGCCAACCCCGAATTCAGTTTCACTGTCAACAAAACAGCATTTCCCCACAAAAGACACAACCCAGGGGGAATTTTTTCTTTTTCTCTTCCCCCAGGGAACAGCGCAGAAAAATTTCCTTTTGCTCTGTCCTGAGCGTTTCTCATTCACTAAACGTCCCCGGGCCCTCGGCGCTGACAACCAGGAGACGTGAATGATGCCCCGAACAAAGAGCCACGGCCAGGAGCCCGTTCACTGCTCCCTGCTCCCGGCTCTCCGGGACCCGGAGCCTCCTGAGGATGAGGTTGATCCCACTGATCGGCTTTTTGCCCCGCTGTCTACCCAGCGGTCCAGGAGGTCAGCCCCCTCTCCCACGCTCTGACCCGGGGAGAGGTTCCCCCCGCGCTGAGCGGCGGGCGAGGGAAGATGCTCGTCCTGCCCTCCCGTCCCTCTGACGGGAATTCGTGGGACGGGTTTCGCTCGCGCTATATAAAGCATTACTGGAGCCAGGTACCTCCGGGTGGTTTCCGCCAGCCTTCTGCTCGTATCCTGATAATTCGCGGCGGGTGATTTACAGCATCATCCCCCCGCGCAGGCACTTACTGAGGCCCACCTTGCCCGAGCAGGCGTGACGCCGGGTCGGCTCAGCTCTGCACACCAACATATACGGTAGCACGCAGCGGCTGAATAATAGATGGCTGGTGCTTTGTGAAGGTCCCGTAACCTGATCTCCGTCGCAGGGACACATGGACAGAAACGGAGCGGGGAAGCCGCCCGATAATGCGAGCCGCGGCCACCCGATACGCATCCCTCGAGCACGAGCTGGTGCCCGGCCAATAGATGTCTATTGGGGAGGAAATGAGAGCCCGGTTTCTTAGGGACCGGCTGACGCTGGCCTCCCCCCCCGCTGCCCCTGCCAGCTCTGAAAGCGCAGTAGCCGATGGGCAGATGCTGCAGCACCGATCTGCTCGCACCCTGCCCTTCCCGGCCCCCCCCAGGCACGGTCCCCACGCTCTCCAGCTGGAGGGCGGTGGGCTTCCTCGGGGCTGCTGGGCACATCCCGCAATTCCCTCAGCATCCTGCCGGGGAATTAGGCACCCAAAGCGACACAGGGGGGCTGTGACCACGTCCAGAGTGACCGCCCCGTCTTGCTCCTGCCGAAGCATCGCAATGGCCTTTGCCTGTTTGGCCATCGCTGTGTCCAGCCTCTTCCAAGGAGAGCGCACGTCGGGGCTTGCTAGAAAAACCCAGCTCCTTTCCAAAGCTCGCAGGTAGCCAGCTATATCATTCCAGCTTTGCACTGCCTGATAAACACAGGCACAGCTCCTCTGCAGCCAGCTCTTAGCAGCAAGGAATTCACCGGTGCCGCTTTCCTCTTTTAATAGACCTCAAAGTCCTAAGAGAGCTCTTCTCCCTCCTCCTCCCCCCCAGACAGAGCCGGACACGTGTGGGACACAGCACTCCACCGCAAACCCGCTCCCTGCACCCGGCAGTGGTCCTCTGTGCTGCCAGGCACGAGGGCTTGTGCTCCCTGCGAGGAAGGATGAGACCTTCAGAAAAGGCTTTTCCCCAAGAACTGAACATGCAGAAGGGGTGGCATGTCCCAGCCCTACTGCTACCTGCTACCCCACGAGCTCCTCAGGTCATGGGGCTGAAATCCCTTTACCCTCCACCGCAGCCTGTTCACATCCACCAGCTGCGCAATGGGAAGAGAAGCCGCTGGCAGGAGCAGCCCCGCGTAACACATACGGGGCTCTGCCAGGCTGCAAATCTGGGGTGGGTGCAGAGGGGCAAAAAAGTCTTGAAGTTTCCATTTCTCTGGGAATCTCCCCCTCCACGCAGACACGTGCTGGTACTTTCAGCTCCCCCTTCGCCTTTCCCCATGCTGCAGACCTCTTGTTTCCCCTGTGGTTCTGTGCCACCCCTGCATGGTCACGGTGTGACTCCAGGTGGGCTCCGGGCATCGCACCCTCCACGAAATGCATCGTGCACTGCAAGGGGTCCAGGCGAGCCTGGGACATCTCAAACATCACAGCGACGGGAGCTATATCAGCACAGACGGGGCAGCCAGCCGAGGCGTGGGATGCTGTCCTGTCCCTGCCTGCAGGCAGCGGCGTGACGGGGCGACGGGTGGCCGTGCACGTCCAAGCCTCGCGCTGCATGCTGCTCACAGCCGGCAGCCGCTGCAAGAGTGGCTGCCGGAGCAGGAGACGCTCACCTTCAAACCCGGAGGGAGGGTGGTTCAGTGAGATTGGAATAAAAATCAGTGCAGGTGGCTGGGGGTGGAAGAGAGGGGTCGTCTCCCCCGGGAGATGGGGGGAGAGTCGGGAAGGGGGTTCAACGACAGCGGTCACTGCTCCTGCCTGCAGTTTTTCTTGCTAAATCCCAACCCAGCCCCGGATCCTTCCCGCCAGTGCTTTAACCCAGGAGCCCGTTGCAAGCCCATTGCAGGGAAAGCCAGGGCTGGACCCGACGCACGCTGGAAGCTGCTGCGCTCCTGCCCGCTTCAACCGCACAGATTTCCATCTGCCGCCTTGCTCGGGGGCTGTACCGCTACCTGCCGCGCTCACCATATTGCTGGTAATTTCCAGCTCAGGGTAATCACCGTGTAGAGCTATTCTCCCATCCCCAAACCTGACAGCCGGCAGGTTGCGCTTCTCAGCCCGGGCTTGAAAAGCTTTGGTGGGGCAGGTTTGCTGCAGGCGGCGGCGGCGGGCGCCGATCCCAGCGCGCACACAACGCCCGTCCCGTCCCTGGCTGCGGGCAACGCGGTCCAGCGCCAGACGCGGGGCGGGATGCGGCGTGGGGGCCACCGCCACGGCACGGGGGCCCGTGGGGTCACCAGAGCCGGCGTCAGCTGTCAGGCAGAGCCACCCACCTCAATTACCCACCCCGGCGGCTCGTGGCCGGGGGGCACGCACGCAGACGGCGGGGATGAAAGGGGGGCCGGGGGAATGCGAAGGGGGTGAAAGCGTAGCTGGAAGTCACGTTTTTCAATGGGGAGGCATCGCCCAGCTCGTGCACACACTGAAAACGCAGGTCGTGCCCCAGCCTGTGTGAACAGGTACAGCGAAACTGAGTCACGTCGGGAAAAAATCCGCCTTGGAGACATAGGAAGGTTGGGGTTTGGGTTTTTTCCACCGTGCGGGGAAAAAAAGATGTTCCAATGAAAAGGATGCCTTACCCTCTTTCTGAACAGAACATTGTATTTAATTCGGCAGCTATTTGGACTTCAGTTTGTCATTTCCCAGTTTTGGACTATTTAAGAACCCAATCACCATTTTGAAGCAAAAAACCCCAAACAATTCCTCCCTAAATCAATGCTGTTTAACATTTCCTAGTAATTTCCCCACTTTTTCTTGTCTTTGAACTTGACTTGGGTTTCACGAACGAGTTTCAGTTCTGTTCGGGTGAATGTGTTCATGAAATCCAAGTCAAGTGAAAGCTTTGCATAACACAGGCTTGGAGAGAAAAAAAAAGAAAAATATGGTTTGAAGCACAGTTCATTGTGGTTTATTCCAATTAAAAACTTCCACGATATTCTGTTAAACTAGTAGATCTGTTCAGTTTTGCAGTTTTAACAAACGGCTCATTGGAGCTGATTGTTTCTTCAGTTGAAGTAGGAGATTTCTTATGGACCTTATTTTTTATGCTCGGAAAGATAACCCCCCAACCCTCCCTACTCTCTGTAGCTCTGGAAAAAAAGTCTTGAAAGTTAAATCTAGGTGGCAAAGACAGGACTAAAAAGAGGGGCTGTGCAGAGGGAAGAGTAAATAGACAGGGTTTATGGGGCCTCCGCCAGTTTGGGAACCCCAGATTTGCCAAATCTGGTGGTGGGGAGGTCATGTCCCTGCAGAGGTCTGGGGCTGGACAGGCTGCACGGTGGGTGCCCTGGTCCCTGATGCCACAGGGCTCCCCGAAGGTGAGAAGCGATGAGCCAAGTGTGAGTAAGTCCACGGCCAGTTGTCCATGGNGGATTCCCAGGACACCCCTCATTGTCCACACGTTGCTCCCAGCTGCTCCCCTGCCCGCCACCAGCCCATCTCCATAACGTGAGCTGACACAGCTCCTGCGGGAAGACGTGGGATTGAAATCCCTTCCTTCAAATCCTCTAATTGGAGTTAACTTTTGCCCTGGGAGTGACTCCATTACCAGGGAACCCCGTGGAGGGCCAGGGGTAAATTGGGGTTTGATGGGTCCGGACAAAAGTCGTCTTCCAAGACTCCCCCACCGCTTCACAGCAGACTTTCTCCCGTCCTTTCCCTCCCACCACCCTCTTCAGCTGCTCCCTGACTGGTAAAATGTTTACACTCCATGCAGATCCACAAATCAATTAGAGACACATTTAGCTGACATATGGCTTCTCCAAGTCCATCGCCTTGACTGATACAGCCAGAGGGAATAAAAGCCCTGGGCTGGAGCCCCTCTGTCCCACCCTTATGGACATCAACAGTTTTTAATGACCCTTTAAATCAGTTCTGCTTGAGAGCTATGGGCCAAAGCTATTATCCTCTGACATTTATGACCAGGACCCGCTGACTGCTCTGTCCCTGTTGCTTCTGGAAGCCCGCTGGTTTTACCCATCAGGAAACTGGGAATTCTTCTCTTCCCCAAACATCAGCCACCGCAGCTGGGCTGGGAGATCTCAACCTGCCCGGTCTGGAAAGAGCAGCAAACGGCAGGGAATGCTGCAAGGGACGGAGATGGAGGGAATGATTTTCCCATCACTTTGATGGTTCCTCCTCCCTTTTCTCACCTGCCTCCGCTCCATGTAGACAAGACCCAGCAGCCTCCAGAGCTGGCCCTCGTCTCTACAGAAAGGTCCTGTAAACACTGAACTGATGCATCACAGAGGATCTTCTCCCTCCCTGGTGTCCATCTGATTTTGCTCTCCGTTAGTGTATCAGCTAATGAAATGCCAAAAATAATTCTTAAAATGCTTCCACAGACTCCTGCACAGCGGCTGATGACCAGAGAGCGAGCGGTGAGCTGGGTAACACAGGGACGGTGGCCGGGCAGGGTGAGAAGGAAGCGGGGGAGCAGGCAGATCAGGGCGACAGTGGCAGGAAAATGTGGAGATCACCACGTTTGGGCCACCACGCTGGCCATAGGGTTTGATGCAGATCATAAGTTATGCAGCTTGTCCTAAATATGTACCTTGTGTGCCACAAAATCCTGCAGCCTGCCTGCGTTTGTCTCCACATACACGAGGTACGCTCCTGTCCCACCATCCTCTGGGGACGTTCCCCACATCCAGCTTTCCCAGGCTGAGGGGATATAACGAGCTCGTGGTTGTTCACCCTGTGCAGTAGCACGGGGTGGGAATGGAGATGCTGCAACGATACAGAGAGGGGACGGTGGCTTGGCCTGAATTCAGGCTGGATGCAGTTTCCAGAGCTCCCATCTGAATTTTTTTGGTTTTTTCCCCTGCTTTCTCCCCTTGATCTTTGCTCCAAGTCCCCTGCAACCCTGTGTGAGACTCAGCCAAAGTCAAGCCCAGCCCTGCTCCAGGTTGGGTCCTCCCTGTGTCACCCGGCTGTGGCCATGCATCCTGCTGCCACCGTCCCTGCGTGGCCGGAGAAGCGAGGCAAACCCTGCCGTCACACTCCACCCCGCCAACGCTGCTGTCTGACCGGTCCAGCTTTGCAGAAATAGCAAGACGCAAAACATTTCACTCTCCCTGCTCTGTCCCTTCCCTATCGCCCAACTTCCCATCCTGGCCCTCCCCAGCGAGCTCCACGGATGAAGACTTTTTCCACTGGGCAAGCACAAACCCTGGGATGCCACAGACAGGTCCCAAACCCACACCCCATCGGTGCCTCCGTGAAGATTTGCCTCCAGAGATGCAGAAACACAGACAGCGACAGAGCACTCGCCCCCTCCAACCTCCGCAGGAAGCCCACCCCTGCCCAACGCGATTTCTGCACCCAGCCGTCCCTTGCGAAAAGAGGCGGCGGGTCCGGGGACACAGGGCTCCTCATTCTCCTGGGCTGAGTGCCTTTGGGACGGGGAAGGCGAAGGCACCTCTGATGGTGCTGGGGCTGCAGCTGCTGATGCATCGCCCCATCTAGTGGCAAAGGTGGCCAGAGGGATCTCTGCGGACCCATTAAGGCAGGAGAAATCAATGAACGGTTACCCCTCGCTGAGTATTTTTAGTGTGCAAATGTTTCATGCTGTAATATATATCCCCTGGTCGAGGCTGAGCATGTCTCCATTTCCTTCCAGCATTACGAGGATGCCGCTGCAGCCAGACTGACGAGAGACTGGTTTCAATTATAACGCGAGGAACCACATGTACGGGGGGCTGGTCCGTAATATGCTGCTGCGTGGAGAGCTGGGTGCTCTGGTAGTTCCAGTAAAGGTACAACGGTTTAAGTGGAAATGACTGGTATTGATCTTGGCAGGCAGATACCAGCAGAAGTAAAAATAAGCTGCTCTCAATTAACCTGCATTGATCTGAATTAAAAGAAAAATGGATCAGCCCTAAATAAAATACTAGCCTCTCAAGTCAGAGAGACTAGTGGTGGGTGGCTTTTTAGCAGAAACAGGTGTTTGACTCGAGAAAGGAAATGCCTGGTTTTAAAGTGCAGTTCTGGTTAGAAAAGCAGCGGTACAAGACTGGGTGTTCCTCATATTTTTCCCCTCTGCGGATGACTTCCGTATCACGGGACCCTTGGTTTGCAGGTGAAAAGAGCTGTTTTCGAGAAGCCAGTCTCCACAAGTCCACCCGGAACTTGTCCCACAGCAGTACCAAATGCAAGAGACTGGAAAATCGCCATGGATGAATAGATCGGAGCTACTCAGCCTTGGCAGCCTGCAGACCCTCTGCAGTGGTCAGCACAGCAGGACCCAGAACAAAGCCAGAAGAGCAGCAACGGACCTTCTTGCCCAAAGGCAAGGGAGTTTTTTTGAGTAAAAATGGTGGAGAAACACTATAAAAGACAAGCCCAAGTCCTGTCTCATTCTCTCAGGGCGATGCTTTGACTGCCCTGAGGCCAGTAAGCGGTCCAGCTCTCAAGCACTGTGCTGGATACTTCACCCTGTTCTCCTGAATCTCAGGCTCTGTGTCAGCGCTAAAAGCTCATTTGCATCCATCTAATCGGAGAACTGGCTTGAAGACTCATGAGGAAGACAGAGCTGACACATGAGTTGTGAAAGACAACAGTAGCTTCCCCCCCGTGGAATTTGTAACATACAACACAACAATTCCTGGAGGGCTCCGAGCTGCCGATGGACACAGTCCCTGCTCTATTCCAGGGCCACCGGGTACAGAGAGGGATGGGGCAAGGATGGACCTGAGACTTCGGAAGGGGGAAATTGTCCACTGCATCTTCCTGCTCTGGGCTTGAGCTCATCAAAATTGCAATTTGAACCTTCCCGCTTTCCCCATGGAGAATTTGGTTGAGGAAGAAAGAGGAAAAGCTAATCCAGGGAGCAGATCCCAGTGGGAAAGGATGCAGAGTCCCTCTGCAGTTGAGGTGGGCTGTTGTACCTGGACTCTCTCTCACTCATCTCCTCAGGTACTAACGGACTGTATCACCTGCTCAAGAAGTGGAGAAAGTGCTCAGCACTAATTTTCAAAAAGTTTCGCTCCCAAGGGATCCTATCAAAAGCATCGCCCCTCCCAAGGCCGTGTATAGGCTAACAAACCGAGATGCTGACCTTCCCTCCCTTGCTGTCTAGCTCTGCCTATAGCTGTCATTCAGCTGTCACCAGTCTCGATGAACCACCACCCTTGGATGCAGAGACAGGATTGTCTCTAGTAAGAAATAGAAACTGGAAAAAGTCCAGAGATAAAGATAAAAGATCTAGAAAAAAAAAAAGGCAGTGGCAAAAAAGACAAGACCAGAGAGGACACGCATTAATGTGCTTAAATATGCAAGGTGTTCCTGCAGGGAGAGAGGCAACGGTCCTTGGTGGACAGGACTGTCATGGATTTAAACAGCACAGGAGCACCAAGGTTAGATGGTTTCTGTTTTGCGCAGATTGGGAAACTGAGGCGCAGGGAAGGAGCCGCAGAGAAGGACAAAGTGGAGAAACTGGAATGTATTCCCCAGAGTTCACAACTCCCTGTCTCGCTCTGTGAGCGCTGGACCAGACCTGTCTAATGTGCACTAATGAACCTGCCACCCGAGCTCAGAGAGTGAACGAAGCTGCTCTCCTGGGAAAGCAGGAGAGGGATTTGTGGTGAGGAGAAAAGCTGGCATTGCCCCGTGCGGATGGGTTTGTGTGCCAAACCTCTGCCTGGGGGAGCGCAAAGTGTCTGCTCTCCCAGCTCTCCCCGGCAGGATTTGTAAATGGAGAATAATGCAACCTCAGGCATTGCAGAGGGAGACACAGATGGGCTTCAAGACCCCTCAGTGGCCGGAGCACCCAGACTCTGGATGAGTGAAACTTGGACATACTGATTTTCCAAAATGATCTGTCTTTGCAAGGGAATTCACAGCTCTCTGAGGTTAAAACACTCTTCTTCCCCCTCCCCAAGCTCCATTGCTTCCCTGTAACCTGCAATCTTACCCACCCATCTTCTACTGCCACCTCTTTTCTACTAACTTTGGGCACGGTAGGTTTCTCTCTCTTTTAATTTCATCTAATGATGCTGAATACGGCTCATGGAGAGATTCAGACCCAGCTTCAGGTGACCATCCACCCTGCCAAGCCTGGCTCTGAATGTGAGCTCTTCCCATGCTGAAGGAGGTTTAGTTGGTGCTGGTGCCTTCAGAATACCTCTGGAGTGAGGTCAGGACAGCCCTTCAGGGGTGCCTTGTTTATCAAGACAGGGTGAACAAGAGAGAAGCCAAGGGAGCAGATGAGAGGGGGAGTTTTGAAACCCTGTTTTTGGACAGGACGGATAGCCAGGAACCCCTCAGCAGCTGGAGCAGGACACTCATGGGCTGCTTTGCAGGTGAGTGGCAGCGCTGAGCTCTGTCTGCCCTCCCACAGGACAGACAAGGGGCATTCTGCATGGTCTCGGGTATGAAATTGTGAGCAGCAGTCCAGGTAATCTCCAAGCGGTGGAGCTGGCCCAAGTGATGCGAATTAGCATTGCCTCACCTCCCACCTGCCCCCTCGTCTCTGCACTGGAAGCACTCGGTGCCTTGCTGCTGGTTGGGCTTTCCTCGCCTGCGCTGTTCTCCTCTCTCTTCTTCTTCCTTTGCTTTTCCTTGCTCTTCCCAAAATATCCTCACACTTGACTCACCTGTCACGTAATCTTTCCAGTCCCACTGCAGACAATGTCCCTGGCACAGGAATTATGCCAAAAACTGAACCAGAAGCACTGATTCCTGGTTGCTACAGACAGCTGGAGCTCCCCAGGTATCGGACAAGGATCTAGCCTCAGGAATGCCCAGATGGCTATGAGAAAAGAGAGCTGACATCTGGTTCTCTGGTTCTGGAGACCACAAAACCTTTCAGAGTATATGTAATCTCCAATAAATGTATGAGACCACCAAGTGATCAGGGCAGCAGGTTGAAGGATATAGCTCAGCGGGTGCATGACCTCAAATAGATCACTTTCAGCTTCTACAGCTCACCAAAACGGTTTCTGCTTGTGTCTGTTAGTGGGGATGGATGGAAAGGTCTGGAACAAGCATCCTGAAGGGATGACCAAGCAGTTCCTCCCTACAAGCCCTTTGGAAGAGCAATTGTTGAAAACCAGCAAGCCTTGGAGGAGCCATGCTGGGAGGTGGGACAACCCAGAGCTTGCAGAAGGACTAGGAAGCAGCAAGTTCTCAGGGGACTCGCTGAAGACCAGGACAGGCTGTAATGACTGCCTGACCTCAGCCTCCTGTGCCATCCCCACCAGGAGCATGCTGCCTTGTGAAAGAGGAGGGCAGGGAGAGGAGACATCATCAGGGAGTGAAAGTACCATGGGAGATAAACACCTTCTGCAAGGGAAACCCAATGAGTGCAATGAGTCCCAGGCATCTCGCTGAGGCCATGGGCCACATGTGGCCAAAGCACTCTCAGGCAATAAGTCTGCATTGCACTGATTGCTTTTCCTCAAGTGCAGAGACATGAGGAATATGCTGATAGCTCTCCAGAGCACTGCAAAGGTAGGTTGGCAACAGCAGGTGATGGCGTATGTGCAAATCCACTTCTTGGCACTGACTTGCTGAAGAGGGATTGAAGCAGGAACAAGGACAATGGGGTTTATTTGGAGGGAATAAATGGAAATGGAATGGAAACCAAGTGAGAGAATTCTCTGGATATCTCATGACCTGATTGCAAAACAACAGCCTTGAGCTTCTTTCTTAAGCCTGAACATCAGCACTACTTAACCAACACCACCAGCGCACAGCTGGGCCACGGCTGTCTTCCCAGCCCTGCAGCTAAAGGCAGCACAAACCAGCACCCAACAAGTCCCACGGATCAGCCAGGTCAGGTCTCACAAGATGCTCCATCACATGGCCCAGCCAAGGGCTCAGCAAACCAGGCAAACCATTAACTTCCTTCTGAAGACACCATGAAGAGAAGAGTCCCCTGTGCAGGTGACATTTCTTGGCGAAAGATCTGACATTGCTGAATAAATCTCCCTATGAGCAGAGGGATGTTGCAGAACCCTCCACTCCCAAGGCAAGCTGAACCATGGTGCCATTCCTCAGCCCACAGCGGCATGGCCAGCCAAACCGAACCCCCACCTAGGAACACATCCACATCCCTGCACTCCCCCACCCCATCACTCTTGGAGAAGGCAAGAGCAGACAAACCATCCCTAACCTACACAAGGTAGAGTCTCAAGGCTTTTCTGTCGACACAGGCAGTTGAAGGACCTACTGAGAACAGCACAAAACTTCTGGTCCGCACTCAACTCGGTTTCCAGGCAGTGCCTATGTGAAGTTATAGTATCTACTAGTTGCAAAGAGACACAGAGTCTAACTTGCATCTTGGCACCTTACTTTCATTGATTTCAGATAGGAGTTAGGTGCCAGAACAGGAGCAAGAAGTGAGCCGAACCACCTGACTTAGGGCTGAAATACTACCGCTTCCCCAAATCATTGCTGCCACACCATCCAGTCTGTATCTATTTCAGGCACTAATTGTGTTCCCAGATGTACACTAAATGCTGGGAAAAGAGTGGCCCAGCAGCCTGGATGAAAGGCTGGGACTCAAAAGTCCTGGCTCCTCATTCCTGTGTGCAGAGAATAGATGGAGAGCAAGGCTGTGAGCAACTCTCTTTGGACCCGAGTTTCCTTTTGGTAGTAAAACAGGGAGAAGAATTTCCCAAGCAAATCTACCTGCTGTGCACCCAAACTCTTGTGTAAATGTGCATTTTATCCCTAAGTAGCTGAGTCTCAGGAGACCCTAGCAGAGGAAGGGAGCAGGTACAAATGCTACTTCCCACAGCTGCCAGCTGCAAACGCTGCTCCATCCACAGCTCGGACAGCAGGACTGCTCTCCCCAGGCTCCGGAGTGCTGCCTGTCTCCCACATTGACTGCTTCGATTTGGGTTCCTGGGCTGAGTTTGGAGCTTTTTTTTTTTTTTTTTTTTTTTTGGAGAGCACATTTATTAGGGAAGACCTTTAATTTTTCCGTTTTGGAAGAACCCCAAATGGGTTTCCCGGCAAAACTAATGTGCAGGCGCTCGGCATTAAGCACTGAGTAATCCTGGAAGTACAGACCTGATGTCTCTACAGGCAGCAATAAACTTTTCAGCACAATATTGTAACCTCAACTCTTCCTCCTTTAATGGCTTTTCTCCATGCCATTAGCATTGCTGCAGAACTTTCCGTGCATGGCATGCGCACACGGACACACGCAGGCGCACTCAGAAGCAGGCAGGGCCTTGGGGGTCAGGGCTCAGGTTCCTCCAGCTTCCTTGGGTCGGGAATGCAGCCTGCAGGGTAAAACACACACAGAAATCCTGGCCAGGGTTTGGATGCTTCTTGCCTTATTCTTTGCAAGACACAATGGCCCTGTGCTAGTTTGGGAGCAGAGAAGGAGGATGGGGTAATCCTCCACAGTTGTCTGCTTCGGTGCCATCAGGGTCACATTGGGAAGAAGACATGGTTCCTCACCCTGGGATGGGTTGGCATACGGCTGAAGCACCGAGTGCACAGAAGTCAGACTGGATGAGCCGGGTCACACAGAGAACGGGATTTGAATGTGCAAGACCCAGGCTGTGTTGTGGCATCTGCCACTGCATCCTTGGTCTTGACTCCAGTTCAAGAAGCTCTCACATAAATCTCCAGGCAGTGGGACCACCTCAGTTCCCCAAAGTAGGGCCTGGGGGAGAGCAGGAAAGGAGTCCACAAGCCAAACCAAGGATTGAGGATTGTGGATGAGCTCCCTGGCTCCTGGGGGTCTTGAGGGTTGGGTGCATGGCAGGTCTCTGCACCAACATCTCCCGGCTTCTGTGGGCAGCTGTCCCTGGCCAGGGACAAGTTTGGGGCCAGAGACAGATGTGGAGGGTCAGCGTAGGTCCAGAAATAATAAAAGATCTGGCTCTGCTGATGGTAACAGGTTGTCTTGGGCTGACCACAGATCCCTGTTGAAGTGCAGCATACTGGGAAGGTAGCTGGTTGCCTTGTGACACCTCTAGCAGCAGGACTGGGGAAGGAGGACTCCCTTCCAGTTAGAGGGATGAAGATAGGGTCTGGAAAACCCGTTTCCAACTGCAGAGGTGTGGGAGCATTCACAGAGAAGAGCCAGCTCAATCCCCTGTCTTGGCTTTCTGCTGTGCTACCTACCAGTGGTAGCCTGAGAAGGCTACGAAGGCAAAAACCGTGGACTCTGGAGAGCCCTTCATCAGCTCAGCTGGCTCCTTCCAGTCAATTAAAAAGCACTACCGGTTGGCTTGGAGGAAGAGCCAGCAACAGAACCAAGTGCAAATTAATGCACGGAGCAAGGAGAGTTTTCTGCCACTCAGCAGCCTGAGCAGCCCCGACGTGGAGCAGCCTCAGCTGGGAAGAGCACGGGGCTGGGACCGGCTCTGCTGTCCTCTAATTGCATTACATTACACGAGACTGGGGGACACTGCCGTGAGCTGGGCAGCGTTACCGGGGGGCCAGAGGGAGGTCCAGACCCCCAGCCTTCCCAAAGCAAATTGGCATGTGTGAGCTTGCAAGAAGGAAGATTTTGAGTGACACTGGGGCACTGTATCCCTGGTAGAAGCCTGGGAACCTGCATCAGCAAGTTTCAACGCTCGGCTCTTTTTCTTCTTCACAAAATTAAAGATGTATCACTTTCCTCTGAAAGCAGGCAGTTTTCTGTCTTCCATCTTAAAAAAAAAAAAAAAATCTAAATTTTTTAAAAAAGGCAATTTTTCTCTTGGAACCAATTTCCATGCCCAACTGGCAATGTTCAACATTGTGTGAAACAGAAGATACTTTCAGACACTTCAGAAAAAGGCCAGGAAGCTAAAAATCACAAACGAGTACCCATCTATGGTCACCAAGGGCATCAGGGCTGTCATCTGGGTCTTTGGACCAAGAATTGCGGTACGCCCTGGCTCCTCCATCCTGTGCAGGATGTGCCCCTGCACCTGGTTCTTAGCTCCTTGTCCTCGGGTCTGGTAGCTGTAGCAAAGAAATACAAACCCAAGAGCCCAAGAGCAAGAGAAATACTCAGAGATGCCTCAAAACTGTTGACTCCCAAAAGCTAGAGAGCCTCCCTTCCTCCTGCTGCCTGCAGGGGAGTTTAGATGACACAAGGTACCCACCTAAATTAACCACGAATGACCAGCACTACCCAAGTGCTGCGCAACTCCAAATGCTCCCGGGACTCTCTTCCCAGCCTGATTTGGGCTAAAGCAAAACCTCTCTTGAAGTCTTTGAATTTCAGCTTTTCCCCAAAGTTTCAGACTCAGGATTAAGGAAGATTCTCCCTGGGACATTCAGCTCAGAGGAGGAGCCTTAGGACACCCAGCAGTGAGGTCTTCCAGCCCCCCGGCAGTGTCACTGATGGGGTCCTCACCACAGGGTACAACGATTTCTGCACTGGGACATGGACAGCAGCTTCCTATGAGCTTCCTAGGAGGCTTGAGGATGAAGGTTGCCTGTGACATACCCTCAGTTTTACGTCATACTGCAGCTCAGAGCGTCAAAGCGTAACCCAGGTGGATCGCACCAAGGTGATGGTGGTTCCCTGGGCTCGAAGGGAACCTAGCAAGAGAGAAGGGCATGGTCAATGAGGACGTGAGCTGACATGCTCACACGCACGCAGCACTAAGTGCATGAGTCTATCTCTAGCAAAGTAGGTCACATCAACAAGGGGCTGGCTGAGCGAAACAGGACGCTCTGGTGTTAGATTAACATTAACATTAACATGAACATTACGAGTCGCTCGCTCCTCCCCCGGAGTCCCCCTGGACCAAGCTGCTCCTTCCTCTCACTGGCAAAGCCCTGAAGGAGGAGAAAAGCCCTGGGAAGAGATGCAGAGAGTCCAACCCTCCTGATGTGCAGAGAGAAGGGAATTTCCCGGAGACGGAGCTTGCTGCCTGCGAGAGGGGACGGGGCTTCGCTGCCTGCAGCTGTGGGAGGAACAAGGAGGAGGAGGCGGGTGCCAGAGCCCTAGAGGAAGGCTCCCAAACCCCAGGCACCCCCTCCCTTGGGCCAGGCATGGCTGCATGCTCCGGCTGGTGGGCAGGCACAGGCAGGGAAGAGGAGGCTGATGGACCAGCTCTGCTGCACTGGCAGCGCTTAGCATTTATAGTGCCATCTTACGGGCACTAAATATAAACTTTAACCATCTACCTGTATTTTGGGACCATCACCTGGGCTTTCAGGCAGTTCTTCACAGCTCTCACCTCCCAGCCCAGGTGCCCAGGAGGAAGGACCCTGTTTTCCTGCAGCCACATGCCAGCACAGGAGCTCTCCCTTCCTCTTCCTCCTCGCTCATCACTTCAGCCTTCCTCGGCTGGCAGCCAGGGAGGAGATGGATCCAGATCCTCCTTCTGTCAGCCCACCACAACCCGGAGTCACTGCCCTGGAGAAGGCTCCTGTGTTGATGGACCTCGAGACCTGTGACCACCTGTGATGGTGGCAGGGAGTGAGGGAGCTTTTCTGCTGTCTGGAGCAAGTAAATAAATTTAAAAAAAAAATATATATAAATCATCCCCAGAGTTCCCCAAAGGTGCCATTAAGGAGCAGAGAGTTAGTGATTAGTGGCAACAGGAAAGGGGGGAAAAATTATAAACAAAGAAGTCATCGTCGTGTCCGTGGGGAGAGCACTTCTAAAAATCCTTTAACAGGGCTCATTAAATATACATGGCCTCAGTGGCTGGCTATACATCCTGATTAGCCCATGACTTCAGCTCCTGGAGTCCAGGGTGTTTCTGCTCCTCACCAAGGAAATAGCAGCAGGTGGTGGTCCATCGCAGCGGGCAGCGTGGCCAGCCAGGGCCCCGCGCGCTGGCACGGAGAGATCACGACGCCGTGCAGCCCCACGGACCTTCACGCTGATCGATGAGGCACAGGGGGTGCGGGCACGAGCTGGTGCCTTGCTGCAGGGTGCAAAACGGGGCCAAACCGTTCGTTCTGGGTGAGAAACAGAATGAGAGAGAAGGAGGAGGAATCAGCAGGGACCGAAAAGACACCAAAGACCCGCTTTCAGGTGTTTCCTTCCACCTCCGACAGCCACAGTCTTGACGTGTGGCTCGGGGAAGAGGAACCTTTGCAAAACGTCTCCCTGTTCTATCCAGGTCTGCCGGAGCACAGCCGCGTGGACAGCAGGCGAGATGCTGCGGGATGCTGAGCAGGTCTCGGCTGCAGTCACGCTCACCGGGGCCAGGCGCCCAGGTTAAAATCTCTGTGCACCCTCTACCCTCCATCCTCCCTTGCTCTTCTGCTGGAGAACATGCAGCTCACCCACTCGTTCAGTCAGAGGAACTGTCCAAGGCCTCTTTCTTTCCCCCCTTCCTTTAATGATATTAATATTTTATCACTTTTCATTGGAAGAAACATGCAAATGAATGTGTGTGGGAAGGCCCTGGAGTCTTCCAATGTTAACAAAACAAGTAAACAAGGATTGTCCTCCTTACGAACGATGTTAACACAATATACAAGTGTTGTTCTACAATCGATAACCTCATAGGAAACTCGGGTGGCTGGAGGCTCTGTTACTACATTAACTCAGATTGTCATTAAAAGGTTTCTGCTTCGCTGATCAGCTATTTTTTTTTTTCCCTCAGCAATATGAGAATTTCTTTCAAATATTACAGTAGGATCAGAGAAACGCAGGGCTGCACAGGACCCGATGGCTCGAGTGGACCAGTTCCTAGCACCTCGGGAGCTGCCCTGGAGCCCCCAAACGCTCCTAAGGGGGTAGGGACATTTTCAACCCTAAGACTACAGTTTGGCACCAAGGCTGTAGAATCAAGAGGCCAAGTGGACTATAACTTCACCGCCTTAGATAGTCCTAGTGTAGCAAGGAAACAAACAACAGAAAGGCATGAAAACACCATGAAAAGTGTCCTGACATCTCTTGTTGGGAAGGGAGATGAAGCCAGGAGTCCCTGCGTCTGTTCACAAGGTCTTCTACTGCCTGAGCTAAAGGAGTTTGCAGCTCTGTAAAGTTCTCACACAGTTCAGCTGCTGGCGGGAGACAGAAGCTCAAATGGGAGATGTGGAAAGACACAAGATGCAGAGTAGGATTTACACAGCATCCAACCCAAAACACTTGGGTGAGAAGGAGTGTGAGGTTTATTGCTGGCAATTTTTAGCCGCTGATCTCAAGATGGACCCTGATTAAAAACAGAAGTCTCATGCAATACAAACCCTCCCAGTTCAGATAAGTCAAAGCCCTACAAACACCACATTTGCCAGAAGTCATGACAATTGCTATACTGTCACTTTATGCAAAACGTCACAGATGGTTTTGCATAAAAGTATAGAAAAATAGGAAGCGTGACATCAGAAAAGAGAGGAAAACAAAGATAGCACCCGCTTGCAGTAAAATCAAGTTAAACATTATCAAAAGCAGGAGATGTAGGTGCAAAGTAGCTTATAAGATTGGGTCCTTCAGGAAAGTTTTCTTGGTTTGATTTCTTTGGCTGTTCAGGGTGTAAGCAAAGGTCTGAGGTCCTGCTGCACGAACCAATGCAACACAATATTGCCAGCTTTCTTCTGTTTTCCTTTGTTTTTTCAAATTCCTCCCGGTTTCAGCCATCACTCGCTGAATCCCGTGCGTGAAAGGTGGAAATATCGAATTGGGAATTCCTGCTCATGTGGCTCTAAGAAGCAACAGCTGCACAGAGCAAACGGGACGCTCGGGTCCAGCACAGCAGTTGTGGCTCCCCGCGACCAAGCCAGTCTCTTCCCAAATCCGAGTCCCACGACTCGCTCAATCACTTCCATAAACATCTCCCTTTGAAACAGCAGCCTGTTTTTCTCACTGCTCAGCCTGGCCTGGGCCGGTGGGTAGAGTAATTATGTTAATTCTGCCATCAAAATGATTAGCCATTCCATTTCAGCCAAGAAAATGCTGGAAATTGGCTCATGATTTATTCTACGCTCTTATTTCATCTCATCCTTTTAACACGGCACTTGGGTCTCCCTGCAGCTCGCTGGCCAATTAGTCGAATCAAAGGAGGCACATAGAAATGCAGGCCTTAAACACAGCCCGGGTCCACGCGTTGGCAGGAGCTGGAGGGACCCGTTCTCCGGGGGTTGGGGAAGTGACATCTCCCTTTCCCTGGGGACCCTCCACCAGGCTGGACTTTCTCTCCTTCATGTTCAAGCAACCACCTCCATGGGGGACGGGCAGCTCTTACGTTCATCAGTTTCTCTGTGAAGTAGAGAATCTCTGAGCTCGGTCCAAAGATGAAAGAGACTGGTCTTTCACAACTTAAATAGTGATAAAACTGCTCAAATAGAAACCCCAGCTGGAGGCAACCAGCAGTGACCAAGGCTGGAAGGGGCCAGGCTCCGTCACTCACCCCAGCCGTGGTGGATGCCCCGCCGGAGCGTTTGTCTCTAACCTGCTTTCGAGCATCCCCCATGGGATCCCCAGCGCTTCCCTGGGAAATCTTCCGTGGCCTGACACATCTCTCTGTCAAGAGGTTTCCCTGGGCATTTCGTTTTAAATTAAATGCCTCATTCTTCTTCGTTGTGTTCCCTTTATGCCTTGACTCTCTCTCACTGCATAACCATTTTGCTGAGAAACAATTGACATATCATCCATTCGGAGCAGCGCACACCTGGCCCTTGCACCCTGCCCATCATCTTTCCCTGGTCTGTCTTGATTTATGTGCCGATGCATTAAAACTTTAGACACTTCCCATGCCTTGAAGCCTGAGAGCTCCATGAAGTGTCCAGAGGCCACATCAAGAGAGTCTTCCTGGAGCTGAGCAGAGCCAGCCCATCCTCTACCTACCATGCCCTTGGCAAACCCCTCCAAAGATGCCCCGCCATGCCACAGCTCACACGTGTGTGATCTCCTGTTCATGACGTATCCCCACCCTCACTCTTGTGACCCATGGTGCCGTCCCCAGGCACACGTCTGCCCCTCCGGCACAGCACCTCGGGGCTACCTGGGGCCATGTGTCTGCCTGCGAGGACAGAGCCCCTTCCCTGCCTGCACAGCCAGGTTACGGGGTGGGACAGGTTCACCCTTCCAGGAGGAGCTGAGCCGCCACCACCATGGAGCAATTTGTCTCCTGCTGACCCGTCTCAGGCCGGTTCCTGCAAGCTGCTAAATGGAAGTGACTCCCAAGTTCTCCCGGGGCCACCTCCCCATTTATCTCAATGAGAGCGGTGACATGTCGGACTGTGATGCATGAGGCATGCCACCTTCCTCCGCACCGTGACATCTCTGGGTTTTCTGCTTTGCTGCCTCGACGCCACACTCTCCCTCGGGACGCCCGTCACTGCTGGGGGGTGACAGCTTCTGCACGCAGTCCAGTGGGCAGCAATACTTCCTAGCAGAAAACACATTATTTACACTTTCCTTTTAAAAATAAGAAAAAATTAAAAAAAAAAAATACACGGGCACATCTGAAGTGCCTATGGTTGCTTTTGAACTTTCTGGTTTGCTCATCTCTGGGCTGTCCGGACTAACTCCATAGTCGGGGTGCTCACAGCCCCCGAAATGGTCTGGGGGGGGAGAAGGAAGAGCTGCCACTACTCCGTCTGCCCCGAGGCACAGAGCGGCCCCGCCAAAGGTATCACGACTGCTCACGTGTCACAGCCGTGGCACTCGGCTCGGGGACAGGTGACCTCACGCAGGAAATTTGGGATGGGCACAGGGCTGAGGCCAGATCTCCATGAAACTAAGAGAAATACCATCCAGCCTGAGCCGCCAAAGGAACAGCCCGAGACGAGATTCACGCGCCGTGCAGAGCGATCCGCAGCAGATTTCATTCGAGCCTTTCCCTGCTGTCGAAGCCAGCAGAGTCCTTGCTGCAAGCTGCAACCGTACAGATTCAAATGATTTCTAAATTACTCTTGCAAACGCTTTCAGCGGGAAGGTTTCCTCTGAATGGCGAGAGCGATGGGAATTTGGGAGCTGATCTGAACGGCAGCACTTTTCCCCAATAAAAATACTAGAGGAAGGAGGAAAGGTGGCAAGAGCAACATCCCCCCGTGACACAGCCCTGAACTCCTCCGTGCGGCTGCTCTGGAGCCAAGGGCTATAAATTACCAGGAAGTGACTTTTCTCGTAAATGGTTTTAATTTTTGTTTTTATGTTCGGAGGGGGACCTGCGTGATCTATAGCCCAACAGATTGCTGCTGGTTCTCCCACAGAGCTCTCTGACATCGCTCAGCCCATTTTTTTTTTTTATTTTTTTTTCCTGCTTTCCCATTAACGGACAGCCCTAAAGCAAAGCTGAGGAGGCTCATTGTCGGTCAAGATCATTCCCTGGCCCAAGCCAGAGACGGACAGATGCAGCCAATGTCTAATAATTGCCTCTTCCACGCCATCATTTCTCGCTGGCAGGAGGAAGGAGGTAGTGAAGTCTTAAAGGCAGATGATGCTGCGCCTGCTGGGGCATCCCCGGTTTATTGGGGCTGCTGTGCCCTGACACCTCCTCCGGGTCCAGCCCCTCCTTGCAGAGGCGTTTAGTGCTCAGGCGTGCATGGACAGCATCCCTGCAGAGACGGATTTCCAGCAGAGATGGTTGTGTTGCACCCTTCCGAGACAAGGAAAGGCTGGTCAGTCTCTGGGGAGAGGAAGGACAGAAAGGCAGAAGGCTGCAGCTGGGGAGCATTTTTGGGGTATGGGAGCCAGGGTCTTTCCAGCATGGTATTTACTGCAATCCCAGTCACAGCTTCCGCACCCTTGTGACGGAGAAAATCATCCCAAATCGTCTGGTACAGACAGAGGCACCGATTCACGCTGCAGGTGCGGGATGCAGAACCGGGCAGGCAGGGGCCGTGGGTTGGAGACGCACGGGCTGGGGGGGGCAGAAGCCCGCGGGGATCCAGGTGCAATCTAACCGCGTGAATCTAGTTTGTTACCCACAGCAAGGCTGGGTTTGAACACCCAGAGCAAAGGCTTGAAGCGGGTGTTTATGCTCCCTGAGAACTGACTCCCATCTGAACAAGCGAAAGCTCTGGGATGCAGACGTGAGGGCGGGTGCCTCCCTCGGATGCATCTTCCCCGTGTCCCGGGCTGTTAATTCGCAGCTGGGGTTGGCAGTGTTGGAGGTCATACGTGTGCTGCTCTGCCGGAGATCACACCTTTGCTGCTCCCTACCAGCCGTGTTTCAGGTTCCTCTGGTTTCACAGCATGGTTTTGGAAGTGCCTGTGATGTTTGGGCTGGTAATGGTGCTTTGTGTTTAAGGACCTCAGCTTTCATCTCTCTGGAGCCCAAGAAGTTTATGAGTGCTCCCAAAAATACCAGTTGCCCCAATTGTTCATCTACTCCTCCCTCTCTCCTTCTCCTGAGGCTTACAGCCATTACAGGGCCACCAAGAAAGTTGGGGGATGAAGCAGATGGTATACAAGGAGATGCTGAGGGAACAGGGTTGCTTACCCTGGAGAAAAGAAGTCCAGAGGGACTCCAGCCGCCTAATGTGGCATCACAGATAGGATGGAGCCAGACTCCCAAAGGTGCACCACAAAAGGTCAGTGGCCAAAAGCTGCTACGAAGAAAACTCCAGTTGAATAAAGGAAAGCAAGAGAGTGGCCCTCAGGATGGCAGAGGTCCCATCCTACACAGATTTTTTTCAGTGGTTTCTACGATATGATGAAAGAGATCAGGCACTGGATCTAATTAACACCAAAACCACAGTTTCGGGGCTGCTGGATCATGCCCCTTCACCAGCTCGTTGCCTGAGCAATGGGACATGGAGCTCTCTGATGGGCTTGGCAATGGAGAGGCCGAGTTAGGAGCTGCCTCGACGTTAATTCCCATTATCATTCCCGGCAGTTTTCCTGCATTTGCAGGTTGGGTCACAAGATGGAGCAATTGCCCTATTTGTCTCTCCTGGCTGGAAACCACGGGGCTGTCCTCGGCCCCTGTCTTTGGGGAGCGGCGGGGATTTTTTTGCAACCTGGGTCAGCGGGTTTTTCTGTGCTCAGGTCCCAGGACCCTGCCCCAGTGGACATCCGAGGCTGGACAGACCTGCTCCTCAAATTCACCCTGCGGCACCACGTTCCTTGCACAAGCAACCGGCACGGCGTGTCCAGCAAAAGGCCCATTCAGACCATCCGCACCGGCTGCCTTCCTGCACCCGTGTCCCACCTCTGCCCCATGGTCTGTCCCACCGCTGGGGTCTCTGCATCTAGGAGGTGGGTGCTGCCTCACAGCAGCACCCCAAAGTGTCTCTACGCCCAGATTTCAGGTCTCTTCAAAGCAACTGGGGATGAACATGCCTTTGACAGCATGGCATGGGTTCAGATCTCCACGCCCAAGTGCCCTCAAGCTTCAGCGGGCAGCCGAGATCCCATCTGGGATGCAGAAGTCCCCTTGGGAACTGCACAGGTCACAGCCTGGTATTTTGGGATGTGGCTGCACCTCATAACTCTCCAGGAGCATCGGGGGCAGAGGAAGAGCTGCCCCATAGCTCAGGGGATGGCAGGACTGTTTGATGGACTGCCTGCAAGCACCGTGGCAGGGAGGAGACAGCCAGCCCAGGAAAGGTTGAGAGGGAGAAAATAGCCAAGGAGGGATGTGGGAGGCTGGCGTCTGCCCAGGGGAAAGGTGGAGGAGTGATGAAGGAGGTGAGCAAAGAGGTGGTCTCTTGGAGGAGGTATCTGGGGAAGGAAATCAAACGGGGCAAGACGCCACTTTTTCAGCCAACGTGGCACATCTGGAGAGGTGAGACTGCAGGGTGTGCCAGGGAGGCATTGCACCGTTGATCTGGCCGTGAAGAAGAGGCTCAGCGTGGCTGTTCCTAGGGCCTTACTGTGGCTTGTGCCAGCCAGGAGCCTCCCAAGCAAACCACTTGCATTAGAAAATGATGGTTCACTTGAACCGGAGTTGTTCCACTCCTCCAGATCTCTCCTCATTAAAAATAAGTTTGGAAGTAGTTGAAACATCTTGGTTTTCCACAGACACATTTTTCTTAGGACAGCTTTTCCCTCCTGAAACTCTCTCTGAAGTTGATTGACACAACAAAATGGCCTCTTTGGAGTGAGCAGCTCCAAAATAGTCATTTGGCCTCTCACTTCCCGAAAGCTTTCATCAGGATGAGAAAACTGCGAGAGCTTGGGGAGAAATCCTTTCTCAGCAGCTTCAGCCATCAGAGACCAGGCCAGCTACTTTCCTTACTCCCCATCCAAGCCGGCAGCACAAGGCATGGCTGCACGGACCCTTTGCCCCACACACCAAATATTTTATGGAAGTTCAGGGCCACCCAGCACAAAGCAAACAGCGCGAAGCCACAGCTGTATAAATATCGGGGGCTGCTGGCCATAACCCTTCCTCCGGGATCCTGGGACCTCTCAGCATGTGTGCGGCAACCGAGGGAGAAATGCTTGAGCCTCACCCCCATCCCCAGAGGGCTCCAGAGAGGGAACAGCTCCAGCTCCTCTCCCATGGAGTTCCAGCTGGGGAGCAACAAAGGTCTTGGTTTTTCAAGCAACCCTTGTGTTCATCCCCACACACATCTCTGAGCCACCGACCTGCTGCCAACAGCTCCAGCCTTTCCACGAGGAGCGATAATTGAGGTCGCACCACCACAGGATAGATGGGTGGAGAAGGTGCCAGGTGATCTCATGAGCAGGGTAGATGCCATGGATGTGCATGGGGAGTCCTCTGAGGCTGGAAAGATGAGCAGGATCCATGTGAGACAGCAAGGTGCTGACCCCATATGGCTTGATGGCTCTGGAAGAGAGAAAGCCTGTGATCGCTCCACTTGAGCCCACCAACATTTGTGGGTCAAACGCCTCAGTCCCAGCCCACTGAGACCTGTCCCGATGGCTGATGGGGCTTGGACAGAGACAGGGGGGGACAAAATATGTGTTTGACTTCTCAGGATCTGCTTGTCCCATGGCACCTGCATAGGATTGACTGGATCCAGAGCAGCAATGGGTTTCTCCAGCAGAGACCAGACAACAGTCGCCAAGCCGCAGCAGGGCAGCACGTGGTCTCTCATCCTCTTCCTCCATGAGACTCGCTGCTCGGGATGAGAGAAGAGATGAATTTTCCCAAGCTGCCCTTACCTGTCGGGCAGCAAACAAGGCCAAATTTGCCCCGTGCAAAGAGCAGCGCCAACAAACACCATTAACAACCCCCACAAAAGGTCCACGAGTCCCATCTCCCTGGCTGGTCCTTCCTCTGTCCCCGGCAGCTGCCCTGGGCCGGCCCAGCTGCTCATTCCAGGCGTGTTTCTCATGGCCGTCGGAGGAATGCAAAGCCCTGGGGTGTTCAGGGAGACCAGCACCAGATCTCTTCCGAAAAGGGACAGAGGGGTGATGTCAGCGGAAACATATTTTTAACCCACATTCGAATGAAAAGGAAACAACCCAGAGGAAACGCATCAAAAAAAAGAAAAAAAAAAAAAAAAGCCTCCTGACAATGAAGAGTCCAGCTTTGCTTTCAAGTTTTACTTTTCCCAGGACACTGACTCCCTCCTGCCCTTGGCCAAGAGGGAAAAGAGCGAGCGAGGGGGTGAGCAGCCTCCCCGCACACCCCACAAACAGGAAGCATCGGCTATATAAAGATCGGGGCTGCGTCAGGAGGTGGAGGGGCAGGACATGGGACGTGCCAGGGCCCTGTGACATCCACCTGGGCCACCAGCCTGCCTGAAGACAGGCACGTTGGCTGGGCCAGCCGGTGCAGAGCAGGCTCTGATGCCGTCCGACCTTCTTTCCTATGACGGTGCAGCCGGTGTAAGCCAGCCAGCAGAAAGATGCCTGCTTGCATCTTCATCCACAGTGAGATAAACCCTGGGGAAATGAAATGAAGGGGCTGCTTCAGCAAGGAAGACCCTTTAAACATTTTCTTTTCCATGGGAACACACAGACGGAGCCTGCTGGGCCAGGCAGCGGGAGGGCTGCAGGTCCAAGCCATAGCTTGGCAGACAGAAATCCCCGCAGCAAAACTGGGGGCGGGGGGGGAGGGGGAGAATGGGGACAGTAGGGGTTTTCTAGAGCCTCAGCACCCCAATTGTCATCAAGCTTCCATCACCCCCAACAGGACCTGGATCATCCTCCCAGCAGGACCCAAATTTCAGTCCTAGGGAAAGCTGTGAACTTTAGATCCACTGCTGGCCCCATCCAAGAGGGTCATTTTGATGGGGAGGAAGCAATGGGAGACCTTCCTCCCACTCTGTGTCCTGGAGCATGGACTGACCTGGTGGCTTGGGCACCCCGGCGGCAGCCGAGGGGTCCCAGCAGCTGGCAGGAGGGGAGGGATGGGGCCAAGGCGGTGTGGGCAGGAGCAGCAGCCCTCAGGGGCTGGAGGGCCTCTGTCACAAAGCTCAGCAGTTTCCCATCTTCAGGGACCCTCAGGGGACACCTAACACCAACTTGCATCCTGGGAAGTATTGTCCGGGCCAAATTGCTGTCCATCCTGCAGAGATATCCCGTAAAGTTTCACCCACAGTCTAAAACAACCCCTTGTTTTTCTGCGTCCCTCCCAGAAATGCTCCGGGCACCCTCCACTCCTCAGCAGCCCGCTGCGATGCTGCCCGTGCATGAACAGCCGTGCAGCAAGTTTCAAGAGACTCAAACCATCCAGCAGCCAGAGACCACTCGTCCCGCAGAGCCAGCGGGTCTCAGCCCGGCCGGGACACCATCCCTCCCCACCCCGGGCTGGGCTGTCACCGGGGAGTTAATGCTCCCAGTCTCTGCACCGGCTGACAGCTGATGGATGCACAGAGGAAGGAGGTTCATCAGCCCCAGACGTGCCCCCTCGCCTTCCCCTCCCCGAACCCATCCGTTCCCATCCCGCAGCCTGCGGAAGAGCCATTTGTGGAAACCTCTGCCAGAGAGGCTCCTTAACACCGTTTAACACCCCATTTCCTGGAAGGCATGAGGTTCCCGGGACGGGACAGAGCGGCAGGGAGGGAGGGAGGGAAGGGGGAGGTGGTACCCCCACGCAGGGCACGCCTGGCCCCACATAGCACCATGTGCTGTCAGCTAGTGCAGAGTGAATCCCCAAAAAAAACTTATCACCCCGTCAGCTTGCAAGTGGACCCGCTCCCCACCCCTCTGCGGGTACCCAAACGGATCACACGGGCACCCAAAGGCAGGGCGAGACCCAGCAGCTGAGGATGAGGAGGGCAGGAGTGTCCCGTGAGTCCCATGGGGCACAGACAGCTCCAGGAGGTTTCCAGGGCTGGATCCCCCCCCTCAACCTACAGGATGTCCGGTGCTGTGTCCAGCTCTGATCTGGAAGGGGCTGAGCGGGGGCAGCTGGGGTGGGAAGGACCTCCCAACCCCGCACAGCCCGCTCTGTACATGGAGGGTGCGCACGGATGGGGCCAGCGTCTCCACAGCCCTGGGGCTGCTCCAGCCCTGGGGGGAGGAGGTAACATTTGCCGTCAAACACAGCTCGACATCCCCAAGCCCCAGCACAGCCCAGGTCAGCTTGTCCAAGGGATACTGATGGCCTCTTCTGTATTTCATTTTTCTTCCAGGGCTGAACTCCAGCCCAGAAGCTCTTCCCCAGACCTGCACAAGGGAGTTATTTTTAGGCGCCGTGGCAGGAGGCGGGGGCCGAGAGTTTGGACCTGGCTGCAGGAAAGCGGAGCTCAGTGAGGCAGGAAGGAGCTGGAGGGTGGATCCGAGGAGCCCTCCCAGCCTGCAGCCACCGTGGCTCCTTCCTCTGTCACACACCACCGGCTTCCAAGAAACGGCCGCCCAAGTGGAAGGCACTCGCTTGCCCACCCGTGCGTGCGAGGGGCCCCGTGGGCAGGACAGGAGAGGGCAGAGGTGACGGTGGGAGGAGAAGAGCTTCCCAGAGCATCCCGTGAGACCCCAGCCTGGGGGGATGTCCCCTGCAGAGGCCACGCCGGTCACTGGCTTTTGCCCCCGTCCACTGCTGGGGGGGAGCGGAGGGAGGATGGGGCTGCGGAGGGAGGCAGAGCGGCTTGGTGAGGGGCTGGGTGCTGCAAGGAGAGGATTAGGGGAGCCCGAGAGCTGCACCCCTGTAACCGAGCAAGCAGGCCTGAGGTAGATGCCGTAAGTATGCCAATGCAGGGTACGTCAGCAGGCTGGAAAGGGTTTGGACCCAGGCGCAGAGGGCAGAAGATGCTCCCTCCCGAGTTCCCATCCTCCCCGCGTGCCTGAAACTGCTGCCCCAGCAGCACCCCCGTGTCCCTGGGGTGCCTGGCAAGGGCTGCCCAGCCACGCTGCCAGGTCCTCTGCGGGCTCACGGACAGGATGGAGAGCTTTCTGCTCAGCTGGTGCCTGGGTGGCATCAGCGTGATGCTGGAGGACAGCTTCTTCACCTGGGAATCACGATGGGCGAGGAATAAAAAGAAAAAGAACAGCCTGAAGCGGCAGTTCCCAGGCTTTAAGGCAAACCCGCAAATCAAGGGACTGCCTGATCTCAGCGTGTCACCTGCATCCCCATTTCCCTGGTGCCACGAGAGGATGCCCCCTCTCAGAGCGGCAGCAAGAAGAGGCACGGCAGAGCCCCAGCCTCCTCGCTCGCACAGAAGTCGGCAGCACGTTCCCTCTCTATGCACGTAAGGCAGACCCGATGCTCAGGGGCAAACCCGCTGCTGTGCGTTTCCCAAAGCGTTCTGCACCCACCTGCCCACCCACGTGTCCCAGAGGTTTTGTGGGTATTTGAGGAGGGTTTCTTCTTCCTTGTCTCATGTTTTTGGGAAAGCCTGTTTGCATCAGTGGTCCGTCTACCTCCAAAATCCCGTGCCTGCCCTAGCTGTGTATCTGACATTTCGGGGACTTTGAGGTGGATTTACTTCTGGTTTAGGCAAGAAGACCGGGTAGACAAATCTTTATCTGCAGATCAGATTTCCAACCCCCATGCTTCACCCAAGCCAATGCAGGGTCTTGCTGCAGGAAAATTGTTTCCAGGCTTGCACCAGTGAGTTCCTTGGGTCTGATGGGCCTCGGAAAATGCGGCTTATCTGTGGGAGAAAGGGAAAATCAGCAGGACCAGAAGTTTTCTTTGCTGTCCCTGTGCTCAGCTCCCCGAGACAGTCCCTGTCTCCTGGCCTGTAAAGTGCCCGCAGGTATTCCCACAGTTCCCCCCCTCCCCGGCTTTGATGGACAACTTCCTTCACGCTGAATGACACTTGGGGACCCACCAGCGTGTGTGAGGGGTTTCGAGGATGGCTGACCCGGTCTCCACCCTGCAACAGCGACAAGAATGAGCCCTTGCCCCCTCCTTAATCCACCTTCGCCCCGTCGCCGAGAGGAGCCGGTGAACCCTGTCCCCTGACCTGCGAAACGTGAAAGGGAGGAGGCAGCGACGGGGGGGGGAAAGCCAGGACCCGCCGCGGCCGGCCGGCACTGGGCATCCCCGGGGGCTTTGGGCCACCCCCCGCACTGTGCATGGAGAGCAGGGAGGACGGGGCGCCGGGACGACCCCAGCCCGCCGGCACCGTGAAAGCCGCTTTTGTTGCAGGTCTGTCACCCCGGCCCAGGCATCCTTGGCCTCTGGTTTCCAGGACGACGGGAGGAGGAGGAGGAGGAGGGTGGGTTCATGGGGAGGAAGGTGAGAGATGGCTGCAGGGAGGTTGGGACAGTGCAGGCAAAAGTGAGTCCCAAAAAGCAGGTGGGTGGTTTCTTCAAGGCTCTTGCTGGAAGGGGAGATGCTGAAGCTGATCCCCGCATCGCAGCCAAGCCCACGCTGGGAGCGGGGTGAGCGACGGGGTCAGGATGTGGCTCATGGGCCTGGCTCCGCTGCACCCCACATCCGTGGGGTCCCTCCTGCTCGTGTCTCTTGGTCTCAAACCAAACCTTCCCCAGCTCGCAGAGGGGGATTTGAGCTTGCAATGGGACCGGTCGGTCCCAGTGGCTATTTGCCCGCTCTAACTGCCACCTTACACCCCCTCCAACCCCCCCCCCCATCCCACCTAGCAGACAGAGCTCAGGTATATTTTTAGCCAAATATTTATGGTCTGTCCCTTTGCAGCTTTCCATTTCCATCAGATTTCAGGGGAGTTCAAAGGTGTTTTCCTGCCTCCTACAAGCTCTGGGTTATTTATAGCTGTCCGATGTTGGCAGCCCAGTTTTCACGGACAACTGTGCGGTGACGACGTACGCGTGGAAGTGGCTCATCGTCTGTGAGTAACTCCAGGACCAGCCAGGAGCCTGAGGAGTGACGGGGTGCTGCTTACAGTCCTGGATACGAGGGAGAGTCAGAAAGGGTGGGTGGTGAAGAGCAAAGGGACACTCCTTTAGGCTGGATATGAGAAAAAAGAAAAATTATCCGACTGGTCAGGGCGATCTCTTAACGCTTGGGACGCTCCTCGGGGGAAACGATGCTAATCCTGCCCCATGGGCTATTTCAAGCAAGGGTGGCCTAGTTGCCATAGCTGTTCTCACTGGTTCTAGCTCTGGGGATGCTCCTATTCTACCTTAGGTGCTCAGGAGAGGACAAACTTCATATCGGCACAACATCGTTGCTGATCTCAAAGCCCTGCTTGCTCAGACCTGGGTGCCTCCGCAAGGCGCGGTGCCACGAGCCCCTCAGATGCCCGTGCCCAGCTCCCAGGCTGCGGAGAGCCTTCTCCCGGCTGGGACTGGGGAAACAGCACCCGGTGCTGCGTCACTGGGAACCAAAAGGGTGACTTCTTACACAGCCACTGGCACGCAGGCGGGATGACCCTTCCCAAAGCTGCCCACAGCCCCGGTGGCCACCAGAACTGCTGCCAGCCGGAGGCGAGCTCTGACCCCCCACCGCGGAGCAGGGAGGGACCGTGTCCTCCTGTGCCACCCGGCAGTGAAACCTGGCCAGGATGCATGGAGAAACCAAAGGGGACTTCAGAGCAGAGCTTTGTCTTTCCGTGGTGACCACCACGTCCAGGGACGCTGAAAAAGATGCAGCATTTGGGTCTTCTGGGATTGCGTTGCTTGTGGGGAAAAGAGAGGTGAATCAGGACTCTCGCTTGCATTTCTGGTGTGTTGCTTTTCTTTTTCTCCGTAGAAGGTGCATATCCCACACCACTGGGGGAACACAGCAGGGTAAAGCAAGCATTTCAAAGTTTGAGAGACCCGGGGTCTGCCGTCCCTATCAAACTCCGTCCTTACTTACAAAGCTGCCAGGAATGACCAGGCACCTGCGATATCCAAATGCCACGAGGGCTTTGTGGGGCCATGAGGACGAGCACCGTCCCCTTTCCAGACCTGACTTCATGCTGCGGCATTTTCCACCCCTGCTAAAAACAAGCTCTCCGCCCGCGACGCGCCTCTGCTGCCGAAGGGACTGCTATCTTCTGCATCTCCTCAAGTGCTTCCCTGCTCTGACCGAGGGCAGGAAGGGGAGAAGAATACCACATCCATCTGCAAGCACACAGGAACTCGTAGGGAGCTGGAAAAGAGCTGTCGGAGCTGGACGGGGTCCAGGGCAGCAGGGACACACACCCCTCTGCTCAGGAAAAGAGCCAGCGAGACTTTCATCGCCACGGCTGCCCCGCGTCTCCACTTCACATCCCATCTGAACAAAAACACTTCACCTTCCTTTTTTTGCGCTCGCGCACACCTCTCCCTTCGGCATCAGCTGCCGGCATATGGGAGTGCGGTGGACTATTTAAGGAAAACGCCCAATAACGTTACAATTACTTACCATAAAAGCCTCATGTTTCCAATAACAGCCTAATGTTCCAGGCACCTGTCCAACAAACTCTGATTTGTCTTACCTGCCCACTGCAGGATTCACATCCATCACACTTCCCAACAGACATCTAGATGTGCCGTTGCAAAACTGCAAGGCTCGGGAAGACCTCAGAATAGCCGCCGCATCTGCCCGCAGCGGGGCCGGGGGCTGGCAGGACCTCTCCTCACCTCCTGGGGTCCGCAGCGGGCTGCAAGCAACGACTGGTGTTCGAGACGCAACGTCAAAACCAGCAATTCACCTGCAACCGGCACAGTCTGTCTCTGGCTGGCAGCATCTAGTGCTGCAGCTCCAGCGTGGTCCCCAGATGGCCACAGCTCCTCCTGCATCGGGGCAGGTGACAACGGAGGGGCCCAGTGAGACCAGATGCCACTCTCACCTCCTAACACGGTCACCCTGATGCTGGAATGAGGCGGAAACGGACAAATGGAGCAAAAACAAAAGGGCTCATAAATGTTTTTCTTGGTCAGATCCCATGAGCCCCATCAGCAATATCCGCAATGGCTTTTACAGACCAGGCTGGGCAGTGTGATTTTGTTCGAGTGTTCCCAGGGAACAAAAAAACATCATAAACATGTGTCTTGCTGAAAACAGTCCCTCTGATATGAAACCGTGATTCTTCACCAGCAAAGTGACTTGTGGGCTTGGGAAACAGTTCACGAGCAGAGGAGATGGTGTAACAGGATGTGGGCATCTAATCTCTCCGTACCAGGAGACAGTCATAAGCACTGGCGCTTACCCAGCAGTCAGCTACGATTTGTTTGCACACAGGGTTTGCTGGAAAATTGCATCCAGCCGTCCAGTTAATAAAAATCATCCTCACACAGCTCACCGGCAGCGTTTGCTGAATGAGAGATGGATGCTAAATTATTCACTCTGCACCATCGGAGCCTCAGTGGTGGAAGAGAGGGGAGGAAGATTTCCGTGCTGCTAGTCATGTTGTGCTGTCAATTACGGAGCACTTCATTCTCAGGGCTGTAAGGCTACCATCTGGTACTAAATTCACCAAGAAAAATGGGGAAAAAAAAAAAAAAAAGACGGCAGCATTTTTAAGCCTTGACTGCTCATCGCACAGCAGTTCTAGAACACATTTTCTAACATTCTCGGGAAGTACAAATCCAGGGGGAAGCGCAGAGTGGATGGGATAATATGCCATTTAGAGTATTCCACCTACACAGATGTAGAAGAAGAAAATGAAGGAACAAAATCCCGCTCTGCCTATCCTGCCTGGTACCCGGGAGGTCAGTGGAGAGGGTCGATGCAGCGTAACCTCCTGGATATGTCGCAGCCAGGCACTTTCCCGTTCCTCCAAGTATTTGGCTGTTCTCCTTGGCTGCTGAGCCACCTCTCAGCCCACTCGAATCTTGAAGGGTTTTGGCCCTGACAACCAGGGACATGAAAATATTGGTAAGGTGACCAGCATTATGGGAGGTCCTCGTTCTCAGTACGCAACCACAAGTGCTCAGAGAGGAAATGTTGAGAAAATTCTGTTGGACCTTCTGTTGGTGTCCACGGTGGAAGTGCTTTGGTGGAACTGCACGGTGACAAGACTCTGCGTTTGGAACCACACCCGGCCCTGCTGCATACCACACCGAGCAATTCATTTTATCAGGAACCAAGCAGAGGAGACACATTAAACTGCAGAGCAGAGCGTGTCCCCGCAGGCAGAGCTGCGGAAGAAGATAGAGCACCTTGGCTGGATATGAAAGGCGCCGGGAGAACAAAAGAAGAGAAGGAGGCAACAAAAAATCAGACATGAAAACAAACTCAATAACTTGTTCAAAGAGCCGCAGAGTCTCAGCACTGAGCACTAGAAATTTTGGGGGGCTTTAGTAAAGACGGAGGTGAGGGCACCCTGTGATTCCTTAATCCCGTACATGGCCCAGACAGGAGAGAGGGACAAAGATGCAGTACTGCCATGCGGCTTCCCACAGAGCATCGCGATGCTGGGAAGAACTGAAACAACCGCCAGATGCCTTGGGTAAGTCCATTAACTGAGAGGCTTCTTCCTGTTCATGCCTTTTTCCTCCAGGCCATGTACCTTTCACCCTCAGTATGACTCTGGAGATCATAGAGGCTGGCATTGCACGGGGAAATAATGAGGGAGCTTGAAAATCAGGTTTAAGATCTTCAACCTGCTGCGGCTTGGACTTAAAGCATCCACAATGCACTCAGGAAGACAAAACTTGAGCTGTCTGCTGCCTTCCCAGCCCTGTCTGCTCCCAGCCCATCCACACTGCATGAAGCTTGGGTTCCCAGTATGTCCCTCCCCAGAGCTCCCCGCATGGGGCTGAGGTCTCCAGCGAAGGCTACGGTGAGTCTGGTCTGGAAGACAAGCGTAGACTCACAGCAGGCAGCACAGATTTGCCTGGTAAGGTCCTGTGATAGCTGCAGAAAGTCCTACAGCTTCACCCATCCTTTCTTCGTTTGGTCCTTTCCTGAGTCATTGCTTCAGTGAGGGGATTCATCCTGCCTGCTGATGGGCCAGACAGCTACACATCGGTGATATCCCTCACGTGGGGTCTGTACTGCTAGTGGAGCTGCCCAAAGAGATGGCAGATCCTACAAAGTCTGAAGCTGTTGATTTACTTAGCACAAGGGTCACTTTGGCACCACATTTCATGAGTGGTGCCCCCTAACCCAAGAAGGACCCACTGATGGAAGGGGGCAGAACCTGGTTCTCTCTCCTCAGCACCTCCTTACATGCCCCTTGCCAGGTACTCTGACCATCGGCTTGTCCCTTTGGACACAGTGGCTCATAACAGAGGAAAAAAACCCTGATACAAGCTTGAATTTCCAGTCTTCTTTGGACTCTTCCACCTCTCCCATCTCTTCCTGCTCTGGAGCACGGGCTGCTGAAGCTGCTGCTTCCTTCTCGCCCCAGCCACCATGCCAGTTAAGAAGTGATGCTCCTGCACAGACAGAGGTGCTGGATGCTCCATTTACTTTCTAGCTCTCTCCCCCCCTTTTTTTCCCAGAGTTGGTCTTTCTGTCCTTGAGGAGCTGAGGGACATTCAAAAGAAAGGCAAAACCCCACAGAGTGCCAGGTGGTAAAGCCCATGGGCGCACACTCCGGGTAAGGCACTATTGCCCTCACCCCCTTAGTCGTTCTCTAGCACGTCAGACTCATCCAGCCCACTTCTCTCCCTCTGAAACACGGTGGGCTTTTAGCCCGAGCATTGGGGGGGTGGTTGATTTTTAATGCTTACTTATTTATTTTTGACATTGCACAGGCCATTCCAGCACCCGCTTTATCTCCAGTGATCTTTGACCCCCGCGTGTCAGGAGTTCAATCTGGTACGTTCCACTCTTTGCCCCCACTTAATTCTTTTTTAGCTGCTCGGCCTTTGAAACCTGGTGCCATATGCCAGCCCAAAAGAGTCCTGATCAATACCGGGGGACCACGTCCCTGTGACCTTGCAACCTGCGCCGCAAAGGGCAGAGCAGAGTGTTGGCCATGTTTTCATTACGAGATTTCAGCTGCATTTGTTGGAGGGGGAGGGAGAGCCTTTCTTTCTTGCTTGCTTTCTTTTCATGAAATTTAGTCCAGCTGGGACACCAGAGCTCCTAGCTGCCTGGTGACTCCNNNAAAAAAAAAACAAAAAAAAACCAGGATGCCTGAAAAGGTAAAATAGAAAGACCGGTAGCACATCTCAGCCTAAGAAAGGAACTGTTCATGCCTATCCCTTCCAGACAGGCAGGGTGCTGCGGGACCGCAGGGTATTGGTGTCCCTTGTAAGGGAGGGACCCGTTAAAAATCGCTCCGTCCGCACAGAAGCCCCTGGCAGCAGACGTTGCTGTTTGGCAAGGGGGGCACCGGATTTCACCCCCCGCAAAGCTCAATCTCTTGCACGGCTGAGCCCCTGCCCCAGGGAGAGAGTCCCAGGAAGGTGCTGCGGATCCACAGCTGGGGTGCACGTCCCTGCCTTGCACCCCGCGTCACGAGCACGGTAGTGGGGGTCCCTCCGCCCACCCCGCTGTGTGAACCCTGCCTTCTCAGGGCTCACTAGTCACGGGCCACTGTATTTGAAAGCCACTCTTTTTTCAGGCACAGTCCTGCCTCTTGGTCTTTTTTTTTTTTTTTTTTTTCCTTCTTTTCTCGTCTGTGCAAAAGGCACAGGCGCCCGCTTTCTGCCCTGGCTGCTTTCATTCCTGGAACAAGGAGAAGAACAGATGAAAACAGAAAAGCTTGTGGGGTCTCCTTGGGACAGCAGGGCTTTGATGGTACCGGTTCCAAAGGGAGATTTAACCCAGCTTCGCTTCGTCAGAGAGGAAAACCCAGCAGCTAAGCCTAAGCCAAGCCTGTCCAGCCGGGAATGGCCAGCTACCGAGTACCTACGGGATCTTCTCCGTTTGCTGCTGCAGGTCCCATCCCCGTGGCGTTTGGTGCTGTGTCCCGGCACAGCAAGGCTGCCAGGGAACGTGTGGCAGGGCCAGGCTGATGGTGCAACACGCCCACACGCTCTTTCCCTCGGGCAGAGGTCGTGTCCAGTGCCATATCCATACCTGGGAAAAAGCTACTCCCCAACACAAGGTCCAGAGCTCCAAGGGGTACAGGACAGAGCGTGGCCGCGCCATCGGCCACCACCGTGCGCGACAGATATTGCCCGGGCCACTGGGCTCTAAACTCAGCAGCCAAATCCTGATAAACCTCCTGGTTCCCCAAGGTGCTGAGCACCTCCCGTATCCCAGGTATCTGCAGGGGGAAGCTGTGATGGACCCACACCCTTGACAAGCAATAACAACTCTTGGAAAGGGCCGGTGGGGTGATTTGACTGGTGTGGGTCTGGCTGCTGGTTGAAGAGTTTAATTCCCGGAGTGAGCAGGACCACCCAAACCAGTCGCACCCCGACTGTCCTTTCTCCTTTGCCCCCACCTCTCTGCACAGGGATGAGCAGCCCCTGCCCGGCTCTGCAGGACAAAAGCTATATGTCCCAGCAGGAACTAAAGCACTTGTGAACGATCCTTGCAGACGACCACTTTGGGGTCAGTGGTTTGTATATGACCCTCTTTGATGAGTTGATGACTCCCCCCTCACCCTAATTACCCCCCTGGGGCTCTCCCCAGGGTGCCCAGATATCTCTCGGAGGCTGGAGAGCCAGGATGGCCCCCACTTGCATTGGTCTGCGACCCAACTGTTTGCCCAAGGGCAAGAACGATGGAGCACCTTACTGGTAGCATGGGCACCCACCGGTGGCAAGGGGAGCCCGTACCCCAGGCAGAGGGCACTGCTCTGCACCAGCTAATTAACCCTTCTGACAGCTTCGATTAAAAATAAAGGGGCCTTCAGGTCCCTGCTGGAGTGGCCTATTTTACGTGTGCATCTCCTTGGTTTTGCCTCAGCATATGATGTTCAGGAGGCGGTTATTTCAGGAAAGGTACGCTATAGATAACTGATCTGCCAGCCAGGTGTCATGTTCCTTCATTTATTTTCAATTACTTTGTCTCTTTAGCTCCAGTGAGAATTGCCTGGTGTCAATTCATTTGGTCACCTCCGTGCCTGCCGCACCTCTCCGGAGGCACTTCTCCGGTGTGGTGTGATCTCTCCCCAGGGGCAGGCTGTTACAAAACAGCTCTGCTTCTCTTTCAGCTTCATCTCGTTCTCATCTTCCGGGCCACCCCCAGCTCCGTGCCCTTTGTCAGGGTCACGCAGAGTTTCTGGGAGCAGCAATGGTGGGACCAGGCAGATGAGAAAAGCTCTGTCCCTGCAAGAAACCCGGTCTTTGGGGTGGGAGCCTCCCCTCTGCTCCTAAGGATGCTCACGACAGCGATAGACATGGGTAGCAGCCGTGCCCAGCACACCCAGCCGGAAAGGTTTCCTGCAAACCTCCTTTCCCAAGTGCATCTGGCAAGCTCCTGGACCACCACAGGAGCCAGGCACTGTCCCGACAAGCATCAGGGTAAGAGGTGCTGGCAGCCCTGGGACTCGTCTCATTCCCTCCGTGGACTCAGCTTTTATCGCTTTTCTCCCTCCCACCGATACCAGCATGATGCTGTGCCCCTCCAGCAGCCCCCGCTCCCTCCGCCGCCCAGCCGGAGCTGCTCGCTGGCTCCCTGACCATCCGCCCATGCCCACCTCGACCCCGACTCCCCTAACAGAGCCGGGACAACTGCTGAGACAGACGGCACCATGCAGAGAAACAGGGACACTCCTGACGGGAGGTGACACCAATGTCACCAGATGTTTGTGGGAGAGACAACCCAGCCCTCCTGCCTCTCGCCAGAGAATCCCACGCAGTGCTTTGTGGTTAAAGATGGGCTGAACCCTTCAAATCCAAATTCCAGTATGCCTAGGGGAAGTCCAGACCTGCAGCTAGAGTCTAGGCTCTCCTTTAGCTGAACCCTCTCCTGGTGGACCACCTTTAGGATGAAGTATCTTCATGCTTGCTTACATGTCTGGGCACCTTTCTACCTGCCTGAGCTGCTCTCCGAGTGCGATCCGAGCCGTTCCTGGCATGTCCCCACTCCCGCTGGCACCGCTGAGCTGGCAGGGCTGGTGACATGGGCTCGCTTGTCTGCCTGCTCACTGTCAGCAGCACGGCCAGCTCGGTGCTGATGGTGACAACAGCAGGGACCAAGAAGGGCATGATGTAATTTTCAGATCTGTCGGGAAGGTTTCAGCAGCAACGGCTGGAAAAAAACAGCATTTTCCTGTGAAAAAGGGCACATTTGCTCTGGTTTCAATGAGAAAGAAATAAATAGAAAGCCTGGTAGTGACTGTCCTTAATTGATTAGTCATTTCTGCAGATGATAATTGCACATCAAAAGACTGAGATCCTACTGTTTCATGCAAATGTCCTTACGAATAACATCAAGGCACAGGGGAAGTGGGTACAGGAAATAAATCCTTTAGAAGCTACCCAGGAGAATTTGGAGCTTGAGCTTCATTTGAGGAAAACAATTTTGCTCGGAACGTGCCTGGAAGAAATATCCTCAACCTCAGACACTCCCCGAGCACCAGAAACACGGAAAGGGAGGATGCGCCCAGGTGAGGAGCTCTCCAAGGGGAAAGCGTGGCTTCTTCAGACACCAGTGGAGAACTTTACAGTGCAGCTGGCTGCAGAGCCAGGGGCTGAGACGTTGCTGCTCGTGCTTGTAGGGGTATGGTAGCGACCCAGGAAGACCAGCAGCCCTGCGGTTTGATGCATCAGCTGCCAAGGACAAAGTCTGGGGCAGGAGTGAGGTGTCCAGAGGAAAGAGCATGTCAGTGACCGGACTAAAATTGGAAGATGGACCTCCTGCCACTCCTGCTTTTTGTGCATCATCCCCCAGTTTAAGATCTTCTCCGCACATTGCAGTTTTCTGCGCTGACATGTGTCTGGGGTGTCCAGTCTGACTCCTGATCCCCAGGCTGCGACGTCTGGGGCACCGGTTGAACCGCCCGCTCCTGGGCTCACGTGAGAATCTCCACGCTCATTTAATTATTTCAGCGAAGCTGCTAGCCCTGGTGTCTGGCAAAAGAGGCTTGTGAGCATGACTCAGTCAGCCTCCAAAAGCAGCAAGGAAAAACAAGAATCTGCTGTGAGCTGCATCTTGATTTTTAAGCCAATCTCGTGATGTGCTGCAGGGCCAAAGCATGGGTCTGTAATATCGGGGCAGCAGGCATTTCGGGGTGCTTATAAGCAAACTGTCCATTTTGTAAAAGGACCGTGGGACGCTGTCATCACTGGGGTCACAGAGACCCTCTCGCCTGCAGGGAGCAAGACCCCCCTGCATCCCCAGGGCTGCAGCCACAGCATGGGTGAAATTTTGCAGGTGTCATTGCTTGTTGGGGCTGTTTCAAAGGCTCCTGGCTGCCCTCACCCCTGCCCCCTCGCTGGTCCGGGTGAACCCCAAGGCCAGGATCCCTCCAGGGCCCCATTTCCCAAACATCCCTGAGCAGCTCTGAACCGTGGTAGGCAAGGCAGACCTGGGGGGCAACATCAGACGATGTTCTCACATCCGCCCTGATCGGAGCAGCATTCATTTCTTCAGGCCAGAGCAGTGGTCAGAGGTCTGCAGAGCAATAAGCTGCCCTCAGCCCTACATGGAGGATGACTATGGCCAAGCGAGGAAGCATTTATGGCTGCGGAGAAGCCATTCTGCAAATCCCTCCAGCCTAAACTCCCGCTCCATGGTCCCCACAACCTATGGTGACAGCAGGGAACTAGATTTGACCTTCCTGGTCCTATCCCACCCTGAATGCCGAGGTTCCTCCATACATGTCACCTTCAGCATGAGTCAAAAACCAGCTGGCATTTAATTTTTCCTTTGTCTCCTCATCACCGTCACTGATGAAGTCACTGACGAAGCAGCGTTTTGGATCCTCAGGGTAGGCTGAATTCCCCTGCTGACCCATTGGAACCGCCACAGCGGCCAGGTTCAGATCCATTACCTTCAGATGTCTTCGGCGTGGAGGGCTGTCGAGAGCTCCTTCCCTCTTTGTAGTCAGTGAAGAGAAATAGGCACTTTCAGGGCATGAGTCATCTGACCTATTTAGCCATCTTAGGAAGAGATGAATGAGTCCTTAAGAGGGCTTGTTTCTTTCCACTGTCTAGACAGCCAACCTCTCGACTGCAAACACCTACCCTTGCTCTCCTGGAGCACACCAGGCACCCTTCCCAGGCTGGTGAGGGATGCTGGCTGCTTGTGGGTTTCCAGCACAGGCAGAGGGTTGGATCACACCTAGACATCCTCAGAGGGATTTGAGCTTGGCCTAACTTTGCTCGCTCTAAAGGCAAGAGAAGATTTCAACACCAAAAGGGTGGAAATCCGCTTCTGGAAAACCTTCTCTGCCTCTGAGGGAGAGTTTCGTGGAGCTCTGGCCATGCTGGTCCTAGGACGACATGGTACAGGCCATTTCAGCACTGACCAACATCTGGCTGCATTAGCCAAGAAAAAGCAGCTTATTGTTCTAGGCTAAACCAGCAAGAGTGACTCAGCCATCCAGGTGGTACAGCTACGTGACTGCCGCCTGGTGCCACCACCACCATGCCCTGGTATGCCTGAGCCCGTGGAGTCTCTACTTCATCTTCTTATGGATGCAAACCAGAAAAGATTGTGCAGTTTAAAGAATCTCCCTAATCTTAGGAGAAAGCCCAATTCCTGTCACTCTTTGTGATTCCTGGGACCATGATGACTTTCTTTACACCGGAGAAGGAAAATGCCTGAGCAAGCAATTACCATCTTTCTCAGATCATCATGTTCTGTCATGGTCTCAGATCATCAGTTCAGCTCCTGGGCTCTCCTTCAACTTTCCTTTACAGGACCACAGCTGATAAAGATCCATAGGTGCCAGTAAGATTTGGTGCCATGAACTGATGAGGACAGGGAAGGCTTGGGAAGGTGGTACTACACAAACCGAAAGGGCTCTAACGTAGTTAAAAGGAGGTTGTGCATCTAGGAATGAAACTGGTTGGCTGTGTCCAAGAGAGAGGGACTTCAGCACTGGAAAGAGCCAATGGGCGACAAATGGCCTAAAGCCATCTTTTGTTTCAAAAGCAGGGGAAGAGTGAGTCACAGCAGGGATCGGACTCACATCTGTACTCCACAACCCTGAGGCAGATCCTCAACGCTGTGGCTGAAGCCTTGGAACACATTTTGGAAAACAGGCTCTGATACCAGCAACAGTACAAACAGGACTCCGAGACCAGTAAAGCAACCTGAGAAAAGGCTTCATGGGGAAAGACACGGAGAATGCGTGTTTTTAATTAAGCACCAAGGTTGAGAGGGCTCTTGAGCGCAGGTCTAGCCTAGCAAAACCATGCTATGAAAGGACCCTTGCAGCTAGAGGAAAAAGGCTCAGCCAGACTCAAGGGCTAGAAGCTGAAGCCAACAAATTCACATGGGAATATGGGAGGTGCCACTAACCACGGGATTCATCAGCCACCGAATCAGTGTGGAGGGACTTCATGCTCTGGAAGTGCTTGAATAAAGATCTGCCGACTTTGTGAGGGAAGAGCTTTAGCCAAACAGAAGATGCCCTTGAGCCAAGAAGTTTTTCCTGGGCTCTGTGCATGCAGAAGTGCGTGGAACACTGGTCTGTGATATGCACGGGGAGAGCAGAGGCACCAGCCTGATCCAGCAACTGCTGGTGCTATGGCCCAGATTCTTCCTTTTGGGGCTCAACACATCACTGAGGTGCCTTCTGCGGCTGGTGGGGAGAGACAGCCGTGCCCAAACTGCAGCTCCTCCTGCAGAAGATGTCCATTGCCCTGTGGCATCACCCCATCTTTCCTGGCAGTAGAAGAAGCCTTGGGAATGTATTGAAATCTCTGTGGAGTGACTGAAATCCCCCAAATCTCAGGAACTTCTTACCTCAGCCCCTCCCTGTTTGCTCCTTCCTCAAGGATCTGGGACCGTCACAGCAGGGAAGCTCACACTGAGATTTTTTAGGTTTTCCGTAAGCATCAGGAGAGAGCTACCAGGGGAGATCTCACGGAGGTAAAAACGATGCCCCCAACACCCAGTCCGTGCCAGCGCAAGCCCAGCCACCCAGCACCCCACATCCAGCACGAGCCCTGCCGAAGCAGGAGTCTGAGTCATGCCCCAGCCATCAGGAAGACGAGAATGAGACCACGTTCAAAATTAATATATATTTTTATTGAATAGTTGCTCTAAGTGGGCTTGTGAAGCCACCCATAGAATTACTTCTTTCATCTCAGCAGTGATTCAGTAACATTTATTAGCTTTGCAAGAGAAGAAAACCAAACAGAAGAGGGTGCATTAAAATAAATAGGTTTTTTTTTTCTTATCTTTAAAATAAACTTTTCAAATAAATACTTTGGTTTTTTTTTTTTAATTTTTTTTTCCCTTAAAAGGTACAAGAGTATTGTCAAAAACCAGCCATCAGGTTATAAACATATATTATACCTTATAGAAAGGAACCCAAATAAGGACAGCTGGGGGAGGGACCTCTTTATACACTGTACAGAATGCCTTTGTACCAATTAAACGGAGAATTAGAGGCTTCGGTTCTTGGTACGAGACTCTCCTTTGAAGCCAAGGGTGATCCGTCTTCTAAGGAGAACTTTGTGCTGAGGACACCCGGGGAGGCAGGAGCCCGCGGCCGGTCCGCAGAGCATCGCAAAGGCCCGAGGGAACGGCTGGGAAGGATGGGCAGGGGGGGGAGGCAGGGCAAGGGGGTGAGGGGCTCCCATGGGACAGAGCACGGGCAAGGCAGGGGCTGACTCCAGGCTGAGCACACACCTCTCGGCTGATGCTGCCGTTGGGACAGAAGGTGAGAGAAACCTCCTGTCCCAGTGCCCAGGCCAGCTGACCAGGGTGGGTTAGGTCCTGCTCATGCTGAAGCCCTTTGGGATGCTGCGGGGAGGTGCAGCAGGAGCGAGACCCAGCGAGAGACCCCGCACTGCTTCCCCTCGCCCGGCACTCGCACGTCCGCTCTGCCCCGCGGAGGTGTGTGACCTCTTCCCATCCATCCCACGTCCCTCCTGCCTGCAGTCCCCCTGGAAGGGCAGCGTTCAAACCTCCCTGGCTTATGCCCTCGGAGGATTCTTCTGCAACATCACCCCAAGCAGGACAACAGATCCCACCTGCACAAGCAGGGAGAAAGACTTTGCAAGAGATCCCGATGCTCACTGAGAAACACCCCGTAGCAGACTGAGCCCAAAGAGATCACAGCTCCGGTTTGGCCCACGTGGACCAGATGCCGACCAGCAGCACCAAGTGCTGCAAGCATCCCGCAGGTCTGGGCTCTGCAGGCTCCTTGAAGGAGACAAGCCTGAACTGGATCCTATTCAAGACCGAGAATGGGCTTTGGGGCAGGGGTTCATCCCTTATCTACTTTCTTCACACACTGATCACAAAAAGTTAAACCTTCCGATATCTGAAAACCTCCCAGCTTGCTCCAGCCTTGAAACACCCAAGGGCGAGAGACAGAACAAACTAACAAAGCGGGTGCTGGAAACAGCAAGTTTGGGGCATGGTGTGCTCCTTCCCCGTGCAGCCCAGCCGTGCAAAGCTTGCAGCAGCTCCTTTCACCCCTCCGCTCGTCCCTCTTTATTGCACTAAAGCAGCCGCTCACAAACCGTTATTCCGAGCTTTGGCATCTTTTGGTCGATGGTGCTTCCCTGCCGGTCTTTGGGTTCACACATGGGGATGGGGGAGAGAGAACTCAATGGGATTTTATGGGAATCTGAGAGTCCCAAAGAGCTTCCTCCCTGTTCTTTGAGGTACTTGGCTGGCACCGAGATTTCTCAGGGACGGGTGGAGAGCAGTCCAAGGACCACTTCTGCTCTTCCACCAGGAGGTTTGGGGGAGCTGGGATGGAAGGGAGACTCCACCTCAGTCCCCAGTGACCCCACACACACACACACCAGTGCTGGGACTGACCACGGGTTTGCCAGTAGGGAAGGAGGGGAGCAGGACCAAGGGAAGCCTTGGAGAAAGCAAGCGTCAGCGGGAGCTCGTGCGTGGAGGGAGCTTTGGAGGTCTGGGTGGGAAGAGGAGGCTCCTGCGCGGGGAGCAGAGCGTGGGGAGCTCAGGTCCTGCTCAGCAGCTCCTGCCTCCTGCTCCGTTGGCACCTGAGTCTCCCTTTCCATGTCTAAATCTGCCCTAAATCTGCATGTTTCCTGGCAAAGGAGCCCACAACAGGTAGAGACACACAACGCAGAGCAATGATCCCTCGCAAAGCAGATCCATCCTTGTCAACTCACAGAAGCGCAGGGAAAACTGAGGACTCAACATGCGACTCTCCCATAAGAAAACCAAAAAGACACGTCAGGACAGAGAGAAACCCAAACTGCCGGGACAAGCAGCTGCAAACAAACATCTGGAGCAGATGTTATCTGACTCATTACAGGGTGGGGCAGGAAAGGGGCTCACAACCCCAATCAAAATTGGAGTCCTCTCTGGAGGGAAACCAAACTATCTGGCAGCCGGAGGTGGGGAGGGAGCAGGATGGATCTGGTCTGAAGATGTTAGGGAAAGCTCAGGAAAAAAACCCACAACCGGAGGCTCCCCGCAGCCTTCCTGACACCAGATGAGCTCAGTGAACCAGAGCTGGCCTCCTCGGAGAGCTTTTGGCAAGTCCCGACCTGTCCTTTCTCCTGAGAGCAAGGAGAGGGAGCTCGCTGAGGCCCCCCTGAGATGGGGTGGGAGGCAGGAACCCCACATGAAGCCACCGACGAGCAGGGTGGGGGCCAACACCTCTGCACTTCTCTAGCCCATGCGGCTGCAAGGCTGGGATGTGGCTTTGGTCAAACCAAAGCCCTGCACTGGTCTGAGAGTCCTCAGCACCCATCTGGGGCTCTCCTCCTCCCCAATTCCCTCCTACGTGCCCCGTATGTCATAAAATACATCTCACGGGTTTGTCATTTCTTGGAGATGAGACATCCAAGAGACCTGGAGGGACGACTCGGCCCTGCACCCGGGCGATGGCACGATTCCCCGGTAGAAATGGGACTTCTGCACTGACCCAGAAAAAGCCCATTAGGCAGAAGGCTACTGGCAGGCGTCCTGGCCTCCTACCAACTACCGAAGGTAAATATGCTGCAATAGTAGTGCAGGGCTCCGCCTCGCCGTGCTAGTGCCAAGCAAAACTGGCTCTGGGGAGCTGGGATGTGGACAGCCATCTTCTCATCCTACAGCTCCAGCACCTGGGGGAGGTCACCCCGTGCTTGCATGACTTCGGAGGCTGTGAAAATGATGAAGCCTCACATGTTGAGTCATTCCACCATCAGGAGAGGAAGCAATGAATTGCAAAGATACAGAGGTGGTAACTAAATTTACAAGTAGGATCCATTTAAAAAAAGGAGGAGAAAAAAAAAAAAAATCAAAGTAGAGCAAGTTGGAAAATTCTGTTCATTAGTTTTCTTTAAAAAGTTTCAATGAACTATTTCACATTCCCATTCAAGGGAGACAGTTCCTCAAATCCTCAGTGAAAAAGGGACCATTTTTCCCTAAAAGAGTTTGACATTTTTTAGGAATGAAGGAGTTTAATCAGCACCAATAGAAAAGTGAACCGAGCGTTCAAAAGGAAGGGTGCCTCTCGGTGGAAGTCTCTCCCCCCAGCATTGCTCGGAAGTAGGGAGCCAAGCAACTATTGGCGTGTGGGTAAATATGTTTGCAGTATATTTTATAACTGCTGCCACAGAGACACCGACCAATCTCATGGGGGTACACGGACGGATCTTATGGGGGTACACGCACCTACAGGGCATCCTCTGAGAAGGACATTGCCTTGAAACCCAACCGATTTCGGAGTCCGGCCTCAGAGGGCGCAGCCCTCTCCCGTCTGAATGCCGGGAGATCCCGACTGTAACCCAGAGCATCGTCCTGAATTCACACAGCTTATGGGAGCGGGCTCTCCATCTCTGGCCAGAGGAAGCATCTTTCAACACCCACCCCGCCCCAGGCTCCAGGTGAAATCAGGGTGAGGATTTTGGTCAGGTCCGTAACGTGCCCCAGGCACAAACTTCCCACCAGGGATGGGATTCATCTCCCCGTCCGCAGGAACCGCAAGTTCAGCGTTTGGGTCCCATTTGGGTTAAGGGAAACAGGCACCGCCAGAACATAATCTAATGAATAATGTTTTCAAGCAGGATGAATCACTCTCTGGAACCGCTTTTCTCTGCAACAGAGGGAGCTTGGATCAGCCGCGATTTTTAGATAGCACATGTACAGAAGGAGGAATCCCATCGTGAGAGCCTACCTCCTGCCTCCCCCCACAGCCAGCACTAAATCTCACCCACTCTCTGCAAAGCAGACCCCCCAGGACAATCTGTAAACCTCCCTCTCCCCCCTCTCCCGGCTACCTAGGAACTAAAGGTCTGGGATTAGCAATAAACAGACTGGGGAATCATCTTCCAGCATGTGCAAGAGCACCAGGAAGCCAAACCTCGCACCTGGCACCATTCACAGCAGTATCGTGAATATTATTAGTAATAGACCTAGCCATCCTAACGTTATATTTATATATACAAAAATAGATCCACAGAACTCTACGCAAAGAGGTGGCGGAGGGAAGGGACGAGCCCTGGACAGCGGGGTCTTGGAGAAAGCCAAAGGATGTGTTGCATATATTTCTCCGGGGGAACCATTCGCTTCCCTCTGTGCTCAGACACCTCGGAGGAGGGACAGGCGGGCAGAGCCGAGCACCGGGACACCATCCCGGCTCCAAACTCCCCCAGCCGATGCCAGCAGGGTCACAACTGAGAGCTTGCAAGAGGAGACGGGGCTGAGTCCAGGACCAGGAGGAGCTCCTCACAACTGTAGGGTTTGGTTTATCATCATCACAGCAAGTAAACCGTGCAGCCCTGACCCCCACCCAGGTTTCCTTCTGGTCTGCAGACGGTCCAGCCCCAGCGCTTGGTTCAGACCCATCTCCAGTTTGCCGCCGGCGGCTGCTGTTGCAGAATACCCTTCAGCAGTGCCGGCAGGGTTTGCTTGCTGGCGTGACGCTGGTGTCGGCGTGACACGCCGGGGAGGGCAAGGAAAGCGAGGTGAGGATGCAAAGGCAGCTTCTGCAGGGAGGGAAGGTCAGGCTCCCATCTTTTGACACCCCCTTTTGCTCTCTGCTTCCCTCCAGCCCAAAGCAGGAGCTGCAGAAGTCCCCAGGAGCGGTGCCAGTTGACACAAGAGCAGTGCGAGCGGCAGCTGTTGGCCGTTGCATTTGGGTTGGGTTTGGTTTGTTGTTTTTTTTAAAGTGAATTCAGTGCTGGTGGAAGGTACCAGATCGGGGGCTCGAGCACGGAGCCGGTGCCTGTGGCGTCTGCTCGGTGGTGGGGTGGAGCTGGGTGGCAGCTCCCATCCCGCCAGGGTTTGTGCTCTGGAGGCAGCCCTTCAAGGCATGGAGAAATGAATGGCAATTTCAAACCAGCTTCTTGTTCTCAGCCAAATCCCAGAGGGGACCTTTCCCTCACTGCAGTCGGGCAGAAGCGAGTGGGCTGGGCTGCCTCCGATAGCTCCTTCCCCTGCCAGAAGGTTTCTAAAGCTTCCCACACCTTCCCTTCCTCTTTGAGACAGAAAAATACGATGCCACCTCATTTTGAAGCTTGCTCGCTTCTCCCAGCGACTTCCAAGCCCAGAGGGAAGCCACTACCACCGGTGGGACCCCACGGCACCCCAGCACCTTGGGGAAAGCGGACCTACTGCCACGTGAGAGGAGAGAGACCGCCCACGGAAAGTGCTGGAGTGAGAGGAAGAGAGGGAAGGAGGTCTGGCTGCTGGAGGACTCTTGCACGGGGGATGCGTCGACCTGCCTCTTCCCCGCGTGGGGAAGGACCACACCGTGGGGCAGCGGCAGGTCCTCAAACCCTCTGAGAGCAGAGTCCCGAGGTGTCCCCCCAGCCCGGGTCGCCCTTCCCCACGGAGAAGGGCCAGGGAGGGCACCCGTAGCTCTCTGCCTCTCCCGCTCCCTCGCTGGGGTGTGCAAAACCGCCGTTCCCCCACCAGCTGGCCAGGCAGCCGCCTTCCTGCCGGACCGGGGGACCCCCAGTTCACCCATCTCATTCGCGGGAGGTGATGGTGGGCGGGGGGGGGGAGTGCTGCAGAGCAAGGGGAGACGAAGGAGAAGGGGGATGGAGGGGAGAGGAGGAGGAGGAAGAGGAGTAAAGCCTGCTTCTCCTCCCCGGGAGGGTCATACCGGCTTATCCAGCGTCTTGGGGAAAGGCGTGCCGCTGGAGGAGGAGATCTTTCTGCAGACCGTGTTGGTGTGGCTCTGGCAGCGGCAGCCGGGTCGTTTCAGACCGTCGTAACCCCGCTGGCAAAGTTTGAGGCACCCCAGGGTAGGAAAGTAGCAGCAGAGGCAGGGCATGAGGAGAGAGAGGAAGCTCATGGCAGCCCAGCGGGCGCAGCAGGACCCCGGCCCGCAGGAGCAGGGGTCGTCGGCGCAGGTGTCCTCGTCGTCGGTGGAGCAGTGGTAAAAGAGACCCTTGACGCAGCAGAGGCAAGTCCCGTAGTCGAGGAGGCTCTCGGGGGAGCAGAGGCAGCGCTGGTTGCAGAGCCAGCAGGAGGGCAGGCTGCGGGCGGCCGTGCAGCGGGCACACTTGCATCGCCCGCATTCCTCGCAGATGAAGAGGTGGCCGGTGTGGAGGGTGGGCTTCTCCGCCACCCCCTTCAGCGGCGATTCCTCCGGTTTCAGCTCGCCGGCCCGGGGCTGCGTCCGGATGAGGGAGTGCCCGGAGTGGGAAGGCGTGAGGCTGCTCAGGAGGCGCTGGTCGGAGGCGGTGGTGCTTTGGGAGACGGAGCTGGCTGTGCTGGAATGGCTCATGTGTTGCGGCAGAGGTGGCATCTGGTGCTGTTGGCTGTGGCTGCGGTGCAGGTCCTGGAAGGTGGAAGACACCAGGCGGTCCTGGGACCACTCTTGCTTGTGCGGCGGCTGCGACAGGGACGGGTTGGAGCGGGCTTGCTGGAAGCAGACGGCCGGTCTCTCCACGTAGTTGTTGCTGGCACGGATGGAGCGGATTTGGTCAATGGACAGGACCTGCTGGAAGTCCTCAGCGGGTGGGTCCATCGTCTCGTCACAACTGAGTTCAGCCACACTGGAAGAGAGCTGCATTTCCAGGAGCGAGGAGACCCTGCGGCATCAGGGCACATCTAAGAATCCTAAAGGATGGGGCAGGAAGACAGAGAGAACATTTGGGTTACATTTTACAATGGCTCCATCCATACAAAGCAGGAGGCAAAGACTGGCTGGAGAGCTCCTAATGAAGGTATTTCCAACAACCAGACTCAAAGTACTTCTGTGCCCGGGGAGAGAGGCTGGACACGTCCAAAAAGCAGGTGGACACAGCATCTCCCCACGCTTTTGACCTTCCCGTGTCGTTCCAGAGGACTTCCCATCCCCTTGCCAGCACTGACGGGCTCCATCCGTCCTCCCTCTCCTTCCCCAGGGGAAAGCACCGGCCCTCTCCAGAGGAGGGGAAATTTGAAGTTGCGACTTATCCAGAGCCGGTGACAGAGCTGGGAAGGGCATCTCCTCCGGAGCGGGAGACTCTGCTTTGGGGCTTCCCAGCACTCCCCGCGCAGCATCCCGGCGCGGTGCCTTGTAGGCGCCCAGGGGCACAGGGATAGAGGGGAACTGAACGCGTTTAATTTCAGGCAGCATCAGCAACAAGCTGCAACTAATGAGACACACGCTCGGCCAGGGACACGCCAAGCCACAGACTCCCCGAGTCCTGGCGCTTCCCGCTGCAGCATCCCGTTTTCCCACGCGCAACCCAGTGACAGCCCGGGAATGAGTTTACCCCCGTCAGGAACACTGAGAAGGGCAGGCTTCTCTTCAACCCCGGCACAAACTCAGGGTGAAGCAGGGAAAGCAGACTTCGCATCGGGCAAGCCCCGTCTTGTTCCTTGCAGCGATGCTGCCATGCTGTTCGCCGTTGTTTTCAGGAAATGGCACTTCCCCGAGTCCGCAGCGCCGGCAGCGGCGCCGGCTTTATCCAGAGGGAAGGTCAGGAGCATCCGAGGGCCCTGGGCAGGGAGCACCCCCGTGTCCCACGACTCCCCCCGCCCCCGGCGGGTTTGTCCTCACGGCATCGGCACCGACGCCAAAACCTCGGGGCTGCCAGCCCTTGCCGCTGGCGTCGGGTGAAGCCTCTGCGGGGCTGGGGCTGGGCGAGGAGAGGGGGCAGGCGGGAGCGGGTCTGCCACGGAGCCACGTCCTGGCCCTCAGCAGGGAGGGAGCGAGAAACTTCCCGCTTCTGCTGCCTGCGAAACGGAGCTGCCCCGGAGCGCGCAGAGGACGGAAGCCATTCGTTGCATGCCAGCCCCCAGCAAAGAGCTTTCCCCCGGCGCTTCCCCAGCCCAGATTTCGGCATCGGATACGTGCTTTCCCTGCTCAGCCGACTTCCCCGGGACAAAGCCGTTCTCCTCCGGCGGATCAAACGAGTGATCCCTCGGTGACACAGATACTGTCACGCTGCCCGGGCCCACAGGAAGACCCCGTTTCGGCAGGAAGCTCCCCACCGGCCGTGCCCGTGGTCAGCAGCCCAGGCGGCCGGCGGAGGCTTTCAAGTAGGTGAGGGGCCACAGGTAGAATCTGCTCATGCAGCAGAGAGAGGCAGAGGGAAGATTGATTTTCATTAGCTAGGCTGACCTTGAAGAGCAGGGAAAAGCAAAGGCAACTTACTTTGACTGTTCAAGCAAGATCTGGCCTCTCCCATCCCCCTTCCCCGGAAAGAAAAGGCGACTGATCTGCTGAGATTTGGGTTTTTTCTGCGCACGGAGCCCACCTGCCGCCCCCTCCGTGCGATCTCAAGTGAGATGCTCACCCCGTCCAGGGAGATGCAGACAGAGAATGAGTCACTCTCCCAGGACACCCACAATTGATTTGGACACCAATTTGCGTAACAGAAATATCAAGGTGAATTAGGAGGGCACGGCTGACCCAGGGAAGGTTTTGTGAGCACGCTGTCAGGATGGGAACGGGTCACGGAGGCAAAACACCCTCTTGTGAGCTGTTACACGCCACCACTGAGCTCCTCACCTGGGAAGGGCTCACCGAAGCACAGGCTGGTGAGCTGGAGCCCTCTGGACCCCTGAAGAGATATGACACATCTCAGTCCGCAGCCAGGACCGCGCAGAGGGGAGCAGAGAGCAGCCTCGGTGGGTTCCCACACCCCTCACGACCCGGATCCCCTCTTGGGGTGGGATCGTTAGGGGACGATGCTGATTTACACCCAGGGAGGAGCTGCTCGCATCTGGGTGTCCATCACCTCTAAGATGTGCGCTGAGTACTCGGCACTAGGACTCGGCCAGCGAGACTCCCGTCAGGTTCCCGTGTGGGATTTAAACCGAGGTGGGACCCAAAGGGAGAGACGGAGGCAGCGGAGGGTCCCGCTGCGATGGAGGCAGTGGAACTGGGAGATTAAGAGCAGGCAAAGGACAGACCCAGGACAGCTACACCCACTCCTCTACGCGAGACCTGGCGCTCAGGAGACACGAGGAGACCCGGGAGCCGTGCCTGGGCAGCAGGAGATGCACCGGGACACGGCGGGAGGAACAGAGCCCCGGCAATCGGGCCATGCAGCGTGCTGCAACCCGGACACTTAGGAGCTGGGTCTGGGGATTGGACACAGCGTCCCGGGCAAGCCAGGTCCTGGGAGGACCCCCAGCACTCAGCGCTCCTGGCCGTAGGATCCCCAGGGTTAGACACGGACCCAGGCTCGCTGGCGCGGGGAGGCAAAGCTCCCTCTGGGACCCGAGGGGACGTGAGCCTGAGGATCTGTGGGATCCAGTCAGCGGGATGGAGGGGAAGAGGGACTGAATGACCGGAGATGGGACCCCACTCCTGCCCCCTCCCCACCCCCCGGGGGGGATCCCAGTGCCCCCCACTCTCTCCCCGCTCCAGCCCGATCCCGGGGCTGCAACCGGTCTGACCATCCCCGAGCACGGCTGCACCCCTCCCTGCCTACCTGTCCGCCCGGGGGGGACCGGGGCAGCGTGTCCCCAGCCTCCTCCTCCTCCTCCTCCTCCTCCTACTCACACCCTGCCTGCGAGGCAGGCATGCCAGCCCCGGAAACCGGGCGAGCTTTATGGCCGCCAGCAGCCCCAAACATATAAAGTTCGTGTGATAATGGGCCAGAGGAGGGATCGTAAAAGCAAATGATTTACAGGCTGGCGGGGGCTGCGAGCCGCGGACGAGCTGCACGGGGCGCCCGGGTGGGAGAGAAGGGCTTTTTCCCTCCGGAGGGACCCCCGCACCCTGCGCCGGGTGCTGCGGGGGGGAGCGGGGCGGTGGCGGGAGGGTGGGC
>VXBL01007575.1:92645-113301 GCA_013400195.1 Aramus guarauna
AAAAAAAAAAAAAAAAAAAAAGAGTTAGAGGTTGTTTCTGTGAAGCTGTGCAGCCTGAAGAGGCTTTGCTTTGAGATAGATGAAGTGACTGCAAACAGGAGGCTGCAATAAGGTTACGGGAAGGGGGGTCTGGAGTCAGGTGGTTGGTGTTAAACGTGGGGTAAGCAGATAATTACCTTTATTTCTTGGAAAATGAAGTAGCTGTGAAGCTGGCGGTGTCTGGGATGTCTCTATTAGCTCCTTAATTTAATTGAGGTCCCTTGTGGGGAAGGGCTGGAAGGGGAATCTGATTCCTGACAGCTGAGATCTAATATAGTTGTCTGCCACAGCGGAGCAGTCTGCGGGGGGGGGCAGGAGCCTTTCTCAGCAGGGGACAGCCAATCTGCCTTTTGTTTCTTTTGTAATTAATAGGCAAGCTAGGTCAGCTCGGGCTGTTTAAAGGTTTAACTCCGAGCAGCCGAGCGCGTGCCTGAGATGCCTGCGAGCCCCGGGGGACTTGGCCTGCCACGGGGTCTGTCACCTGGGGGAGCGTACTTCGCTCCTCTGGTTCTGGCAGAGCCCTCCAAGGCAGCAGCTCTGTCTCGGCCTTTGCACGCTCCTTGGGTTTTTAGCCGTCTTACCTTTGCTCGGGCAGTGGCACTGCGTGGTATTCGGGTACGTCTTCCAAAGCAGATGGAAATGTCAGATTAAATGAGCCGTGTGTAGCCCAGAGGCCAGCAGCACGTGTGCCCTGTCTGAGATCTGCAGACAGAGTATTTCTCTGGCTGCCTCAAAAACCAATTTATTTTCTTTTTTTCTCTCTCTCTTTCGGAAGGCCTGCTGTGCTGCTGAACTTTCCTGTTTCTTATGGATGAGAAACCTTTGCTTTAGCCAGATACCTCTAGCCATGAAAAAGGATGTGTGAGTGTCAGCAACTGGATGTTTGGAAATGCTTGATGAAAACAAGATAGTTTTTTTCAGATGCCAAATGAGCTCGAAAAACAGGCTGGACATGCTGTCACGGTGACGAAACAGGTCTGTTCACAGCACCAGCAGTCAGGGCACCAGAGCGGCTTCCCTAGTGCCAGCAGGCCAGCGTCACCGTGTTCCTGGAAGGTTTTGGCTAAAAGCTGGCTAAAGACCACAGACTCGTGTGGTTTCTCCTTCCGTATACGTTTTCATTGCTGAAACTATTTGGTTACTCATTTTTCTAGCTCAGTGTTTTTCTTTGCTCAAAATGGGAATTGTGGCTTTTTATCAAAGCCAGTCTTGGTTACTTCAAACGCCTCTTGTGTCAGCAGGGAGATGAACCGCTGAAGGGCTGGGCGGGAAGTCTCCGGGAAGCCCCTCGTGAGGCCCACTCTTCCTGCCTCCTCCTTTCACAGCATCTCTCCTCTCTTTTGCTTGCAAGAGACTTACGGTAATTCCTCAAATCACGATATATTTGAGTTTTCACATATAACGTCTGCACGGGATTTTGTCTGGCTTGGGCAGACTTGGTAAATGAATGTCTCTCCCTTCTCAAAGTCCACTTGTGTTTATACGCAGGGTAGCCTAGTGTCTTCTTCCTCCTGCCCTTGCTTTTTGAATTTCGAGGGAAAATTTGACTTGAAATCTCTGAGCTGCTGCACTAGTGGGCTGCATGTGGTCTGGACAATATAAAGATAAGAGGCATAAAGGTGAGGTGCTCACATAACTCATTCCAACCAGGAGAGAGCTGTTAGCTCTGATTAACCAAACACAAAGGCAAAATGTAAATCCTCTCTAATCATATAGACTTTTTTGTTGTTGGTTTCAACTCCTCTTAGTTTTAGTATCTCTTGGAGAGATTTAATTTAAGGCTTCTCTGTGAGCTGTTTGTGGTGTCTGCTTCCAGCCAGAACAGCAGAAAAGCAAGAGGTCTCATTGATTAGATTAAATATCTGGGTCACTTACCATTACCTGCATTTATTCTCTGGTGAGTTTTGATATTGGAAGAGGACAAGATAAAAGGAAATGTGTGCAGAAAGAGATAACTACGGCTGGAGCCGCCCCAGGCAGAGGCCACCTTTGAAATGGATGGCTGAGCTTTTCCAAGCAGTTTTGGGTCCTGTGTGAGGAGATACCAGGCGTGTGCAAACAAGCTTACTACTTTTTTTTTTTTTTTCTTTTTCCCTCTCTTGGGTTAGTGGATATCCTTGATAACCAAAAGCCAAACAGGACAGTCTTTCCTCCTGCATGTCTTTCTCAAAGAATAATCTTAAGCTTTGTGAGTTGCAATGCTTGGGTCAGGAAGTTAAATCATTGCTTTAAGTTTTGGAAAGTCAATAAACATAGTCAGCTCCTGGTTTACTATAGCTGTAGATTTTTTTTCACTTAATAATTAACTTTGCGTATCAAATTTGGCTAATTCTTTTTCCTATACTACATTTTCAAAGCTGGGGGAGTGGAGAGGGGTGTCGGAAAGCATTCTCCCAGAACGTAACATTGGCATTTCTAGAAAAACTGATATTCTGGCTGCCTGGAGACCACCAAAGGGAAAGTCACTGTTCTTGTGTGTCTTCAGATGCCCGGTAACTCTGGCTCAGGCTCTGTAAGTTCTCCAGCGCCCCAGTTTCTCTGTCTATAGTGAGAATGCTGGAGTCTTTCAGGATGTCACAGCTCAGCATCGATAAAGAGTTTCCCAGTGGTGTTTGAAGTGCAAGGTCAGCTGTGCTAGCAGAGATCTCAGTTCCTGCAGGTGTCAGGCAAGGAGCTCCCAGTGCCTCCCCTCCCGCTATGTGGAGTGAAACATCAGCTTCTGGTCTGAAACCAGCTGACCTGCAGGACAGCCTGGTTCCCTGCAGCCTGCTCAGGCCTGAGCATCGCGTTTTAGCAGCTGCAGAAATCAGAAACTTCGGAGTTAAAATCTTTGTGCAGCGCTAAAGCTGTCAGTGACTGGTACACAGGCTGTGGCCAAAACCTTGCAAAACTGTATTTTATTGTTTTCCTACTTAGCAAGTTGTTGTCTGGGAATACGGCACCTCTGATGATTTTATTGTTACTACCAAGTTTTGAGATCTCTGCACTGAGTCAGCTATGAAGTGAGGAAGCAGGTTGGACAGCCAGAGCCCCAGTGCCTGTACTTTTCAGATAAGAAAATGAAGGAAAATCAGAAGTCTAGGATAAGAAATGCTTTCCAAGTCTGTATCTTATCCAGTCATACCGCGTTTCTGTCCGCTTCAGACCAAAGTGCTGTTAAAATCCTGCTGGGTTTAGACCTGACCTCCAGAAATTAATAAACACGACGGGGCGTTTCAACCATGGCTTCCTATCTTAAAACTTGCAAGGTTTTTGCTCTTTTTATACTGAAGAGTTGTTACAGATCTCCCTCTGAGAAATCAGTTTCTAATCTCTAGCCTAAAATTAACCACTGTTGGTTTCACTTCCACGCCGGCTGTGTCCTTCAGCAGAAGCAGAGATCTTCCTCCTCCTCCTCATTGTTTTGCATACTTCTAGAACTGACCCAATTACTGGGTTCCTCTAGTCCTTGCTTGTCTTACCAAGGTCACTTCACTGATCCCTGTAGCTCTGTCCAGGAATGGTGAACTCAAACTGGGAAAGCTGGAGAGGGGACAAGACCTGCAGCAGATGAGGTTTTGCTGGTATTTTGCACAGGAGCATTGAAGACACGGCTGTGTCTCCTGGAATGGCTTTCCCTGATAAATCCTAGGATCTCATTTGTTTCTTCTCAGGACTGTTTTCTGCCGTGGTTTACAGTGGTCACAAAATAAGCAAGACGCCTTTGTCCCTCCTCCTCCTGTTTCCAGTTGACGTGCACAGATCGTATTAGCTTGTTTAAAAAATTAGCTTCCCCCCCTAATGGTAAATTCCCTGTTCCTTCCATTACATGCAGTTTTTAAGGGCAGCAAGTTTTCACATGCAACTTCACGGTCTTCCTCTGGGGTGTTGGTGATGTCTGCAAAAGTATCTGCTGCAGCTGGCCTAAAGGAGGGCAAAGCACCCGATTCGGTGGAGACTGCTGCGTCATCTGCGTGTTGGTAGCAGTAAGCGTGGATTGTAGGGGCTGGAAAAAGCTTGGCAGCGTGCCTGATTGTGTTGTCACTGGGAGAATGCAAAAGTGATGCTGGTACTCGGACTTGGCGGTGAAGGTGTTTTATATGAGGCTCCAAACCCTGTGTTTAGTTATTTTTCATGTCCAAGTGGTGCCTAGGAGGTAGGTGACTCTCCCCTCTGGCCAGCCTGCCAGTCATCGTGCCCACTTCTTTTCTTCCTCCCCAGTGGACTAGTTCTCACTCGCCTCTTTTGTGAGTTAAATTACAGTTGTGGGGATGATACCGCCTTTCCCAGAAGTGCTTACGGTGCCTGGCGTAGGAGCACGGAGATCAAACCCGGGATGCGAAGCAGTCACGCAGCCCAGTCACCTTGTTCTTTCCCTCTCTCTCTCCTGGCTGCTCAGGATGTGGTGCAGGAGGCTGGCGGGTCTGTTCAAGGTGCCGTGCCGGCTGAGTGGAAGCACGAGACATCGCTCGCCATGGCTGCTCCGTGGCAGAAGGACCGTCCTCGCTCCTGCGGCTCGCTGGCATCACACGGCCCCGGAGTCCCTCAAGTGTGCCTGGCAGTTGCATGGTGATCATCTAGGTAGGTGTGTTGGGTGTGTGTGCACCTGCTTCTGAGTCTGTCTGGGAAGAGGAGTGAGGTTTTCCCGACCTTGTTCCCTGGGAGCGTATTTTTTATTTTCTTCTGAAATGGCCTGCCTTAGAGGGATGCACGCTAGAGTTCGTGTTTCACGTTCCCTTTGGGAATTCCCAAAGGCAGGACAGAGCAGGTTTGTCTGCTGCTCTGCTTTTATGATAAACGAGGCAATGGTAAATCGGAAATGGAATTGAGGGATTTCTGAACAATAACTGCATTGCCCTGCCAGGCACTTGCTTTCTGTGTAATGCTCAGGGCTCTGGGGAGTGTGTGCCCAGCTCTCTTGCTGCCACTTTTGCAGGTTTTCCCTAAAACACCGATGTGTGGAACCCAGTTGTTAGAGCGGGTGTGCCTGCAGCCTGTCTGCGTGGCTGGATGGCCCGAGCAGCAGGAGCTGGGGAGCATAAAAGCCTTTTTGATGGAAGTAGTACCTCGCTGTAAGACTGCTTAAAAAAAAAAAAAAGCCGGGAGAGTGTGTCTTAATGTGAAGTAACACAGCAAGCCAGTTGTAAATGCTGTTTAATGCTGCTTTCTGTCCTGTGTCTGGAGGTGACTTGGTACCTGGCGCACGTGTTGCCCCATGGCCTGTTTAGTTTGGTCCCGTGTCTGCCTGGGCCTAGTTAGGTGTTGGTACTGAGTCACTTGTAAGCAAAGGGAATTGCTCGGTACTTTATCCAACGCGGTGGCCCCAAGAAAGGATATTGTTATTTTCCCACTGCAAAGTGGCCTTGGATATCTGGATTTCAAACCTGGGCAGGACTAGAGCAGGAAGGACTCTCCTCTTGCCCCTGCTGGCTCTGACCCCCTTCTGAAAGGCTTTGAGTATTGCTTAGCCATCTGGTTTTTTATTTGACTCTTAATCCGTATTCCTGTGCTGGGCTCTACAACTATGTTATGTACAGCAGCTGCTGCACAGCTCCAAATTTACTACTTGTTGGAGAGATGATAGATGTAAGTATGTGACTAGCATGTCTGTTAGTCGTGCTCCTTCCTGTTGCAGGATGAGAATGCCTGTAGATCGGTAAGAAGGGAGACCACGGTGAGAACACTGACCACCTGGCCTTCTATGAAGGTCTTCTGCCTGGTCTTCATCCTGTGACAAGCTAGCTTAATCTATGTAAAGAGGTGCTAAGGCTAACGGCCTCTGCCCCCTCCCTAAGTGGGATCAGAACTTGTGCGCTCCAGGCAGTGATGCATCTTTTGAGCCTGTCCTTCTTTGCAGAGCTCAGGTATGCGAACACGCTGATGCGCTTCGATTTCGTCTGGCTGCGAGACCACTGCCGCTCGGCTTCCTGCTACAATGCCAAGACCAACCAGCGCAGCTTGGACACGGCCAGTGTGGACCTGGGAATCAAACCCAAGGCTGTCCGAGTGGACGAGACCACGCTCTTCCTCACATGTAAGTAGCCAAGCGACTGGACCCTGCGTGTTACAGACCACCAGCCCTGTTTGGAGGGAGCCTCGTTGAGGGATCCCACCCTCAGGCTTGCTGGGAGAGGGCAGCCTTATCTCTACAATCAGTAGCTGTTTTGGGAAGAGATTTAGCTGTAAGCAGACTTTAAAATCTACTCTTCTGAGCAGCACTGTTACTGTAAACATGCCTCAGTCTTAAATTTCTGTCTGTTTTTCCTCCCCCTTACCCCCAGCCCTTTTTAGGTAGAGATGTGTGTATCTGCAGTGTCTGGGTATTTTACTGGTTGGTTTGAACAATGCAGGTAGTGAACAGGTTGGTCAAGAAATAGTTGGTTTTCTTTTCCTTACCCTGTCCTATTTGGGCTGGTCTCCCTGATCAGAATTCACGTTTTCTGTCCTTTCTCCTCAGCTTCCCAGCCGCTTTCTTCCTTTTGTTGTAGCTCACCTTTATTTATGGGCTTGTCTTCAGTGCTTTACTTCTCCCTGGAGTCCTGTCAATAGAAAACAAAACCACTCAAGTTGAAGCACTTAACTCTGGAGTCATTGCAGCAAGGACAATGCTTCTTAGGACTTGTGGCCTTAACCAGATAATATTTTGGGTGGCATCAGGGTGCAGCCAGACACGATTAAAAGGGTGAGGACTGTCCTAGGCTGATGATTGCACTGACCACGATCTGGGGCTGTTCAGTGCGATTGTGGTGACTGTGTCCCTTCTCCCTTGTCAAAGGGCCGGACGGGCACGTGACGCGGTATGGGCTGGAGTGGCTGGTGAAGAACAGCTACGAGGGGCAGAAGCAGCAGGTCATGCACCCGCGGATCCTCTGGAACGCAGAAATCTACCGCCAAGCCCAGGTCCCATCCGTCGACTGCCGGAGTTTCCTGGAGACAGATGAGGGGCTGAAGGAGTTCCTGCAAAACTTCTTGTTATATGGGATTGCTTTCGTAGAGAATGTCACTCCCACCAAAGAGGACACAGAAATCTTAGCAGAAAGGATCAGCTTAATCAGGTAAGTAGGGCTGCCCTGGGAAGGGTAGACTGTTGTTTTCCTTTGGTTTGGAAAGGTGCTGCCCTCTCACCCCCGCATATTTTGCGCTGTGGCCTGGTTTGCAAACAAAAGGTCTGGGTCTTCTACAGTGTCTGGCCAGTCCACCTGAGCTGAGATGGAGTGTGGCCGTGTGGGATCTGCCCTCTTTTTAGGGGAGAGCCTGGCATCGCTAGGTTATGGAGCCGCCTCGGGAGCGTGTGATGACTTTAGTGACAGCGGGACTGCACAGAGGAGTGACTGAAGGATGTAGCCTGTCTGGGAAGACTTGAGCTTTGCAAGGAGAGACATTTCCTGTTATGACTTGAAAGGTTAGGAGGGCAGCCCTGGCCCTGGGAGCCAGGGAGATCAAAAACAATTTGTAGCTCTTGCTAAATGAAAACATTGAGAAATGTTTCTTCTGTATTTGTTTAAAACACACCAACAGCATGGCAAGCCAGGGTTTGAGTTTCAAGTTTTATCCAAGCTGCAGAAAAACTTTAACTTGCCTTAGGCTGTTGGAAGAGGAGGGATTTCTTTTAATGAATAGTCACCCTAAATAGCAATGAGGGGCTCCAAGGAATAACCAGCCAAGTTCTTTCTCCCCTCACCCTGTAGCCCCTGAGCACTGTTTGTCCTTACCTTCTGTCTGTCCCCTTCCGTGTGTGTTGGGGGGGGGAGGTGGGAAAATGCAGGATCCTAAGAGCAAGAAATGGGACTATTAGGCAGCCCCGTGGTGGGTACAAGCGAGGGCTAGCTGCACTCTGGCAACTCCTCATGTCGCTCAGTGGCTTCCTCGACTTGACTGGGGCTGATGTTTGGTGTGGAAAGAAGATCCGTGTTTGTGGAGGGGAAGCAGACTCATGGCCGTCAGCCTCCTCGGGGAGGAAAGGGACAGACATTGAATACTAGAGAAAGCATTGGAAGCACCATCTCTTGTGAATTTTGTTAAGTTACTCTGCTTTAATTTTCTCTGTACGTAGGATGGAGGGGATCTCCTCAAATGCAGGAGAGGATCAGCTTTACCACCACACTGATCCCCACAGCACTTTGTGATAACCGCCCACCTCTTTTGCAGGGAGACCATTTACGGTAGGATGTGGTACTTTACCTCCGACTTCTCTCGGGGAGACACTGCCTACACCAAGCTGGCTCTGGATCGTCACACCGACACGACCTACTTCCAGGAGCCCTGTGGGTACGTGATCTTGCTGGTTCACAGACACCGTGCAGAAGGCAGGAGCGATTTACAGTGGTGCCGTTTCTAGTGGCATGGGCTTCGCTGTCTCCCGTGCTGCTGATGGGAGGTACTTCTGCCAGTCACACAGCAATCCTGGGTCTCTGATCCCTGTGGAGCAGGTCGTCTGTAGATCGTCTTCCAGAATGCAGGCGATGAAGGAGTTGGCTGTTAGCTAGCTGGCTTGGTATCACTGTGGTTCAAGTAGCCGTTGTAGCCACAAAGGTGGCTCAGCGCTGTAGTCATTTCTGTGCTACCCCGAAGCTCCTCTGACAGTCTGTTCCGAAATCACCCTCCTCAGGCTCTGAAGTGACTGACACAGCATTCAGCCCCACAGAAAGGAGTTCATTTGTCTTTTGGGTACCTCTGGCAAGGCTCAGCTCCTCCTGCAGCAAGTGCCCCTCATCAGCTATTGTCCAAAGGTGCTGCAAAAGTTTGCTTTGACTTAATCCTGCTGACCTGGGGTAAACCCTCCTCACCCACATCAGCACCGTTGGTTTTGCTGGCTGAGCTGGGTTAGCGGTAGCCTGCGGGGAAGGAGGGAGAGCAGCTCACCTTGGCACAGCCTGCGGCAGCGGTCTCTGCCCTCCTGAGCTGCAGGTGGCAACAACACATACATGCTGTGCTCACCATGCTCACATATGCTCTGTGCAGTCGCTCTGCTTCAGTTCAGACAGGTTGGGGTTTGTGTTTTGGCAGCGGCGCGGCCCTGTAGGTAGGCAGAAACCCGGCTTCCCCAGCCCTTCGAAGTTCGCCCATGTCTGTGCTTTCAAAAGCAGTTTGTAGCTACAGCACTGTTCCTCAAATGCTTGTTTGCAAACTGCTTTTCTGATATAGCCTCTGGGCTGCGAGTTTTACACACAGCTGGAGAAAGAAAGGCAGCAGCCCTGATCATGGTTCACAGTGAAGTGCAAGTGACTTAGACTTAATTTCTAGCTTAATTTTTTTTTTGTCTGTTTTCATTTCAATCAAGAGGGGAATCATCGGGAAATGGCCTGGGGGAGAGCTGATAGAAGCACTGTCATCTGCTATGGAACTGGGGCTACAAAGAGAAGTCATCCAGTCCCCGCCTCCTGCCCTAGGGCAGGATTAGCTCTTCCCAAGTGAGGCTGTTAACTTGCTAAACATCTTAACGGGAAAGGGCTGTGGCACAGAGCTGTAAAAGCAGGGGAGGACCAAGGGATGAGACCTGCTGGCTGGATGTGGATTGGGGAGCAGCCCCTCAGACCAGGAAGGGTAGCACTACCCCGTGTGCCCTGAGCACTCTTGTCTCCGCCCAACCAGGCAGGAAGCTTTTGGGTGGCAGCATTCGTTCTGAAGCAGCTCGGTGTGAGGAGCAAGGTAATTGGGTTTTAGTGTGCTCTGCGGAGCTGGAACTGCACGCACAAAGTGTAGGTCCTGCCGCATGCCTCAAGCCAGATTTAGGTGGATTCCCTGTTTTCAGTGAACTAACGGCAGAACCTGTGTGCTTTCCTGACCTGCACGGGGTTACGTGCTTGGCTGACTTGTTTTAGTAGCCCACGAAATCTTCCCCAAAATCAAATTAAAAAGTAAATAGTAATCAGAACTTCAGCTTCCAAAAGAGCTTTGATTGAACTGCTTGGTGGCAGAACCATAGAGCTTATTATCTATTTTTATACCTTTCTTTTCCACTTGGAAGGGTTCCCTTCAGGTAGGTGTATTCTCATCTGCAGCCAGCTGAAGTATATCAAGCAATGACAGCACAAGCTAAATTGGTAGGGCTAACCATTTATGCTTGCAATTCTGCAAAACCGTAGTTGTGCAGGAAGAACACGAATTTCTGGCTTTCCTGAGCCCCCACCTCTGCCAGACATCCCTTCTTCCCAGCCTGTTTCAGACTTGCTTCCAAAACACTTGAAGCAGTCTCTGACCTGTTTCTAAATGAAATGAGGGGTTTGTCAAGAAAGATGTGTTCATTTGAATGTCTGCTTTCCCCCATTGCTTCGGCTGAAATCGGCCAAATCTGACAAGTCTGAAGCGACAGTATTGCAAAGGGTACAGGATAGAAACTCCCCAAGCTATGGGAAAGGCTGCAATGTTCTCTCACAGGCTGGGTACCAAAGAGCCTGCCCTCAGAAGAGGCTTCCTGAGCTCCAGGAGGAGATTGTTACCTTCGAGGCACAGAGTGTCCTTTGCTCTCATGCTTGGGGACTGACTTTGTAATATTATCCCTGAAACCGTTGTGGGGATAAGAGTGGTGAGGGCGGAGCTGAGAGGTCCTGCCACATCACTTGCTGTGGGACTGGGTTAAGAGGCCCCAAAGGGAGATCAGAGGGTAAAGGCTTTCCCAGAAGCTCACAATTAATTTTCTGACAAGTGAAGTTGATACACTGCAAAAATTGGGAGTAGGTGGCTCGAGGCAGCTCCTGGGTATTTGTTCTTAATGGTACCATGCCTGCCTTGCTTGGATGAAGGGAAAGAGAAGCTTCAGAGAAGTAATAGGACAAAAGCTGGGTTGGATGGCTTCGCACTAGGGAGGGAATGTCCCTGGAGGCAGACTCCTTGCTGGGGACTCCTCTGCTCCAGGCTTTCTTTCCAAAGGGTCTTTAACGTGTGGCTGTGAAGGGTCTCCTGATGTACTGCCTCTGGGCAAGAGTCACCTGGGCTCCCCTCGTAGTTCCTGGAGAACTCAGCAGTACAACCAGCATCTCTTTAACTGTCCTCTTGTTACGAGATGTTCTAGAGAAGTTAGTTTTGTGCTTTTGAAGCTCTGCATCCCACTGCCTGGGTGGACTTTGGGTGACACGGGCCTGATCCTATACCACTTGAAGTCTCCCAGACTCACAGCACTTGATGTGGGAGGCAGTGTAGGCAGCTAGCACTCTTGGAAAGTGAAATGTGTGAGGATGGGCCTGAAGAAATGGCAAGTACAGCCATTTCTTGCTGGTCTGTCTCCATTCCCTGGCAGGGCTTAGAGAAATAAAGCGTATTGCAAGTACGTCTGTCGCAACCATCAGAGAATGGTTGTGCATCCATCTGCATCTGTCTGGGTCTGTGGGGAGCACCTTCTCCCACAGGACAGGCAGCCAAGGTCTTTTGTACTCTGGATTCTCTCGCCCATGCAGCATCCAGGTGTTTCATTGCCTGAAGCACGAGGGCACGGGCGGGCGGACGCTGCTGGTGGATGGTTTCTATGCGGCAGAGCAGGTTCTCCGGCAAGCCCCCGATCAATTCGAGCTGCTCAGCAAGGTGCCGCTGAAGCACGAGTATGTTGAGAACGTGGGAGACTGTCACAACCACATGATTGGAGTTGGGCCGGTTCTCAATGTCTATCCCTGGAACAACGAGCTTTATCTGATCAGGTAATATCAACGTGAGGCCTCTTGTTTACGGGGAGGAGGGGGGATTGTGGCATATGGTAGTGGTTTTCCAGAAGTTATCGTAAACTGAAAACCAATGTATGTTTATGGGGCAGGGGTGAAACCACAGAAACATACTACGTTTCCTCCTGGGCTGTGCATTGCTGCTTCAAAGGAAGTGTCAGAACCACCGATAGAAAGATGGGTGTCAGTGCTGAGCTTTGATTTGTCACTCCTGTCATCCTCCCTTCAGCTGCCTGCCCTCATCTCGCCTCATTTGAGAGGCAGTACAATTTGGCCGTTCTTTGAAAAAGCTTCTGGAAACTAGCCTGGTGTGCAGGGAGTGGGGAGAGCAGCGACTGGTCCCCTTCAGAGGAAATTTGGGCTGCTTTCTGAAACTCTGGCTTGGCTTAGTGCAGGAGGCTGTCCAGCACTGCTCCGCACTCTTATTCTGAACAGCCCTCAGTCTTGCCCCTCACTGTGGCGCATCCTTCCATGGAAAACCAGCAAGAGCAGCTTTTCACTTGCCAGTAAACTCCCTTGCTCCCAGCGTCATGTATTCTCCTGAAAGTCCTGCACTCGCAGCGTAACCTCCCTAGTCATATGCGTAGCCTCCCTTAAATACTGACTGATCCTACGAGCTCCCGAGGTTCCCTTTGGAAATACCCAGCTGCGCCCGAGCCACGTGGGCGGTCTCTTATCTCCTCTTTACTTCTAGGTACAATAACTACGATCGTGCTGTCATCAACACTGTGCCTTACGATGTCGTGCATCGCTGGTATGCTGCTCACCGCACACTCACCACGGAGCTCAGGAGACCGGAAAACGAACTGTGGGTCAAACTGAAGCCGGGCAAGGTAGGACGTGGCGCTAGGAGGCTCCTGAGTGTTGGGTACAGTGAGGGTGGCAGGGCGCTTGTTCGGACACGCAGGCTTGTTGTGTCTGAGGCGGATGCTTCAGGCAAACTCCGTGTGCTGCAGTTTTCCTCTTTACAGCTGGTTTAAGGTGCCCTGTGTTGCAGTACTGGCATCTAGGGGGTGTGTTCCTACTGTCCTAAAAGAATAGGGGCTTCCAGATAAGGCAGAAATGTTTAATTCAACCCTTGCCTCAGAGGATGTTTGTCCCAACTGGGGGAGAAGAGGAAGATCTTTCCATCTTTCCAGTCACTGAGGTAAGGACCCTCAGAAGCAGAGAGGCTGGGGGCACTTAACTTTTTCCAGAAGAAAATATAAAGGTGTAGAAAGCCGAATTTACTTCTGAGGTTATATTTGAACCCTTACATTGCTAGCAGATCACAAGAGACCTGGGCTATCCTCGCTGTCCCAGAAGTGGCTAGTACACCTCGGTGCTGACAGGAAAAAGCTCTGCCCTGTGTCTGGAAGGTTGATGCTGGGTGCAGCTTTGGAGAAGCTTGAAGAGCCAGAGCCACGGTTGTAGACTTGAAGGTGTTACGGTGCACGGCTGCTTCAGCTGCACCTGCTTGAAGGGATTCTAGTCCTGCAAAGTCTAGATTCAGCCCGAGCCTAGGGCCCCACAAATTAAGCAGGGAAGATGATCATATTGGAGCCCCTACAGCTCTCTGTTCCCAAGGACGCCTGGGGGCAGTGGCACGTGGAGGCTGAAGATGGCTGGTTTCTGGTACTAGTGAACTATTGCACAATCTCTCCAATAGAGAAGCCAAAGCCAGCCCTGGATGTATTTCTGGGCTTTGCTGGCTGTCATGTTTTAACTTGTGTTAGCAGCAGAACAAAATGCTGGCTTCAGGTAAACCAGCTGTGCTGATCACATGAAACATCTGGCTATAGTCTGATGTGGTGAACAGGACAGGTCATGCCCGCTGCAGCAAACCCTTACTTGCCCTTCCAGTCCCAGGGACCTCCAGCCTTGGCCACGGTGGTTTCCCTTCCTCTGACGGCCCTTTCTCTTCACCTGCAGGCACTGTTCATAGATAACTGGCGTGTCCTGCACGGACGGGAAGCGTTCACAGGGTACCGCCAGCTCTGCGGCTGCTACCTGACGAGAGATGATGTGCTGAACACCGCACGCTTACTGGGACTCCAAGCGTAGCCCAGACCACCCTCCGCAGAGAGGTAGTCCGACCTCCAGCACCGCCATGCTGGTGCGTCACCACGACCGAGATGTTGCACATACCTCAGACATTTCCACCCTCTCCAAGCAGTTCTCGGTGCCCGCTCAGGAGAGGGAAAGCCAAAGGTTATGGGAGCTTTACGGGACCGAATTCTGCCTCTGAGCATGGTCGGCTCTTGCTGTCTGTGTGCCCGGCCTGGTCTTTCCAGTCAGTCTGTCCTCAGCTCTGCTGATGCCACGGGAAGTGCTCCCAGCACCTATTGATGTGAAGTGCTCCTCCGATCAAGTGCCTTCAGGATTTGAAATATTTGCAGTTTTCCATGTTGTTCAGCCTCTTTGTCAGCCGGCAGTGCTAGTTCATTGGGTTTTTTAGTGGAGCAGAATGGAAATCTTTGGGGTCTTGTCTCACCCCAGGCTGGACTTTACCCCTTCTAGAGAAAACAAAAACCTACGGTCCCCATTGGATGAAAAATCCACTATCCAAAATGAGGGCTGTTGGCATGTTTCAGGCACTTCTTTCTTCTTAAACACACTGCGTACCCCTGTAACAGGCACTGGTATGAGCCGTGCTGCTTGAGAGGTGGCCGGGAAAGAGAACCTGGTATAGGTAGGGTATTTCTGGAAAGGTTTGGGCTAGAAGGAAAGGGGGAAGTAGCAAGATCTGCGTGTTGGGAAGGAGAGGTGACTGTGTTAGGTGAGAGAGGTATTTTGCGTGTTTCCTTGGCTTCCAGTAATGTAACGCTTGTGTTCTTTCTGCCTCTTGCCCTGTGTTTGTGTCAAGGGCAACGGCTCAGCAGCTACAGTATTTGCTGACAAATTTCCCGCTGTGCCTGTTCTTTCATATTTTCTGAAGAAGGAATTTGTGTTCGTTCGTCACCACACGGGCTGCTGGCTGCGGCTGACCGTTTGTTCGGGGTCTTTCCCAGATTCCCCTGTGTAGGGAGGTAACGAACCCAGAGGTGCCTCTCAGCTCCTGCTACCTGGGAGGATAAAGTGGAGTCTGGCACACAGGGCGCAGTGTAAGGAACAAAAGCAAATCCAATCGTTATTAGAAACATTGGAATTTTAGAACCAGAAGGGGATTTTTAGGATTGGTTTATTTTTTCATTCTCTTGTATCTTTGGGGGTGTTCACTCCTCTGATTAGACCTTAAAACGGGGCTGGTCCCTCTTACTCCTGCCTTTCCAGTGCAAGCAAGATGCTTTTGTGCCCAAGGTACAAGTGCAACGCAGATGCACACGTGCTAAACTTGCTGCCCTCATTTAATCTAAATCCTGACCATACAGATCCTAGTGTTGAGACACTCTTGAAAGCTTCTCCTCGCGCAGACCGAGCCGCCTGCTGCTGTCTCTCGCAGTATTTCCTGCCTGTGGTGAGCCACAGCTCCAGTCCTCAGGGGTTGATAGGGGTTTCAGAGTGAAGGCTTGGCAGGAAGCTGTTGATCAGAGGATATGCGAAGAAGTGAAATGTGAGCGTCAGTGGCAGGTAACACAAGCTTGAAGTAGCCGGCTTCTGTCAGGTACGTCTCCCAGGCCTGTGAACGGCAGCCGCGGACACAGGCAGGAACTTGAATTTTCCTCTAGGCTGAGCCCGTGAATTCCTTGAGCAGCCTGCAGCGCGTGTTACTCTATCAGGCTTTTTGTTTGTAGGTTCTCCTTAGGTGCCAGTTACACCAGCGCAGCTTAGATGTGAAGTTTTACAAATCCACGTTAATCGTGTTGGAGTAGCAAAGCGCAGGGGTTACGTCTGCGTCGCTCACGCAGCCCAGTGCTCCGGGGCTGGTTTCAGCCTGGGCTCTGGGTGAAGCTGTGGCCTGCAGCGTGGGGGAAGAGGTGGTCACAAAAAACAGTCTCTGTGTTAGTTGACAAAGGAGCCTGATCGGTGTTTGAAACCCGTGAGCACTGGAGCCCTCTTTCATATTATTTGAGGGTATCAAGGGTTCCTGAGCTCTTTTTGCCCCCCCCCACCCTCCCCCCGTGCCCCCAGGGTACGAGGAGAAGTTACTGAGTAATGCAGAAACCTTCCCTTGGTCAATGAGATTGGCTCTACCTTCCCCTGCTCGGGGACCTCTGTCTTTATCGGCTGCAAGCTGAAAATCTGCCGCTGCCCTGAGCTGGAGCATGCAGGACTATGGCTGAGCCCAAGGGAGAACTGACTGAAGTGTATTCACAACATTGTCGTGACAGAGGTGCCTTTCTGACACGGACCGTGGGGACCGTGGCTCTGCCTCCGCAGCTGCTGCCCGGGGCTGTGGTCTGCAGACACCAAGTTCCTCTTCTGAGCCAGCTCCAAGCCAACACCCTCCTCAGGGCGACTGTAATCTCTTTTGGGGAGAATTCTTCACAGTGAATGTAGAAGCAGCACATTTCCTCATAGGTGGTGTTCAAATTTAAATATTCAATAAAACGGGGAGCGGAGAGAGCTTTGTTTAAATCTTGTTTCACCTCTCCCCACTTCCCAAGAGGGCTAAATTCTTCCGAAGCAGCTTGTGAGCATCAGAACTTTAAGCTGAAGGAACGAGACTTCTTGGCGTTGTTTGTGGCGTGTTACGGAGCGGGTTCCGTTTGCTGTAATGAGACCGGAGCAGTTTTTGTAATCGAGCTTTTTCAATTCTTTCAGCCAATACATGATGAACTGCTTCTTTCTCCTTCCCACTACCTTGGTGATCCAATGTGTGTGTTTAAGACATTTTCCAAAAGGAAGAAATCAAGTCTTCACATAAATGATTTATAAAGTGGCCAGCTTGACAAAAATGTGTATTTCAAGCAATGATGAACTTGAAAATAAGTCTGTATTAACCTCAAAGGTGGAATAAACATGAGGAGCAGTAAATCAATGCATCTCCCTTGACTTCTCATTGTTCATTCTTTCACTGGCCACACGATGGCAGAAGAAGCAAGAAATTAAGATGAAAAAGTGCAGGCGGAGTCCCATCCCTTGCGGTTTCGGGCTGGCGGGGATGCTGGTTCTCCTCGCTGCTCCTTTAGAGACCCCCAGGACCTGCCGTTCGTGATTGCGAAGGGCTGTGGGATGCGATGTCTGTCGGGGCGAGGAAGGGTGGTGAGGGGACGGGGGTGATGGGGGGGACACACACAAGCTGCGTGTGCAGTGGGGTGATCTGGGGGGTGTGCAGAAAAATTGGTGTGAGGCTCGTGAGCAGGAAGGGAGAGGAGCGGTGAGGGCAGCGTGTGTCCTGGTGCCCTTGGTTCCCATCTCTGCCCGCAGTTGGGTCCCTTCTGCTGCTGGGGCCGTCCCTCCCCCACCTTGTGCGCCCTGAGCCGATCCCCCCACCCCATCTGCGCCTCCAGTTGCCTCCCCTTGCCCTCCCCGCTCCGCACTGCCCCGGTGCCCCCCACGTCCCTCTGGTTGGTGTCTTGTCTCCCCAGGACCCCCTTTCATCCCTGTGGGACCCTTCCTCTCGGGTGTGCGGTGCAGCCCATCGTTCAGCTTTCGCTATTCCCCAGAGCCCCCCCATTTACCTGCTGCTTGCATCAGGACCCCCCATTTTTCCCCCCGTATGCCCCAGAGCACCCCTGCTCGCCCACGGGGCTCGGGATGGCTGTTTCAGCTTTTGGAGCATCCCCCTTTGCCCCCTCCGGTGCAGCCAGGAGCCTTTCACTCCTCACAGGACTTGCATAAAAAAAAGAAGCTGCTTTCAACCCAGCAAAGAATAGTTTGATAGAAAGAGGCTACAAAGAAGGGGAAAGAATGTATGTATCCTTCTTATTTCCTTCAATTATAATCTATGTGTAGTGATTAAAAGCCTTTTTTTATATATAAAAAATAGTTTAATTTTACACTTGCTATGCTAAAATTATTCTTAAATAATTCTTTCAGCTAAGTTAAAAAGTATTTTTACTTTTTTAGCTTTACTCCTCATTTCTTTCCCTTTTGGCTCCTGGAAAACACATTTTAATAGGGTCCTTCAGCTACGTTAACTGAAACTCTATTACCTAAAGTTAATAAATAACTTCATTAAACCCCTTAGTTCAAACCTGACCTGTCAGATCGAGGAGACACAGTTCTGCTATCAAATGGGACGATACGAATTTACAGAGAAACGAAGGAGAAGCAAATTAACCCGTGGCAAGTGTCACAGTTTTGAGGAAGGGCAGGTGGTGCAAGTGAATTCCCCTGTGAGTAACCACAGAAAGTCACGTGAAGACTACACAGCAAACCGCACGCTCACAAACGCCCCTGGAAACCCTTCCTTAACACCTCCCACCCTTCTTAAATTCTGAAATAATCCCCAGCCACACAGACATCTCTGGTTCGAGTTGACAGGGACCTGCGACCGCTTGCTCTCCCACACGCCAAACAATTGGTATCTGCTAATTTTACCCGACGTCCCTGTTCTCCTCCCCTTTTTCTGCTTGACCTTCATTAGCCAGAGAAATGACGTGTTCGTTGAGGGATGTTGCCACGCTGCTAATGGGAAGTACCCACTTCCAGTTCATTACTGTTCATTAACTCTATTGCAGCACTTGGAGCCTCGGGAATGTAATGGGGATAAATATAGTAGGTGAGGGAGGGGAGCAAATTATCACCTAGTCCCCCTTTAATAACTTCAATAGATTTAATGAAATAAAGGGAAAACCTTACAAACTCATAGGAGTCTAGTGACGATAGCACCGGACCAGGATTTTCCAAGTGATTAATTATTCTGCTGTTAATTCACACCAACCCAGGGACCAGATATGCACAATTGACGTGGGGTTAATTAATCCTGCAGAGCGTCTCAAAGGGTTTAGGGCTGGCCCAGCAGCAGTGGGGCTGAAGGGGTTCAGGGCTCAGGGGCTGGCAGAGCACCCCTCAGCCTCCAGCCCAGAGAGGCAAAAAAGGGACAAAAAAGGGAGTTTATGTAAAAACAGCCATGAGGGCTGACCGTAAAACCTGGTGCTCAAAAGCTGTTTGGTTTCTCAGAGCTGTCTAACCTCAAAATGTTTTACAGGCAGGTAATTTTATTATTTTACTGAAAAAAGCTGAAGGCAAAACCAGCTTTGTGGTTAGAAACTCCTGTCCGGACCCCGCTGGGGCAGAGCAATCCCGTCTCTGCAGAGCTCCCAGCATCGCCTGGGGAAATGCCAGCAGGGAATTCTAAGATTATTTCGATCAAGAATTTGGGCTTAAAAACACTGGAAATGAGGAAAGCAGAAGCTGTGATGGGGGAAAGACTGCTACTAAGAAGGAGAAATGTGAAATAAAGAGAGACTAAAGATTCCCAGAAATCAGAGTCACATATATTGCATGTTTAAAGAAACAATCCCTGGCCAGCACCAGCTAAAGCCCCTTTTAAACACATAAACGAACGCCCTGGTGAAGGGTGAGAAGTTTCACTCTTGACATTTGCTGAGTCAGACTTCAGTGTCAAAAAAATAAGAGGGGGGGAAGACACTTGTGAAAGACCCAGAGCTGCAGTAACCCCGCTGACCATGGGATGAAGAACATTAACCCTTTCTCCTGCATCAAAACCCTTCTGCGGAAACAGCGGTGACGCAGAAAGCTGATTTTTCAGGGGAAAGCATCTGCCAAGCCGCGCGGTTGTGCTGGCAGCTCCAGAGAGCCCGTGGAGGGATGGAGGGGGCCACGGCCAACGCTGCTGGCTGCCCGCTCTCCCGCCGTCCCTTGGCAGGTTTCTATATTCCCGGGAAATACCCGAGGCACCGGTGGCGACAGGCGCTTTATCCTCAGTGACGGGCGAGAAGGGGCAAAACTATTCCCTGCGTAAGCCTGGGGAAGGGAGGCAGGAGTATTGTTGGAAATGAAGGTTACGTCTATGCCAGCCCTTGAGGACTTGTAATTCAGCTCGTCTAGAGAAGGTCCTGTGCTCCAGCAGGACAAGCTCTCTAAAATCAGTCTGAAACCACTCCAGGCATAGGGACAGCCCCCGACAAGGCTTCCCAGCAGCAAGTTTGCAGCAAATCCCCTGGATAAAGGATGCACATAAGCTTTTTTCCCTCTAGCTTTCAGGTTTACTCTTGATTTTCACAAGATTTTCATTTCCTTTCTACATATTTGCAGCCACCCTGTGTGTCTTTCTGGGTATTGTAAACAAATACCTTACTGTGGCTCCAGGTGAAGAGGATTTGAAGGCAGTTGGGTAATAAAAGGGCGATCTCCGCCCACCACTGTGAATTGTGGTCCATAAAATCAGCCTTAAGGCCTCCCCTGGAGAAGAGGAGTGGAGGGGGTTGGGGTGTTTTTCTGTGCACAAAGTGAATGGCCAGCAAAGTCCTGCAGGGAGGATGGAGCTCTGCATCTGTGTGAGCAGCAGTACCAAGCTGGGCTTGCTGTGATCTGGTAGGGTGGGAGGTTTTTTCTGCTATTCCCAGAGCATTTTTGAGGAGGAAGCCAGAAGATGACTGCTGCATCCCAAACCCAGGTGATCTTCCCCAGGAAAATGTACTGCTGTATTGCAAGTATGCTGGCTGGTTCCAGGCTACATGTCAAGGGAAGGAACTTGACTCTTTCCAGCTTGTCCTCCCCAAAACCTGGAAATCTGGGCATTTCTGGTGATGTTCAGGGGTGTTGTGCGGTGTGCTGTCTGGCAGAGATGTTGGCGATGCCGCAGAGGCGGCTGCTCCTGGGGACCCCACGGGCAGCGCCGGGCTGTTCTCCTGCCGGGACACCCCCCCCCCCCCGACCCCCCCCCTTTTCCCCGGGTCCCAGCGGTTGTAGCAGGCAGCGAGGATGCGGTCGCCGAGCACAGGAAGGCAGCCCGGGCTCGCACGCTCGCAGATAACCCTGTGGCGCAAGCGGGGCTGAGGAAGAGTCACCGACTTCCTCCCCGCCGAGGTGACGGCCCAGAGATGCTCGGCGCGGAGCCCGGCCGGTGCCGCCCGGTGCCGGGGACACGGTGACCGCCTGGCCGGAGCCCCCCGCTCCAGTTCCTCCGCCGCGGTCGGGACTGGCCCCCAGCACCG
>VXBL01007575.1:113745-133646 GCA_013400195.1 Aramus guarauna
GTGTTTGCAGCTCTCGGCCCGCTCCGGGGCTGCTCCCTCGCTGCCGGAGCTCGTGTCCCCCACAAACCCTCTCTTCCCCCCCCAAAAAAAGCTAGGGGTGCAGCGGCTGCTGCGCGGTGCTGAGAACCGGGTTCTGTGCGTGGAGCTGCGCGGCCGGGCTGTGGGGCGAGCTGTGCTGCGAACACCCGTGCGGGGCTCTGCTCCCGGGGGGAAGGGGCAGCGGGGCCGGGCCGGGCTCCCGCGCTGCGGGGTGAAGCCTGTTGCTGATCTGCCGCCTCCTCCTCCTCCTCCTCTGCAGGGGGAAACCTGGGTGTCCTCGTTAAAATCCACCAGGATATGGTCCATGGCACCGTGGGTCAGTCCGTGCTCCTGCCCGTCTCCTACAGACTCAGCAATGCCTCTGGCTTCCCACTGCCGATTAGTTGGACGTTCGGTAACTCCCCGAACAAGCTCATCACCTGCACGGTGCTGAACTGCTCCCTGGGTGCTGGGGGGGTTCCCAGCAATTGCTCTGCACATTGTTTCTCTCCGCGCACGTACCACGGCCGAGCTGAGCTCTTCCGCCAGAACGGGTCCTTGCTGCTGCGGGACCTGCAGCTCAGAGACAGCGGGGTTTACAGTGTCGCCTTTCCATCATCACACCAAACGTGGAACATCACCCTGACCGTGCACGCGCCGTGTTTGACCCTGGAGCATCCACCTGAGTGTAAGTGTGAGCGTGCTCGGCACAGGCATCTCCTGCGCTGCCCTGGCCACGCGTGCAGAAAGGAGCGGTACTGGCAGAGTGTCTGTCCCTCCTCTCGAAGGGACGAGCTGCAGTGGCAAAGAGAGAATTTCCAGGGATGTCTTATACGGTGCTGTACATCTCTTCTTCTGTGGCAGGAAGCCACTCTGGCCCGCACTGCCAGCTTTAGCAAAGTGTGAGGGCTTCCCGTGCCGCTGGTGGCTCTGCAGCAGAAATGTCCTTTTGGCATCCTTGGCTTTACCCAGCGTGAATGGCTCCAGGCGAGGGAGATGGCTCAGAAACCCGAGCACTGAGTTTGGGTCCCGTACCGGAGTAAATCCAGTATTCACTGGGGAGATGGGGCGCCCGGGGATAAATCTGTGGCCATGTGGGCTAAGAAATACACCAAGCGGTTGCTGTTTATGCCTGTGCAAGACGCGTGTATGGTAGGGCAGCCAGCTAGGCTGGCGGCCTCGGTCCCTTGGGCAGGATGGGCTCCTTCCGTGACCTGCCCGAGCCGGTGTGTTTATTATTCTCATTGCTACGTGGTCCTGATGATGTGCCTCACACCCGTCTGTCTGTCTGTGCTCATCTCTTGCTGTTCCCTGGCCTGGCTTATCACTCCCCACAGGGGTTCTGAATCCCTAACTGCGTTCTGTAAATTCCCAATTCCCTCCCCGTGTTTTGCCTTCTCTGCTTGATCTCTGCCATCTCTCAAGGCACGCAGCAGAGTGTGCTGCCTTTGATCCAACGACCCTTCCGCAGCCCTGCTGCCGCCCGACGTACAAAGCACGTGAAATAATCTCCGTGGCAGTATCTGGCACGGTTCAGTGCAAATCCTGGTACGCAGCCCCTGCACGTCTGTCCCTCCTGTGCTAGGACTGCGAGCTCCTTCCTACCCGCTCTGGCAGTGAGAGGTGAGACACGCATGTGACTCATACTCTCTTCCAGGATGGAAATATCTCTGGGAATATTTTCTGGGCTGACATACAAATTCTGTCGTGGGGTGAAGCTGTCAGCCGTCTTCCCGGCCGTGTGGACGGGGAACCCTCCTGCACAGCCTCTGCCCTGCCCCGTGGCTTTGGGGGAAGGTGCCCACACAAATCCCCAGGGCTGGTTGTGAGTCTGAGCCCTGCCTGGCTCCGTGCTGAGCACCGGCACCTCCCGGGTCCAGCACCTCCAGATGCTGTGATGTCAGAGTCGCAGCAACCCCCGTGACGCAGTGCGTGCCGCCCTCGGGGTGCACACAGGGCGGGCGTGCAGGCAGCCAGCACAGGAAAGGAAACTCGTTAATACTCGAGCGGTAGATGCGAGCGGGCTTTTTGCAGTGCGGTTTTTCCTTTGCCCTGCGTGTCCGTCGTGCTGCTCTCCAGCTCTCTGCACTGCACTCGGGTCCCGAGGGGATTGCTGTAGTCAGCAGGAATGCTCGAGAAAATGTGGTGCAGCTACGGCAATCACCTGTTTAGAAAACACACCACCCGTTTTCTTTCAAACAGCAGGCATCAAGGGACAAGTACTCTACTATATAATTGGAATTTGCTCTTCAGTCCTCCTCCTGCTCTTCCTGCTCATCTACTTCAAACGGCCCTGGGGTGAGTGGATCTGCTCCTGCTTTTTTCCCTTCCAGGCTGCACCCTCCAGCTCGCCCAGGCACCTTCTTGGGTGTTAAAGGTAGCGGAGGGCTCAGGAGTTGCCTGGGTTCTGCTCTCCACACCAAAACTCTTCCTCCGTAAGGGCACCTCTCAAACGTGCCGCCTCCTTCCAGCCATAAGAGTGGCTGAATGCATTTCGAGTTCGTAATGCGGCTCAACAAAGCTGAAGCACAGCTCGGGTCTCTTGCAATGATTTTCTGGAGAACTCAGCACCTTTTGGTGCTGGGACCAGAATCAAGATACTGCGACATCTAGGCTGTGAAAGAGGTACGATTTCATGGACTCCAAAGTGCAGCCTCTAAGCGTGGCCGTGACTGGTCTGTTGTTGTAACTGTGAAACTCCCGCTGGGGAGAACCCCCTGGGGTGTTTCCACTTGCAAATGAGCCAACAAGGTGCCTCGCTCCACAGCTTCCATCAGCGATGGCTTCAAAGCCTTCATCCCTGAGCATGCCTTTGCCAGGAAGCAAATCCCTTTCTTTCCAAGGGGGAGATTTTGCTTGCACTTGGAGAAAGCAGTTCCAGAAATCTCTGTCCTAAAGGCTAAATCCGGATCAAGCCCTGGTGGAAAGCACCAATAGTGTAATCCTGGTTCTGCAGCGCTGGGAGAGAGGGAGGTGCAGAGCATCGGTGTGTCTGCCAGATAATAAAACTCTCTTTTTTTTTTTTTCCTAGGTGCAGCTCAGCAGAAGAGGAGAACCACTAAACAGCAGCAGGTACAGGGGAAAGTCTGGAAGCTCTTGGGCACAGGCAGCCGGGTAACTGCTAACCGCCGGCCTGAGTGAGACGTACTGAGCCGTGAGAATCAGGTGCTGGGGATAAAGTTAGGAACTTGGTTCCTTATAGTAAGGGAAGTCTGCAAAGCCCCTGCCCTCTCCCCAGCTGCACACTTCCCCCCCAGACCCCAAACCAACACAAATCTCACCTTTGCGGCCGAGAAGCCTCGTGACAGCGCTGGCCGGCAGCAGCAAGGGAAACGCGGAAGGGTTAAACGCAGCGGAAGGTGCAGATTATCATCCCTCCCTGCTTCCTCGCCTCCTGAACTTGTGTTAAAGCACTTCTTCAGGGATCCGTGTGGGTGATCTCGGGGTTCATCTCACACGGTTTTAACTCTGAGAAATAAATAAGGCAGAGAGAAAGAGGCAAAGAAAGCTCAGAAGGAGACGTCAGAGCGAGACGGCTCAAGTCATTTCTCTGCCCGCCGCGCGGTGCTGGGGAAGGCGACTCGGGGGGTGGCAGGTGTCCCCGAAGGACTCGAGTACTCCAGAGAACATCTCACGGATCCTACCAGCCTGCGGTTCTTTCCACACAAGAAGGAAAAGAGGGCTTTGGGATTCTTTTCCTTCTCATGAAAATAGCCGAGGTCGAGGGTGGGTTCCCCACCGGTGGGTTCCCCTTCTCCTTCTGTTGGGTCTGCAAACCATGACAAAACTCCAGCAAAGGTTTTCATCCCCGTTTCCAGTGCCGTGGAGCTCTCCCCTCTGCTCTCCAGGCTCTGTGTGTCTTGTCTGAGAGGTCCCTGGGCAAAGTAGCTGCCAGCCTGGGGTGAACCTGATGGGCTGAGCCAGTTCTGCACCCGTGGGGGGGTGGGGGAGCTGGGACCGAAGTTGCCCCACGGCTGTCGTGGGTGAAGCCGTCGGGGCTTTACGTAGCTCCTGCCTCTGCCACCGCCTCGTGGCATGCGGACGGGCAGGAGCTCTGGCCGCCTCCTGATGCCGCCTCCGGAGAAGGCTCCTCTCATCTTTGGGCTTTTCTTTGTGCTGCTCCAGGTCTCAAGCATGGAGGAGTTCCACACGCAAAGCCCCGCGGTGAGGGACGTGGCAACCATTTACGCCAGAATCGGAGACACCTTTGAACAGCCACAGCCCAGGCCGCCATCGGAGGTCGTGTACGCAACCATAACTTCTGAGGCAGGACTGGACGCTGGGCACTACCATGTCCTGGCTTGACTGTGGGAGCCACCTCGAGCGGGACCTTTGCAGAAGATAAGTGGTGCCTCAAAGCAAAGGGGATGGTTTTGTCACTGATGCTGTCACTGCTGATGCCGTCACTGCTGATGCCGCACCCTCGGTGCTTCCCCTCCGGCAGCTCCGCACGCTGAACCTAGGCTTGAGAGGATTTGGAGCAACGGGCTACAGAAATGCATTAGTTTGCCTCGAACTGCAGGCTCCCTCCAACTTGAGGGATGGGCTGGTTTGAGTTTCTCCTTGAGATTTCCTGACAGTACCGAGACAACCGGCGTAAGAGAAAGATGCCTCAGGCACAGGCAAAGCAACAGTTAGTCTGCGGGACGCTTGCTCCCGTAGACTCACCTTGAGGGGTAATGGGGAGCATTAAATGGATTTTAATCACGTGTCCCAGGTTCACTACCAATAGTCTTGTCGTATTAAAAGAATGTATGAAGATCCTTTGACCTGAAAAGTTGTCCTTATTTTTGTAAGTATGCCAAGTGATTGTTGAGCTGACTCTTCCTACCATGAAATTTGCTTCGCCTCGGGGTCCCAGGACAAAGGTTCCTCTCTTGTTTTGCAGTGTCCCTTTGAAGCACAAGGAGACGGGGCTTTCTGTATAATGGATTTCCTAGCACATAATGCCATTTCCTCAAAATTTGTATGCGTGGCTGGAAGAGAGCTGAGCAGTGTAATTCTAATTTAAAATTAAAAGGCCACATTTCCCCCGGCAGCACCAGCATTTTCAAGCAGCTTTAAAAAGCAGCGAGGGCAGCAATCTATTTCCTTTCCCCTCTGGGTTTCACAGAAAGCCAGGCAGCACTTACCAAAACGTGGGGCCCCGTCACCCATAATAAGCGGATGCTCTGAAAGGACGAGAGCCCCTGGCATCCTCCAGCCGCTGCCGGCACACGCGGCGATGCCAGGCTGCGGGGCAGGACGCCCTCGGACAGAGCGTGGAAGCTGCTGCTGCCTCTCTCCTTTTGGGTGCTGCTCTGTGGAACGGGGTGATGCGCAGGAGGGACGATGCTGAAGGTGACGTGCAAAGCGCCCAGCACAAGGAGTCTGCTCCCACCGGTGCTGCGCCTTCCCCAGGGAAGGGAAGAGCACCCAACGCCGCAGCAGCACTGGAAGCTGCCTCCGCTCCTGTCTGCTCTTAGTGAGGCAAGAAACCTTTTTCTGGAGGGAGACGTGCGGTGGCACACTCGGCTTCTGCTTTCTTCTCACCTGCATCTCCAGCTCGGTGTCCTCCAGCCCCTCTCCCGGCGCCGCGTGGATGACCTGCCTCATGGTCCGGCCGCTCCGCTCTGGGAGAGCCCTGCCGGCGTTTGTGACAGCGGAGCCTTCCTCCAGAAAAACAGAAATGTCTTGTGGTTCGACGAAGCTGCGAAAGCAAAAAGACATGCATTAGGTACAGACAGATCTGCTGCTGTGGTTAATGTGAGGCCTTAAGTAGCAGGAGAGATGCAATTACGAAAAAATTGAAGCAGCAGCAAGTAAGTACACAGGAAATCTGGCTTTCGCTCCGTAGGCTAGAGCACGTATGGTCGCTTAGTGACAGTCCTCTGGGCAGAGCTGGGCGTCACTGCTGAAGGGCTGTGGAAATGCCATCCCCGGGGGACGTGCAGGGGCGAGGGAGGACTGCTCAGGATCTGGTCCTCAGCACCTGCAGCAGCCGCGGAGCCCATTGAAAGGGGCAGCAGGATAACCTCTCAGTCCCTCCCCCATCTCCGGTAAGCCACAAAATAATCTCAGCCCTGGAGCAAAATGAAGAGCTAGAGCCGAATCCCTGCATGCCCCGATCACCCAGAGCCACGAGCACCCCATGACAGTGTCTGTGTCTCCCAGAGCAGCTGGAGAAAACGGCTGCGGGGAGCCCAGCCCGTGGGCTGCACCCCAGGGACACCCTGGGCTCAGCCCCTGCGTCCCAGAGGATAACAGTGGGGCGGGAGCAAGCCCCGGTCCCAGGGTCTGCAGCAAAGGGTCTGCGGCACGCAGAGACCATCCTGTACCTCCTCTACCCTCACGTTGCCCTCTGCCGCTTTGCACAGCGGTACCCAGTGCAAACCCGGTACTGGTACCAGTACCTCCGGTTGCCTGGTACCGTGCGGTGCCGAACGCCTGCAGAGGGAGAGGAAAACTCGTTGCCTTGAAGCTGCACAACGCCGCGAGCTGCCGCTTTGTTCCGGACGCCTGCAGTACGGACCTGCGCTGCCCGGGGGGATTCAACCCTCCCGGGGTGGGGGCTCGGGTCCGGCCTTGTGCCGGGGGCGGTGACACCCCCACGAAAGGGGCTGATCTCGGTCGGAGTGTTTTGGTGAGCCGCAGAGCTGAGCTGGGCTTTGACCGACCCTCTTCCCTGACACTCCGAGTTCAGCCAAGGGGGAAGCGTTGATGCGGCGCGTGCTGCTGGGCGTACAAAAATGGGACTCGCGTTAAGGCATCAGCTAGGCGACAGCAGCTTCCCTCTCGGAATTAAAATACATTTCCGCTATCAGCGGGAAGAGAGATTTCTTCTCACTAGTTATGCCTGAGGTAGACTGAAAATAGCAGAAAACGAAGTTTTGCAAGAGCATCCAGAATTTTGCCTTCTCCTTCTGCTTTTTTTTTGGTAAGGTTGGGAGGTAGAGCAGAAGAGGAACCAAACATGAGGGTGACCGAGTCCAGCCGCTGCAGCTCTGTGGGAAAACATGCAGGTGTGTGATGGGCCAGAGAGGTAAAGGAGCACGGGCTGGGAGATTGTCACGTTAGTGTGGGCTGGGCTTTTTTTGGGCTTGGAGAACAGAGCTATCTAGTAAAATTCGCCCGCCGGGCTGGCACATTTCTGTGCATGAAGTGCTCGTCTGCAAGGCTTAACTGAGCAGGACTGTGGGGCTTGAGCTGTAGCGTGAAAGTGTAACGTAATTCTTGTGGTTTACTGACCCCGCTCGGCCTCGTTAGAGCCGCTTCGGCGATGGGCCCTTTTCCCGGGGAGGGGGGAACCCGCCGCCTCGCGGGGTGCGTTCCCCGGCAGTACCTGGCACAGCTTGTGAAGGACCCCCCTCTGGGGCTGGGGTCTCGGGAGGATGAGGAGGGCGGCAAGGAGCCGTGCAGCGGGGCTGGCCCCGCTCTGAGCGGGTGAGCCGGGGCTGGCGCGGAGAGGGAGCGGAGAGGTCGCAGCGAGCTCATCTAGAGCCACACGGTAATTGCCGCAGCTTCCTGGACATTTCACAGAACAACTGCAGTTTTCATTTTTGCGGGAAGACTGAGCTTAGTTTATTTTTGGTAACTCAACTGGGGTTTTCTCGCCTCTTGTTTTGAGCTGAAATTCCCTTCCTGCTGCGCTCAGCCCGTCTGAGGCAGGGCTCGGGGGGAGGCTGCCTTTTGGCTGCACTGGAGCACCAGGATTTGGGGTGACGGGTTTAAGAGGAACTTCAGCGCCTGAATCCAGAAATGAGGTGCCGCTTGCACTTGCATTTGCCAGTTGGGTAACGTACGTGTCATTTGCCAGAGGTGTCACCCAGGAGAAACAGGCTCTTTATCACATGCCCGCCCCGGAGCTCCCAGGCTTTGCTGCATTGGCGTTAGCCCACGCATCCCCGCGGCTGGGCTGGGCAGCGGTGGATCTGTGCACCTCCCCGGAGGGAGGTGAGACGCTGCGTTAGCACACCCAGGCCCTTCTGTGTTTGCTCTTTGAAGCTATTGAAGCTCAGCGTGGCCCTTCCTTGTGGCTGCAGATGGCTCGGCGCTTGCAGACCTCAGGCACTTGCTGGCCGCGTCTCAGAGGAAGCTTCCTCCTGCTAGATACGTGCAGCCTTGTCTTTTAAAGACTTCAGGTGGCTCACCGGTCCTCTCAACAGCCTTGCTGCCTGTCATAATTAAGTCTTCCACCTTCCAATCCATCCCAGGCCAATGTGGCTGAATGTCCTCCTGTGAGACCACTGCTGAATGGGTGGGGGACCTGGAGACAAAGGACATGGCCAAGGCCCCCAGTGCCTTCTTCACCCTGGGTTTTGCCAGTAATTTTTTTCAGCAATGCAAGGACCTGGAGAAAGTCCACAGCAAGGAGGACTCCCTCGGTGGGAGAGGATCAGGTTAGGCAGCACTTAGGCGACCTGGGCATGCCTGAGCCGATGGGACCCGAGAGGATGCACCCCTGAGGCAGCTGGCTGGCCGCATTGCGAGGCCGTTCTTGATAATCTTTGAAAGGCTGTGGCAGATGGGAGAGGGTTCTGAAGACTGGGGGAGAGCTCCTATCCTCGGAAAGGGGCAAGGAGGAGGACCCAGGGAACTACGGGGCCGTCAGCCAGGGTAGGTGATGGAGCAGCCGATCCTGGGAAACATTTCCCAGCACATGAAGGACAAGGTGGCGATCAGGAGGAGTCAGCATGGATTTATGAATGAGAAATCCTGCTTAACCAGCCTGATAGCCTTCTGCAATTAGGTGACTGGCTTGGTGGGCGAGGGGAGAGCAGGAGGAGTTGGCTACCTTGACTTTAGTAAGGTTTTTGATACCATTTCCCATAGCGTCCTCGGAGAGAAGCTGTCAAAGTATGGGTTCGATAAGTGGATTCATCAGTTCGCTTGGTTGAAAACTGGCTGAACAACTGGACCTAGACATGGTCCTGGGCAACCTGCTGTAGGTGGCCCTGCATGGGCTTGGGCTAGATCACCTCCAGAGGTGTGTGCCACCGTCAGCTGTTCTGGGATTTGGCCGCACTACTTGTTTAGAGGGAAAAAGTGCCGCAGTTGTCCCTCGTACAGGGCTTGCTCAGAGCCTACGGGATGTGTATCACGGCTGCCTGAGCTGATTTCAAGTGACGAGCACAGCACAAATTACGGTTGCCTGCCGAGGCTTCCAGCCGCACCTCTTTGCATGTCGGCAGGCTGGAAGAGCTCGCTGTCCCCTGGTTTCCCAGAGCTGGGCCTCCAGACAACACCTTCTCCACTGATCAGGTGAATCCGACTCCTTTTCACTGTGATTTTTCTCCCATTTAATCCTAGATGGAGAATTTCAGGAAGCCCCATAGTGCAAAGCTCTGCACAGACACCTCCACCGAGCACCCACATGGGTATTGGTGACCATCAGGAGCACATTGACTAGAGCAAAGCCCTCTCCTCGCCCGGACCGCCCCAGCGCGCTACTGTCCAGCTCAGCAGTTTTGTGGGCAGGACTCATGAGTCTTTTTCCATTGCCCTCGACTGCTGGGGGGTGGCAGTTTGTTTTCTCCAGCCTGGGGACGGCAGAAGGGGGTGAGCAGCCGTCAGCCGCTCTGTGTAGGTGCTTGCCGCATCCTCAGCTTGGTCCTGCCGGGGGTGGAGGGGTTACCGACCGCTATCTGCGACAGGGATGTTGTTGAGGTTGACCAGAAAATGCAATTTACTGTTTCATCCATACGCTTCTGACTTCTAGCAGAGACCGACGGTCGTCCCTTCGTCACTTTGAGGTTGCAGCAGCGTGGGAGTTGGAAGAGAGAGAGGGACCTGGGGTTGTGCCTGTGGCACGAGTTTCACATCTGCTCATGGTTGTCTGCTCGTCTTATCTCTCGCCAACCACAATAAGCTGCAATGGCCCGAAGCAGCGGGTGTGCAAACTCTGTGCTGTGTTTGCTGTTTGGTCTCTACCAGCCCCTCAAAAGGTGCAGGGTGCAGCGCAAGTGCCAGAAAGGCTTTTAAAATACTTGAGAAGGAGTTGAGTCCTAGCCGAAACGTGCCTTGGCCTTTTTCATTTCTTTTATCTAAGATTAAGTGGAGAATACGTTTTTAAAATTTCCTTCCATCAACCTGGACAGATTAATGGGGCCAGAGTGGCCTGACTGATAAAAATTACTCTTTGCAGCGGTTAAATGAAGAGGTGCATGTGGACGATGGGGACGTGGTGGGAGCAGCAGTCGGGCGACTCGTCTGTGGCAACTTCCTGCAAGTGAATGGAATATCTGCCTGGAGAATGAAAGCTTCATCCTTTGGTGTCTTTCTGAAGACACCTCCAGGTGAACGGTCACCCCAAACATCGCTGTTGCACGTTGATGCCCAGGGCTACCCAAGAAACGCGCTGCTCCGGGGAGGAAACCTCCCTGGAAAAGGGACAGAGCTGTTGTTCCTTTTCACAAATCACATTTTCCTGCTCGTGCCCATGCCTCTGCGCTGCTTTCAGTTGCTTTTACCTTCTCAAACATCCCAAGCGTGCGTAAACTGCACGCAGAACGCGGCAGCCCTTTTGCGATGACAAAATGCCAACGGGCAACGTGCGATACGACCCCGCAAATGCCTGGTGCTGCATTGAGGAACCAAGGAGCTGGGAACAGAAAACCTGCGCTTTGCTGGGCACGGGGAGAAAGAGAAGTCACATGAAAAATGAAAACGCTCAGTTGGTCACTAAACAACGCGAAAGGTGAAATCTGAGTGGGAGCCGTCTCCCCTTTAACGTGCACAAAAACCCCAGAAACACGTGAAGGTTGTACGGAGCCAGTTGTAAGCTCCACTTGTCCTAAAGGTCATTGTCCTTCCTGTCCGAGGACGTCTGTCCTGCTCCCTGGGCTGCAGGTGAGCGACGCCGACGCTGCCTGGGCTCTAGCCGAAGGTGAAGCAGCGTGGCCGGGGAATGGGAAACTCCTGAAATCCACAGATGTGACAGAATAGGGTGTGGGGAACACCAAAACTCCAAAAAAAAAAAAAAAAAAGACGAAAAAAGAGTGGTGTGTGACGTGGGGCTGGGTTTCACAGTGGCCAGGGTGGGAGAAATGTGAAACAACCGAAGTGCTCAGCTGGCGGTGTGGAGCACTGGGGACCTCTTGGGGAGGAGACGTGCAAAACCCATAGCGTCTCGGTAAAACCAAGCTGGCGGTACTGGCTAAACCTGAGATTGTCTAGGAAACCGTGTCAGGAATACTAAATTTGGGGACGGAGGTAGCAAAATGAGGACCGATGGAGGACAAGTAATTACAGGCATGTTTATTCGGAGGGAAGCAGGTGGAGAAAGAAAGGGTCGAGAAACGGGAAAAGGGATGGCAAGGTCAGCATCGGGCTGACCACGGCATACGGGTCGGATGTGCTTCGGGAGGCGGGAGGTGCGGGCTGGGTGCCTTCCCTGGCTGGCAGGGAGCCCAGGGACGGGGCTGATGGAGCCAGCGGGTACCACCGTGTTGGTGCTCTGGACCTGATGACATCTGCATCCACCCCCCTTTTCCCGATGCTTTGCACACAGCTGTCCTGTCCCAGCATCCATCTCCCTCGGGATTTGGTGGTCCGTGGGAGTCAGACGGGGCCAGCCACACTCAGCTGGGCGGGAAAGCTTTCCCCAGTGCTCCGGGGCAGAGCTGGAACCTGCCCAAGGCTCTCATCCCTCTGCTTGTCAAGGGAGAGCATGAAACTTGGTCCCCAAGCGGTCCTCTGATCCCAGGAGCAACGCTCCCTTAAACTGAAATTCCCTTTGCAGAAAGCTTGTGGCACACGGATGATCCCAGTCCGCATCTGCCTTGGCGGAGGAAAAAGCTACTCGCAGTGGGACGAGCGTTTCAGAGCCTGCCTCAGCCCCCGGCCACCGCTAGATCGGGCTGGAGGATGCGCTGAGCCTCTGCTCTGCTCGGGGAGCTGGGATCCTCGCCCGGGGCAGGCGGGAAGGTGACGGAGCTGTAGGGAAGGGATGGGGACGGGTCCGCCGGCCTCCGGGCATGGAAACGGTCTGCGACATCCCCTGTAATTTCTATTGCTGCAAGAGTTAAAAGAGGAAACTCCTCCTAAAAGCAGAGTCAGGGAGGTTATTCTCCCCGGTTTGGCCTGGCAATCAAGCTCAACATTTCTTGCAACAGGGTCGTTTCTGGGGTGCACTGCAGCTCTGCCCGGGTGCCCCTGTGCCCCCCCTGCCCCCCCGCCCTGCCCCGGCACAAAGGCCATCGGGGTCCGTGTGTCGGGAACCACTGCTCCCAGCCGCGGTGCCGGGAGCCATCGGGCAGCTCTGCCTTCCCACGCTGCCCACGGGGAGCGGCCGGCATCAGAGAGCGCGGGGGCGAGAGCCGGGAGCTGCCGCCAGGAAATCCTCCTGGGAAGGTCCCCGGGCAGAGGGGCAGGAGAGGAGAGCAGCAATCGGCAGGAGCACGGCGAGGCTGGAGCCAGACCAGGCTGGGACCATCCCCGGCACTGCCCTCGCGAGCATCAGAGACCGCGAAAACTCCTCGCGCGGTACAGCCCGACCCGTTGTTCTCATGACAGCGTGGGCTTTTAAGGGGCTGTTTTAAAAGCGCGGCAATTTTTGAGCCGTTTTTCCTTCGCAGATGCTGACGTGCCGTCCCGTGGAGCTGCTGGGGACCAGCTGGGTGCTCCTTGCAGGTAAATTGTCCCCGGGCTGGGCGAGGTGCCGACGCCGTCCAAGTGGGCTCCGGGCCAGATCCTCGCCTGTTGCAAACCCCCGGAGGCTTCAGCGGAGCTGTGCAATTGTGCACGGGGATCACTGGTCCCCAGAGGCTAGGCTTTTTAGGTGGGGGCAAAATGCTTAACCTGAAAGGGAAGGGTGTCTCTGCTTGGCTGTCCAGAGACAGGAGGCAGCTCAAGAGCCAGGCACGGTGCCAAGGTGAAAGTCTGCTCGGGTGGATTTATGCTGGGGCTGATATATGTAATAACACCAAATTTCTTGCAGTTATACTCATGCGACCGGTCTCACTGCCGTGTTTATACGTGCGCTGGCTGCCTTCAGGCACAACTGTAGGAGGATTTTCAGGGCGACAGCTAAAATAGAAAAGAAACCCATTACGATGTGCCTGGATTTTCAGATGCCGTGGTGTCAGTGAGCTCTGTTTGAGTGTCTCTAGGATGAGCTTTGGATACTGCAGTTGTGAAGGATACCCGGGATGAAGCATTTGCTCTTACCTTCCGCTAGCGGTACCGCATGTTCTGTTCAGTGTTCTCCCACAGCAAGGGGATTTCCCATCATAAGATTGCTTCTTCTCCCTGCACATCTTGCGGTTTGGGGGGCATGACGGCACAAAAATAAAACCCGATAGCTGTTTCTCGGGGTTATGAGTGAGAAAGGAAAATCATGGGCTGAGCTTGATTTATTGGATCGTTATACCTGTGTCCTTTCCCTTCTGCGCTGTAAAACTGCCGAGAGAAATCGGCTGTCAGAGCATCAGGGCCAGTTCTCGGGACTGTTTGCAGAGGCAGCAGTGTAAATGCACGCGAGCGTCTGCTTATCAGGGTGGGAACGGAGACACGGTGCAGAGAGAAGAGCAAACACAGCCTGTGCAGCTGGTGGGTCTGCACCGGGAGCAACCGGCCGCCCGAGCATCCCCCCCACCCCGCCGAGCATCCGGCAGCCGAGTGTTCGGGGCGGCGGGTGCTGGAAAGGTGTTTTCGTGACGTCTGTTTTGTCGGGAACCGTGGCTGTGGTGGGTGTCCGGGGACAGGCTGGGATCGCTGCCGACGGTCCCCGTCTCAGACCCGACGCTCCCGCGCAAGGGCCAGGCTGACAGCTTGGGGGGGGGAGAAGGGGACCTTTAGCAGAAACCCTGGTGCCACCTTCAGAGCGGGCTCTGAGGAGTAGGAGGATTGCCACCGGGGATTGCCACCAGCAGCCACCTCCACCTCTGCCTGGGGAGATAAACACCCTGTCTTTCATTTCCTCTGCCCAGGGCTGGCTCCTTGCTTTAAACCCTTTAACCTCACCTTCTTTTTAAAGAATCCGCTTTACAAGATAGGACTGTAGCCGTGGTTTCTGCCTGGCCTTCCTAGAAAGCTCTTTTTTTTTTTTTTTTTTTTTTTTAAATTCGGGGCTGGGAGCTGTGACCTACCCCCAGCAGCTCCTCCCGAAGTCCTCCCGTGCCTGTTAGAGCCCGCGTCTCGACAAGCCCAGAAATTGCGGTGTATTTTGGGCAGGCAGCCGCGTCCCGCTCTGCTCGCAAGGTGCGGATGCTTTCGGCCCCAAAACAGGGCAGGAATTGGGAATGAGCCACGGAAATTAGGTCAGCACTAGAAAGTCCCTTCTGGGCCCAGAGCTGGAGGAAACGCCACCCAAACGCACACAAAACTCAAGCAGAGGCAGCTGGCAGCCCTGCACCCAGGGATCTCCCTCCGAGCACCCTGTGCTGTATTTGGGCACCTGTATCAGCGCCGGCTGGGACGTCTCGCTGCCTGGCAGCGTGATGGGCGACGGCTTTGTGAGACGCTGTGCCCGAGCGGTCCGGGTCCCACGTCCGTGTCCCTGGCACAGGGGGTACCCCCAATCTTTCCCAAGCCGTGCCGACTTGCTCCATGTCCCCAGCTCATCCTCCCTCCCCCTTCCAGGGCTGCTGGGCCCTTTGCAACAGGCTGCAGAAGCGGTGGGACCCCTGGAGAGAAAAGCTGCTGCTGTGGGATCCTCGGTGCTGCTTCCCGGGCCGGATAACGTCACGCACATCTATTCCGCGTGGTGGGAGTACCTCAACGGCACCGGGTCCCGCACCATCCTGCAGTACTACAGGGGGTCTCACAACCCAGCCATCCACGTGCCCTACACGGGACGAGCCGTTTTCCATCCATCCAATGGATCTCTCTTGCTGGAGGACGTCCAGGAAAGCGACAGTGGCACCTACAAAGTGACTGTCAACGTGGGAGACGGGGAGAGCCTGAAAATCCTGCTGGAAGTCCTCAGTAAGTGGTGGGCATGGGAGGGAGGAGCGGGGTGATGGATGCAAACAGAGCAGTGGAGTTATTTGAATGGACGTGGACCATCGGCCAGACAAAGGCATTTGGAGACGGGATTTGAGTTAAGTCTAATGGGCCAACGATGAGTTCGTTTGAACCTGCCACGCACAGAGACATCACCAGGGAGACTTTGGGCAGAGGTTCCCCACCTGTCCCAGTGGAGATGGGGTGGTGCTGCCCAAGGACACCTTGCAGGGTTCCTGGCTGGGACAGAGGGCTGGGCTCCGTCCTGGAAAAGCCATTTCCTCCCCTGGGATGGGGGGACTGGTGGGAGGCTGCCTATCTGCTGCCCCTGCGGAGGGCACCTCCGGCACTTTCACGAGGGAGAGCAGGCAGAGCCGATGGTGGGCTTTCTGGAGAAGCCACGAAAAAAATCTCACGCTCAGAGCATACTGAGTGATCGTCTCTTTGCAATTTGCCGGCGCCAGCTGCTGTCGCAGAAATAAGAGCCGTACAGAAGCTCTTCCTCAATATCGCTCTCGGCAATTCCCTTAATTTGCTTTGGCATTATCCTTCGTCTGCTCTAATCGTATTGCTGCCATAATGCTACCACAACCCTTCACCATCCATTCCTCCTTTCCACCACACATAAATCTGAATGGGATCTGCATCCTTCTCCTCTTTTTTCTCATTTCCTGACGTATTTTTAAACGCCCTGTATTTACCCAAATGCAATAAAAGCAATGACTCAGCCAGAGCAAAGAAAGCCCAAGCCCAGAGAGCACAGCAGCCCTGTGCAGCCCAGGACTTTCCAAGGGAAGGGCACCTGGATTGCACCGGTGCAGACCTGAGGATGCCGCAGCAGCCCGGGTCCCCACCGCAGATGCCCCAGGTTGTATCTGAGAGCCGTGCTGGTGTTTCTGTCCCCTCTCCAGAGCCCGTCTCTCGCCCTCGGCTCCGCAGCGGTGCCCTCGTGGCCCAGGACACCGGTGAGGTGCTGTGTGAGGTGGCGGAGGGCAGGGTGGACACCATCGCCTGGAAGAAAGATGGGCAGCCCCTTCCCCCAGACAGAGGTTTCCAGCTCTCCGACAACCTCAGCGTTTTGTACCTGAGGTCGGCGAAGAAGTCGGACTGCGGCTCCTACTCCTGCAATGCCAGCAACAGGATAAGCTGGCGAGAGACCTCCCTGAATGTCACCATTGCAGGTGATCGCTGCTGGGGTTTCACCTCCCACCGCTCTTCCTGCTCTCCACCCTTCCCTGGGGATCCCTGGGTGGTTTCATCCCATCCCTCTGCCTCCATCCCCCAAGGTCTGGCCGCCCTCTCGTGAGGTTGTGGCCCACGTGCTGTTGACAGGAGATCCCCATCATAGGATGATCAGCAGCAATTCCCAATCTCTGATCCCACCAAGGCACAATCCTTGGCAGGGCGGGTGCCAGAAGATTGGCTGTTCCCTCTTGCAGAAGGTCCCAAGCGATGGCCCTTGGCCAAGGGTGATGGTGAGCAGGACACGGGCGGGGGGTGGTGGCCGGAAAGCCTGTGGACAGCACGCATCCCAGGTTGGACGTTTCATGGACCACAGACTGGAGCAGAGCTGGAAAATAAATTGAATCTGTGCTGGTGACGGAGGAGCCCCATGGCCCACCAGCGCCATCCGTGCTGGTCCTGCCGGTGGCCTGACTCCTCCTCGGGGTGGGGGGGTTTCCAGGTCTCTCCCCGGCCTTGCAGGACGTGCTGAGGATTGCGGTGGTTGCTGTGGTCTTTGCTGCCGTCTCAGGATGGGGATTAATTTTTCCCGTCTGCCAGTCCGAAAAGCTAAGAATAAGTGAGTCTGCAGCTGGGGGGCAGCCGGACCCTCATTTCTGGGGTGGGGAGAGCGAGAAGCCTTGCTGTGGGAAGAGCTGGTAATCGGCTAATTCCCTTGCCAGCTGTCTACACATCCCCTCTTCATGGCATCCAGCATGTCCTTACAACAGCAGAGGAACTTTCCTTGGCAAACGTTTTTAATGGCGAAAACTGATTTTGCCCAGTTTTCAGGCCAGGTTAGATCCAGCACTTCCCAGGCATCGTTGTTCTAGAGGGCTGAGGTGATTCACGGACACTTTTGTAGAAAAAGATGTTTCTCAGGAGTGGGTTGGGGTTTTTTTTTTATTAGAAGGCTCCATTTTTCAGAGCAAGTACCAGGGGGTGTGTGTGTGTGTGCACAGAGCCCTTTCCAGCTACCCGCGCTAAAGAGCGGGTCAGACCCCCGGGGCGCTGGCCGGGGATACCCCGCAGCATCCCGGGTGGGCACGGGCTGCATCCCAGCATGAGGGGGGGCTGGGGGCTGGCGCGGGACGTCACGAGGGGTCACAGCAGTCACGCCACGCTGCTCTGGGTGTCTAGGGGGGGAGCTGTGGAGGTGGCTCAGTGTCTACACCTGCGGGCTGGTGTGCATCGCCTCCGTCCTGGCAGGCACCGCCGGGATTCTCTGGATGCGAGAGGAAGGTAGGAGGCGGCTGCGGGGCGGTTTGGGGTGGGGGGCGATGCCGTGCAGACCCCGCTCCTTTCCCCTGTGCAGGGTGCAGCCCAGAAAAGCAATCCCCGCTGCGCTGAGGATACGGGGTGAAGACCTCGTGGGAGATGGAGAGTCTCCTGGGGTCGGAGAGGAAGGCAGTGCCCCGGAGAGGGGGGGTCACGCAGCCGAATGCGTGGGGATAGACCCAGCCAGAGCCGCACGTGGCTTCCTCGTGTGTGATTTTGGCTAGTCACAGGGACCTGGGACCACCGTATGGATCACACACCCATCCATACAATTCATATCGTTGTTCTCCTTTACCCAGAGCCCTTTCCCAGGGTTAACTGCAGAAGGGCAGTTGAAAGGATCAAGGCTGCGTGCGAGGACCGATTGAAAAGGCTGGGAGTCGGGAGAGGGTGGGAAAGGGATACGGTGGAAGGGTGGGAAAGGGATACGGTGGAGCTTTGCACAATTGTGAAGGTGGTCGGGAGGTGCAAGACCCGGTACTCTGCCTGGTCCTGTTTTCCTTCAGGCCCTTCTGTTGCGATCATATTGCCGGAGATCGCCCTTTCGTACGTGATCACGGTAACCTTCCTGGTCTCCGCCACCGTGACCTTCCAGCCTACAAAGCTCATCCAACTCAAAAGCAAAACGGGTGAGTTGTTTGACCAAGGGTGGCAGGGAGGGAGATAAAATTGGCCCCCGGGGGTTTTGTTTTGTCCAAAATCCCATCCTTAGCTTTTTTTAAATGAAAACTTTATTTCCGTCTCTGTGCTAACTCCGGCCGGTGGATTCCCCACCAGATCACGGGTGAGGGCAGACCCTTGTCCGACATTAACATCACTTGTCGTCTTTCCCTCGGCCAGCGCAGCGCACGGTGGGCTACGCTGCTCCCGGCGGGGTGGTTTTGGTGGTGCTGAAGACCAGCTTCCTCATGAAGAACATCCACCATCGCCACGGTGAGAGGAGATGCTCCAGGGACCACCCCAAGGATTTGTCATGCTGAGGCTAAAACTTGTCCCGGATGTGTAATCCCGACACCCCTTCAACTCGGCCATTCGGAGTTAGACCTGCTCCAAATAAAATCCAACAAATTGGGGTTTTCAGGGAAACGAAATCTGTGCAGAAGCAAAACTAGTTGTCAACACCCCCTCTTTTTTTATTTATTTTTGCGCGTGTGCGTATTTTCACGGGGGGCAATTGCCTTTCTCCTTTCTCTCCTTCTGCTTCGGATGGCTTCTTGCGCTGACGCCTGGTTGGGCTGACCACAGGAGAAGGATGCACGGAGTTCGTGGACGTGACCGCCCTCGCGGTCAGCACGGCGGCGGTGTCGGCCCTCCCGCTCCTCGCCATCCTCCTCTGCTGTAAGTCCCCCCGCTCCTTCGCTCCCCTGCCCCTCCCAGTGCCTTGTGTTTATCGAGCGGGTTTCCCTCTGTCCCCGCGGGATCAAGCAGCCACGTGAATTATTTAAAAATGATTTTGTCCGGCTCTCCACTGACCGTTTCCCTTCCCTGGTGGGCCCCGGACAGCATCCCCCAGGTACCACATCCCGTACGGTGCGTTCGGTGCCTCTCACACGCTTTCTCCCGGTGCCTGGGAACAGACCTGTCCTTTCGCAGATCACACGACTCAGGGATCGCCGCAGGAATGTGACTCCACTTGGGTGGACAAGGCAAGGTAGATCCTCCATTGCCCTTTTCTGCCTAAATTCACACCGCCTGGAAGGGAAAAGAGCGGGATATGGAAGCTGTCCTTGCTTTAAGTGCTAGCCCCCAAGAAAGCAGCAGTCCAGCCCCCCCCAGCCCCTGGCTGCACCCTGGGTTCAGAGCAGGGAGCTCTGCTGGAGGTCCCCATCCAGCCTGCTCGAATCTCCCCACAAACCTCTCCCTCGGGGCCTCAGCCTGAGGCGGTTTAAGCCTTAATTCCTGCTGGTTTCGTCCGAGCGCTTTGGCTTTCAGCCATGCCGGGGGTGCATTTGGGCTCAGCCAACCTGCGGGAATGCCCCCGGGACGTCGGAACCTCATGGCCCTCGGCCAGCTTCTCTTTGCCCCGGCCAAAACCATCCCGAGACAAACAGGAACGAGCGTCACGGCCGTTTGCAGGGTCTTGCCGTGTCTTTGGGCCACGCAGGGGTGGAGAGGAGAGGCACCGCAGCCCCCGCCTGGCACCCGGGGCAGGTCTGGGTGGGCACACAAAGCCCCTGGCTGGGCGATGCTCAGCACGTCCCTCCTCCTCTTCCTTCCAGGTCCTTTGAAATGGCCCAGCCCAGCACCAAGGATGCTGTTTCCACCTGTTAGAGGTTTCCACCCCATCAAGATGTTTCTCACTTGGCTTTCTCCCGGGTTTAACGGCTTCTGGGCTCTCGGTTTCAGTGGGTTTGATCCTCCGCAACACCCATAATAAACCGTGATGAAACGCACTCATTTCTGCCCTTTTTTTTTTTTTTTTTTTTTTTTTTTAACAAAGAAGCAGGGGGGGGGAATCGCCG
>VXBL01007575.1:138400-151186 GCA_013400195.1 Aramus guarauna
TTTTGTGATAAGGACTTTGCATAAGAGCAGAAATACCACACAGTGTTTTGAATATTTCCCGTACATCCTTACCAAAGAGCCTGATGGTCCCAGCCGGTACCGCAGGTGCCCGTGCTCCCTGGTGTGGGAACTAACGCTTGCAAATCACACATCCCTTCTGTTTCTTCCCATCACCAAGTCTGTTCTTACAGGTTCAGATTCCCAGACTGGTCAGGGCTGGCAGGGACCTCTGGAGATCATCCAGTCCAACCCCCTGCCAAAGCAGGATCACCCAGAGCAGGTTGCACAGGATGGCATCCAGGCGGGTTGGGAATCTCTCCAGAGAAGGAGACTCCACAGCCTCTCTGGGCAGCCTGTCCCAGTGCTTGGGCACCCGCAGAGGGAAGAAGTTTTGCCTCATGTTCAGGTGGAACTTCCTGTCTTCCACTTTGTGCCCGTTGCCCCTTGTCCTGTCACTGGGCACCACTGAGAAGAGTCTGGCCCCTTCCTCCTGACACCCACCCTTTAGATATTGATAAGTGCTGATCAGATCCCCTCTCAGGCTTCTCTTCTCCAGGCTGAACAGCCCCAGCTCTCTCAGCCTTTCCTCACACCAGAGATGCTCCAGGCCCCTCATCATCCTCACAGCCCTTCGCTGGACTCTCCCCAGTCGTTCCCAGTCTGTCTGGAACTGGGGAGCCCAGCACTGGGCACAGAACTCCAGGTGTGGCTTCAGCAGGGCAGAGCAGCGGGGCAGGAGAACCTCCCTCGACCTGCTGGCCACGCTCAATGCACCCCAGGACACCGTTGGCCTTCTTGGCCACGAGGACACACTGCTGGGCATGGAGAGCTTGTTGTCCACCAGCACTCCCAGGTCCTTCTCTGCAGCGCTGCTTCCCAGCAGGTCACCCCCATCCTGTCCTGGTGCTGGGGTTATTGCTCCCTGGGTGCAGCACCCTACACTTGCCCGTGTTGAATTTCCTTGGGTTCCTCTCCGCCCAACTCTCCGGCCCGTCCAGGTCTCGCTGAATGGCAGCGCAGCCTCCTGCTGTGTCGGCCGCCGCTCCCAGCGTAGTGTCATCAGGGAATTTGCTGAGGGTGCGCTCTGTCCCCTGCCCAGGTCTTTGCTGAGTATGTTGAATAGGACCGGACCCAGCACTGACCCTTGGCCATTACTAGCCTACGCCAGGCAACGCTTCTAACGGCTGCTACGTGTGTTACACAGGAGGACGCTGCACCCCTCGGCAGGAACCGGCGTTGCCTCGCTCGATCAGGAGACGTGCCTCCAGGTAAGTGTGGTGCTTGTGCAGCCCCATCCCGTGTGGGGCCAGGCAGCCCCTGCAGCCCCCCCCTCGGATAACACCCAGCACAAAACCTCCCCCACCTTCCTTTTGCGAGGGGCCGATAAAGACCGTGCCTCCTCTTTACCCAGCCTCTTTGCTTCCCTAGTACGCGGTGCAATGATAGTGCCACAGCTAACAGCGAAGCGCCTGCACCCCTGCTGATTGCAACGGGCGCAGCTGCCGCTTGCTTTGACAGACCACAGCTGTCAACATCTGCTCTACCCACAAACCGTCGGAGGAGGCAGTTGCAATACCGGCAGAGCGTTTCTTTGCCCTCCCTATCCCTACGGGAGCCTCTCGGAGCGAGGGAGGACTCCCTCCCTGCCTCGCTTGTCCTCAGTTGTGCCCAAAGCCAGGAAGGGCTTTGCAGTGCTGCAGGGCTTCCCTTCCCCAGACATGGACTTTTTCTTGTTTGGATACCTGATTCCTGGGTGATAGCGTAGCTCCAGCTCACATAACAAGCTCTCTTTTTTTTGGGGAGAACAAAAATAACTGCAAACAACTGACACACATCCCATCCCTGTAAAGGACTGGATGAGCTGCCCCAGTGCCACATGCGTGCTTTGCGATGAAGACGGTCCTTAAAAGAGGTCTTTGCAGAACTCCAGCGGGCTGCAGCAGTGCTTCTGTTGCGGCTTTTCCATGTGGATTTTATGAAACCAAAAGATAACGCAGCATAGCAACGATGCTAGAGGCCCGGGGGAGAACACGGCAGCCTTAAGCGCGTGCGTCTTCATGAGCCCGATTCCTCACTCTGTTCATGTAAGATTCCCTGAAAACTTCTGAAAACATCTGCCCCTTACCAAAAGTGTCGGCGCACGTTTACAGCCGCCTCTCAGGCCGCAAATATTCGACTGTGCTAATGCCTTGCGTGAGATGAGAGGTAAAACAGTCTGCGTGACTGCAGGCAGATCTAACCCACCCTCCGCCTCGCGGGGGCACCTCTTCACGCAGAGGCTCTTCCCCATCTCCCAGCCGCGTATCGGAGGAGTCCTGGTCTGCTGGTGGAGGGGAGAAGGGAGGAGGAGGAGGAGAAGGGATTACTTTTTTTCCAAAGAGCAGCAGTGCTTTGTGCGGTACGTGCCCTCCTTCCAAACACGCCTCCTCCTCCGTCTCCTGGGATGAGCCTCATCCCCCCTCCGTAGGCAGAGGGAGAGGCTGCCGTACCCGGCTGCGCGGGGTGAGAAAAAGGTAATTTCCACACCTATTTGGATTTGCTCGGATAAAGGAAATCCTCCGTCTCTAAAGAACATCAGTGGGTTTTCCACAGGTATTGTTGTTGTATCCTTCAGACAGCCCGGTAAGCCATAAACCAAACCGTGGTTCTCGTTTCCCTGTGAGCAGCCACAGCCAGTTCTCGCCCAAACCTCAGCGAGCGAAAGGATAGCAGAGAAAATGGCCAAAGAAGAGGCCAAATTTAGCACCACAACCCTCCCCTCTCAAACCCTCCGCCAGGCGTTTTGCAAATGGAAGGAAGACGGAGTCCCCTGCTTCTCCTCCACTTCTCGTTAGACCTGTTGATTAATGAGCAAGTAAAATACCCATTGTGAGGAAATCCTACAACAGAAATTGCAGGATTTTGCAGGGTCTCCGCGTACCCGCTGGCCTAGGAAGAACACAAGGATTTCGTGTAAGACACGAGAGCGTTCGCATAACCGTCTTTCTATACGTTAACCTGGCTTGGCAGCCTGCCGCAGCCGCTCCGTCCCGGATAATGTTGGGTTTTAGCTGCACAGAAGCTAAATCACCCTTAACTCCGGTGCGTTTCCGCAGAACCTTGTTTCCTGGATTAGCAAGGCAGAAAGAGGGGCCGTGCAGCCGGCTCCTCCGGTGGTGGACACGTCCTGGGCTGGACGTATCTGGTGCAGGGATGACCGCGACGTACACTGGCTGTTTTCTCTTCCCTTGGGTTTTTGGGGTGTTTTCTTCTTCTCTTCCCCTTCCTGAGGTCGGGGGTCTGGGCTGGGGGGGGGCTGCTTGGCCGGGTGCAGGAGAGCACGCTGGGCACGCCGCACGCGTGGGCAGCTCCGCGGTGGAAATGGCTTCCCTTGCAGATGCTGCTCTGCTGGTTGCTGGGTTCCCTGGAGGAAAGCTGGGTGCTACCGGGAGTAATGTCTCTCCGGAGGGAGCTCAGCCTTAAACGCACCTCCTCGCCCCGCGTCAGAAGTCAGTTCCTTAGCCACCGCCAATCTTAAGCTGTTCCTAAAATAAGCCACGTCTCTAAACCAGACCACTTCTAGTCTTGGCTGAGACGCCGATCACAGGGCGGTGAAAACCCTTTGCCAGAAATTTGTCCCACTGTCCCCTGCCCTCCCCCTTGCTCCAGCACCTTGCAAGACCTGACAGTGAATGTCCAGACGCCAAAGCTTTCCGTGGGGCTCTGCAGAGCGGCTCCGAGCGCTGTTCCCGTAACACCCATCGCAAAGAGTGCTGGAGGCAAGGAGGGTGCTCTCGAGCTCTCCCCTGCCCACCGATCGCTGCGGTGTCCGTTGCAGTCTTTGTAGTGAAGAAACTAAGGCAAAAGCTCGCTAAAAAAAAGTTGGCGAAGTCCCAGAGAACAGCGGCCGAAATAGTGAAGAGCTCGCAAGGAGAGACTGAAAATTCTGGGTGCCTTCCGTTTGGAGAGAGGGGGTGGGAAGGGGGACGGGGTGGAGGTTTTCAGAGTCGCGAAGGTGATAGGTGATGCACCAGGCAGATGCGGAGCCCGTATTCACTCCGTGCCACAGAACAAGAGTCGGGGCTGCTCGAGGAAGTGATGAAACGGGTTAAAGCTTGTGGAGGTGTCAGGGTGTGAGTGTGCGGCTCCTGCTACCCTGGAGAGGCTGTGGAGGTGGTTGCTAAACGCAGACGGGCAATTTCATGGCCAGCAGCTACCGCAGAATGTACTGAGGGGCCAGGGCTGCCCCTGCTCGGGGGTGAAGCTGCAGCGCACAGGAAGGGCTGCAGAAAGCACCCAGGCACTCCTGTCCCCCCGTAACTGCAGCGCCTGCGCCGGTCTTGATGCTGTTGGGTATCAGCAGTCTCTGCGCGTTGATCTTTCTATTTTTAATCGCTGTGGTGAATGGGTGCTGAACGCAGATATCACGGTTGTGATGGCTTCCCCGAGCCGCACCCTCGCAAGCGCCGCGGGCTCGGGCTGCCGTATGGCACCCGCCTGCTTCAGGCTGTGCCGCCTGCGGAGATGCCGGTGCTGGGGGGGGCTCCGGGGCTCCCCCCATCGCTGCACTTAGCACCCCTCGCCTTTCCCAACCCCTGCTTTTCACGGTGTCCTTCACAGGCGCAGAGCAGCCGAGCACGTCGCTGCAGGATGAGCTCATCCCTCGTACGAGTCTGGAAGCGCCCGCAGGGCTTTGCCACGCTGACCCGGCTGCTGGCGGCCATCGCAGGCTGTGAGTACCAAGAGGGACTCGCGCGGGGCTTGTGTCGGCCGTGCACCTCCTCGCACACGCCCGCAGCGTTTCTGCGCTCTGCTTGTGACCCTGCTCCAGGCCGCTTCCCTGTGAGGCTCTTCTCAGCTCTGCCCACGGCGTACCCGCCGGTAGCCTTGCCCGAGCCTCCCCTCCATCACCTTTCCTCTTTGCTTGGATGCACTTTCCTTTTCGTCCCTGTTCCTCTAGCTCGTCCTCTCTTCAGCAACCAGCATAACCTTTCAAACATGCTAAAAGTGGCTCCGGGATGATGGTTCTGGCAGATTTGGGGGCCGGAGATATCGGACGTGACTTTCTGCTTGCTAAGTCCTTTCATGCCAGCAGCGCTACGATGGGATTTGCACGCCGGGGTGTGCCCTTGGTACGTTGCAAGGTCACACTTGCAGCCTGACCCCCACGTTAGCTTCCTTCTCCCCTGGGGAAACCATAAACCATTTTCGAGACAAAGGCTCTTTATCTCAAGGCCTCTTTGGGCGCCTTTTCGTTTTACAAGCAGCTGCGTGCACGGCAGCTGCGCCAGGGAGCTGTTGCATTACTCAGAGGTGCCAGGAAACGTGAATATGTGGTGAATTAGCACCTACCAGATGCAGAAGGTCACTGGGCGTCTAGCTGCGTGGGAGCGTCGGCTCTGCAGGGCTTGAGCCCTCCGGAGAGGATGGGGAGGCCGAGGCGGAACGTGCAACGAATTGTCTTAACGGGCTAAGAAGCATTTCTAGAAGACTCAAACAAAAATGTTATATTTTTTATCTTCGCAAAGGAGGAAGGAAATCAGAGGTGGCATAACACGCTTCAGGAAGTCAGTTAGTAAATTGTGCCAAAAAAACTTTAAAAAAATAGTATGAACGTGCAGATGAAATTGCTCTTTGGCTTTTGCTTTACAACTAACCCATCTTGCTCTGGCATCTCTCCTGTTTCCAGACCTGTTGCTGGTTCTTCAGGGGTCCTCCGCGGTGGTGGAAATCACAGAACGAAGAGTCGCAGCAGAAGGATCCTCCATACTGATGCATGCGCCAGAGCCCGAGAACATAAGCTTCATCGAGTGGGAATACATAAGAAACGCTACCCCTGAGTTCATCCTGCAGTACTATGCAGCTTACGGGTCCCCAACCATTTACACGGCTTACCGAGACAGAGTGCTTTTCTATCCAGAGAACGGCTCCGTCCTCCTGCAGAGGTTACGGGAAACAGACAGCGGCATCTATAGAGCAACAGTTAATCTGATGCAGCATGAAGCTAGGACAACCCTCCTGGAAGTTATCAGTAAGTCAACTGTGTCGAGAGGATGGTTTTCTCAGACAAAGAGGCAGGCAGGTCCACAGGACCACAACCAGAATAGTCACAGAACCATAGAATAGCTCGAGTTGGGACCCAGAAGGAGCTGCAGGTTGTGGCCGGTCCCCTGGAGCTGGGGCCAGAAGCTCGGTGGCAGCAATCCCGGGGTGAGCTGCTGCCCCACCAGTTGCCCTGCCAACCCCTTCAGAGTCGGATCCCCAGAGCAGCTGGTTTATGGGTGCTTTTCACCCGAGGGTGGGTCTGTCAGGCAGATGTGGCTGATCTCCTCCACACCATCATTGCTTTTCTCTTATCTCTGAATTTCCCCGAAAAATAAACAGAAATGAGAGCTCGTCCTATTTTGAACTGCCCTTTCCTAGAGCTTAGCATCACTACGTGAGCGTACTGCACGTAGGACGTCCAGGACCGCAGGGCCTCGCAGCATGCGGTTGCTGTCAGGTGGAAGTCCAGGTGTAGTTCAGAGCAGCCCTGAGCGGTGCAGGTACCCAGGCGTTAGCTGAGGGACGGATTCAGCTCTCCCTTTGCACGTGGCAGGGGTCTCCAGCGTGCAAGGCTTGCGTCTCCGTGCCTTGGCCCGTGCGGAGTTGGACCAGTTTAAACGCAGGCAGCAGCGGAGACTTTGCAGCTCTTTGGTTGAACTCCATGACTTCTTTGAGCCCTCCCACCCTTCCCTCCCATTGCTGCGTGGGAAAAGCCCTCTCCTCTTGGAACACCCCAAGTTCCCGACAGTTCCAGAAAGTCCCTGTCATCATTTCCCAGCATAATCCCAACTTGCAGCTCCTTCGGGTGGTATCCCTGAGCGCAGGGTGCCGTGCCTCGTCTCCAGGGGTTGGGAGTGTCCATCCTAGGGGCAGTGCGGTGGCGGGGATGGGGACATCTGCTTTCTTCTGCTGGGTGTTGCTCCACTCCTGCAGTGTCTTCTCTCCCTCCAAACCGACCTGGGGTGTAACTCAGAGGGGAAGGACCTGCTGACTCCCCAAGGGGCTCGGTATTCTTGCACGTTGGCCAGTTTTTGGGTGCAAAGCAAGGCGGTCCTCGTGCTCCCGGGAGTGCTACCGCTCTGCTCTCTGCTTTCCAGAGCCTGTGCCCCAGCCTGAGCTCCAGAGCAGGTCAAACCTGGCAGGTTCACCCATCGAGCTGGTCTGCGTGGTGCCAGAGGGAACGGTGGCTTCCATCTCCTGGAAGAAGGAGGGACGTCCCCTTCCCCCCGAAAAGTGCTACGTGCTCCCTGGAGATACCACCGTGCTGCAGATAAGGGACGGAGAGAAGTCAGATTGCGGCTCCTACTCCTGCAACGTCAGCAACGTGATAAGCTGGAAGGAGGCAGCCCTGAACCTGACGGTGACAGGTTAGCCTTGCCGTGCTGGGGCCGGCGCCTTGTCGCGTTGGGCCAGGTCCGCTCGGCACGGTCCAACTGTCTCTTGCAGGCCGGGACTCGTCCCCCAGGTTTTCCAGCATTTTGCAGTTCCCTGGGATGGCCGCTCTGTGTTTCGGGGTTGTCCCCAGCGCAGGGTTTCCCTCCTTCCCTGCCTTGCAGGTCTCACACCTCCCCTACGCCACGTGCAGAGGCTGGCCGTCATCGTGCTGATATTCTTCACCGGCTCCGCCATCAGCTTCGTTGTCCTGCTCCATCAGATGAGGAAGCAAGGATTTGGTGAGTGCCCGGCATGCGCCCCAGCTCCCCGAACGAAACCCTTCTCTCCCCGCCGTGGACAGGACGGATGTCAGAACGCCTCAGCCGAGCTCCTTCTCCCCCGCCATCCCAACTGACTTCGGTAGTGGGAGGAACTGTGCTCGGCTCGTTTCTTACGCCTCTGTAGCTCGCACAGAAAATAAAGCTCCCTGGAAGCAGCTCAGCCCCGATGGCTTTGTGGGGAAGGACCAAAACATGCCGCAGAACCACGCGTATGAGCCATTCTTCTCCCCTCCCTCAGGCATTCCTGGGAAGGACTAAAAAATGCAGGGCACGCAGGCTGCGTGGGAAGAGCCTTCCTGCCTGGAGTTGGCCAAAGACCATGTCTGATGGGTTTTGGTGACCACACGCACGGGTGTTTGGGTCGTGACATTGGGTCCGTACCCAGGGAGCCTGTAGGTTAACGTGGGTGCTTCGGTAGCAACGTATATACTGATTAACAGAAAACAAACCCAAAAACGTAGCCAACAGCAGGTCCTCCCACACAGTCTTTGTGATCTGCTAGTGCGTTCTTCTGCCCACCATGAGTTATTCCCAGAATAACGGAGACCATCTGGAGAGCAGAGGTGAAGGCCTGCAGCTGGCAGGAAAGTTCTCCCACATGGACTTGTCCCTCAGCATTATCAACGGGGACATGTGTGGGTTGTGCTGTCAGGTCTTGCCCTTGGGGGTACTCTCCCCTGAGGAGCTCTCCATGCCTGGTGCTTTGGCAAGACCTTGTGCCATGTGGGCTTCCCTCCTGTGAAATGGGTCTCCAGAGGAAATCTAGCACTAGTCGGGTCGTTACCGAAGGGAAAAATCTCAGGCCGAAGTGTTGTGAAGTGTCTCACGAGGTGGAATTGGTGTCTGGTTCAGTGTGGAACAACCCCAAATCTGGCTGGTTTCTCCTGGTTCCTCCCGAAGTCAAACCAAGCCCTTGAAAGTTCACCAGGTTTTCTGTTCAGGGTTTCTAAACCTCAGAGATCCAGTTCTTTACGAAGAAAACCTGTGCTCGTTTATCTTACCTTCGCGGGCTGCGCCCATCCTGTTTGTGTCCTACCGAGTACATTTGCTTTTTTTTTTCCCCCAGCAGAGGAAGCAATGAAAGCTGCAACCGTGTTGACCCACGGACTGCTGTGTATCTCCTCTCTCCTCCTGTTTGTCATCTCCATCATCTGGATGCAGGAAAAAGGTAGGACTCATGTCACCTGATTTGTTCCAGACAGCTTCAGTGTCTCGTCTTTCTTTTTTGCTCCAGGTCTTTACAGCAGCACTTTTGACATGGCAGTATTTGATTTGGAGAAACTGAAGCTAGACATCACTGCTCTGTAGCCTGCAGGCTCCTCTTTCTCTGCTCTTTTGAAACCAAAGGGCAACTTTTGTCCCGTTGCACTCTGCCGGTACCGCTGCCCCTTCTCCAGCACTTCTCAAAAATTAAAAAGCGGTTCAGAAACCGCTTCCGCCAGACCTCAGGGGACAGGGGTGACGAACACAAACCTCGGCTGTTCTAAAACTGCTCCGTAGCCCGTTCTTCCCTGCCCCAGGCTGAGGCTACCTCTCTGTCGTGCCGTGGCCGCTCATTTTGCTACGTGCCGAGCTGCAAGCAGGCGTTAAAGCAAACGAGCCCAAAGAACACCCCACCACTCCCCCCCGAAACACGTGGGTCTTCTCCCCATTCTGTTGAAAGAGATGTGCTGTGTGTACATTTATAATAAATATTGCTTGCTACCAACTTCCAGGATAAAAATTGTCCTCAGCTGTAGGATATGGTCCCCTGGCCAGCAGCGCCGAGCCAGTCCCGCTTCCAGACCCATCCCCAGGCCATGGGGACCCTTCCTGGCTGCGGGCTGCAGTCCTGCTCCCACTGCACAGCCCCGTTGCAGAGAGTGATGGATCCTGGTGATGGACACCAGTGATGGATCCTGGTGATGGATCCTGGTGATGGACACTGGTGATGGATCCTGGTGACGGACACTGGTGATGGATCCTGGTGACGGTTGGGTGCAGGGTCACCACAAGCCAACTTCCCTTGCCTTGTTCTCACACCACTGCCTCCACCAGTTTCCATCCCACCTTCTGGTTTACTTCTGCTCCCACAGGTATTTCTGCTGCCTTCATCTTGCTTGGGCTGTTCGTCCTTGCTGCCGTAGTAGCAACTGGCTGGGTGGCAGCAGTGGTGGCGTGGAAACCAGCAGGTCTCAGCTCCTTCCGGATGAAAAGCTGTAAGTTGCTGTTTATGATCTAAACCTCTGATGGGAAAGGCCTGATAAAAGCCCAGGAGTAAACTCCTTAGGACTGGACTCTGCATGTCCAGAGACATTGCCCACAGCTCGCTCACCCTCCCACCGTTGCCCAGTTTTCTGGGTGCCAGCCTGCACTCCTTACCCATTTTCCTTTAATTTGCCAGAAATTTTTCCCTCTCTCAGGGCATCAAGTCATCCAGAGCTCTATAGCCTCCGCAACACTGATCATCAACTTGTTGGTCACCACCCTCTTGCTCTACAATATCCAGCAGCTCCATGGTAAGGGGTGGCCCAGGTTTGCACCGCCCGTGCCCTTGCTCACCTTTCTTCTGGGGAGCAGTGGGGTATCTGGGGGGGGTTTGGCTTCACAGAGGGCAGAGAGAGAGTCTGGGTGGCATTGCGTGGCTGGTGCTGCAAGAAACCTTGTAGTTGACGTAGTTGTGGCAGCTTTGCGCTGAGCGGGGAGGTCGTAGCTCTTTCGTAGCAAAGCAAGGTTCACCCCGGTGGCTCCGGGACTTGAAACGCAGGGATCTCCCCTCTCCATCGCATAGGACATCCCTGGATTAAATTCCTGGTGCCTAAACACCCAAAGGGGGGTGTTGGCCAGAGGAGCAACTGCTGACGATTCTCCTGTTCTCTTTGGCAGAGCGAGGCTGCTCGGAGGCCGTTGATCTGCAAACCAGTTGTGTGCCTGCTGCTGTAGTGGTCCTCCTGCTGCTGCTGCTCCCCTTCCTATGGTGTAAGTACCCCGCCGTTTCCTTCCAGGATCCCTATCGAGCTGCTCGGCCGCTGAGACGCCCCAGGCTCAGCCCGCACACCCTCCCCTGGCAGCGGGCATGAGGAGAGATGCTTTCGCTTAGATCAAAGCCAGACCTTGCTTTTAAAGAGCGGGACTGTCCAAATCATCTGAGGACCCAACTCTGGTGTCCATCTTTTTAGGAAAGCCACAGTAGACGCTGGTCCCTGCCTGTGGTCCTTGCCAGCACCTCTGCTTTGTGCACGGATGCACAAGGAAAGTGAGTTTCTCCTCCAGAACATCCTACCATCATCTTCCCTAGAGATAGCCATACCCTGGTCAAAAAAAGCTCAGCTACAGCAAGCTTTGGGAGGAGAAAACTATCTGATAAACAGGCAGAAATAGGTCTGGGAACATCTTATGGCCCAGGAGAGCAGCTGACCAGTCATCCCAGTGAAGCAAGGCTTGCAGAGCGAGGTCAGGTAGTTCATTTTCCATCCCTCCAGCTCTGCCATGGGAGGGAAGAGATCAGGGATGTGATTTCTACATGTCTACTGTGGTTTTTCCAGCTTCTCCTTTTAAAGTTCCTGGTTTCTGTGGTCTCGCCATGTGAATCCTCTCGTTACCATGATTAGCAAGGGTATCTGGCGTCTCCCTGCACAGGCTCGGCGGTGGCCCGGTCTCGAGGGCTGGCCGGCCATCCCGGTGGGCTTCCCAAAACCGCTGACTCAGCCTTCGGGTTGACATGTAGCATCCCGGGGACGCGGTGAGGAAGGTGAATAGCGTTTTGAGGAGAGGATGCCCTCCAGGAGAGGACTGACAGGGGACTTCCCTGCTTTTCCAGAGCACACAGAACATTTCCAAGTCTGAAACACAGGAAATATTGCACCGAGTCCGTGCAGCCTGCCGGCAAGGCGCGTGTCGTAGGCAGAAGTCCACTCTCCGTGCCGCCTTCTTGCTTCCCCTCCCAAAAGGCCCCCACAGGATTTGGAAACGGAGGGGCTCTGCCCAGGGAGAGGCTCCCATCCCCATTGCTCTCTGCAGCCAGCTTTTCTTCACCCGTCCCATGAAAGGCAAGGCGCAGCCCGAATGGCCGGGCCGCTGTTGGAAACCCAAGAGTGACTTGGCCTTTCCTTCATTTCCAGATTACAGGAAGAAGCAGAAGCGGAAGAAGAAGATGAAAATCCGTCACATCTCCTGCACCACAGAAGCCACAGTCACCTTGGTAACTGCCGTTAGCTGGTTCTATAAGCTGCGAATCCTTATGATTTGATGGTGAATAATTCATAATGAATATTTGTGAATATTTAATCCATAATGAGAAGGAAGCATCTGCCTACCTTCCTGCAGAAGGCTGTGGGCTTTGTCCTCGCCCTGGGGGGATGCTGTGAGCCTGCTGGTGGCTGGTGCCATCCTTCACCTGGGTCCCAGGGGACCCCTGGGGTCACTGCCACGTCCTGGGCAGCTCCCTGCCTTTGGGGTGCGGTGGACGACACACCGCAGTTTCACCTGCAGGGCCAGGCTGCCCGGAGAAGCGTCTCGGTGTCCCGAGTGTGCCAGTTCTCAGGGCTGCTGCCGCTTGATTTGGGTAAAAAAACGTGCTCCTCTATTGCACCTAACCCAAACCAGCTATAAATGAGACACGGAGGAAAACCGCAGGTCCCTTGCCCTCAGCATCACCACTAAATACGCGCACGTCCCCTCTTCACCTCACTCTCTCCCTCTTCCACCCCGCTCTGCCTCGGAGAAACCCACCTCCGTCCCGCGCCGGCATCGCCAGGGCTCAGCCTGCCCCCGCCATCCTCTCCGGGCTCCTTGTTTCGGAGATGCCAGAAGGATTTGAGGGTCACAGGAGCCCCCCCTTACTTCTCCTGCAGCTGAGCCCTAGGCTTGATGTCGGCAGGGGGGCTGATGCTGCACCCCCGCATGTCGGGGTGCTGGCCCAGGTGCAGCCGCAGCCTTTCCCCGCCTCTGGAGGGGGTCACAGCGTGGGGGGGGGGGAATTCACTGCCTCCCCCCGGGGCAGTCTCGGGGTGATTTGAGGGGTTGGGGTGTTTAAGAGAAGTGCAACAGCACCGTATGCCGGGGGTGG